>CP135573.1:1196757-1573001 GCA_032401905.1 Swietenia macrophylla
GGATGAATTCATCCACCCTTCAGACGATCGTTTAATTTACTTCCATAAATAAAGAACTTGGTGAATAGCAGGAACGAGTTAAAAGATCAGAATAAAATCTTACAGTTGTCTAATGCTACTGCTATTATAGCAAAATGGTTCTCTAGTCCTGTAAGAAAAGCAAATATTCCCGAGAACCAAACAGTGCTTAAAGAGAAGTTTTGGGGATGTGGCATGTAACAATCTCGAGTAGTCTACCTCACATCCTAGCTTTTGCTGGAAAATTTTAAGATCAATTTCAATTCCCATGACTAGAAAATGTTAAAAATTAACACGAAACTACTAAAAACATAAGAAGTAAAATTCAAAAAATTTGTCAACAAATCTAACATTAATTAAATAAAATCAAAAATGAGAAAGAAAATAAAGAGAAAAATTTTTATTTTTTATTTTATTGATCATTTAAACTTGAATTTTATTTTTATATAAGTTACAGATTTTATAAATAAATTGAAAACAAATTATAATTACCATTAATTACCTGTGACACGAGGACTAGGTAGGAGCACCAAAAACACACGTGAATATGGGTTGATGTAGCATTATAATCCTCAGTTTGATCTGTCCTCTCCCTTGTAAGAATGTTCAAGCATCAAAATTTGAGGAGCAGCTTTCTCTCACAAAAAATAACTATTTGCAGCAACAACTACATGCTATTCCAGTACAACAGACAGAGAATGGATCGACAACAGATCACAGATCATGGAAAGGGCAGACCTTCTCGCATGGCCGGTATCACGTAAGAAATGTAAGCTTATATATGAAGAGTGGTACACACTTCACGTCCTTCGTCGAACTTCGGGATATCTTCTTGGTGCAATCGAATGGGGCATCGGTTTATGGCTTGGCATCCTCGTCTTCACATTTGAAACCCTCCAAGTAAGTGGTATGAAATTCTTAATCAAACTTATATCAACTAAGCTTGATGATTAAACCTAAATGTCTCATAATTTTGTTTAGATTTTAGCTTCATTGATTCTGCAACCAAGAAGAGTAGATGAATGCAGCAAGTGTTGGCAGATTCTTAAGGGGATATGCAGAATTGCTCAGAGTGTAGAGGGATCATTCATCAAAGTCATGCTGCAAAACGGAAGTAGCTTTAGCTCTTGTTGCTGCAGCATTGGAGATGTTTAGATGGATCTTCAAGTGTAGAATTCAACGGCAAATGGCAGCAATTGACAATAATATTTACAACTTCACTAATATTGTTCCAATCAATTTCATAACCTCATGAAAAACGGTGTCGTTTCGTTTCATTTGACAGGTCAAACGACTCTGACATTGGTAATCACCGCGCTAGAAAACGCACCGTTTCCACACATTTTGTCAAGTTAAACAGAGCGATGGCGAGGCATGGCCACTCGGCGAGTGATGAATGATGTGGATGATGAAGAAGAAAACAAGAGAGAGAAGGATCATATCAACGAAGAAGAACTAGAACTACAAGCAGCAAGCATGGCAGCGTCCGCTGCCGCCACAGATGGAGTTGCAGCGGCAACGCTTCGGTCTGTGATCCAGCGGGTTCACCAAGCCGCCGAGCGGTCTGGTCGCTCGCCGGACCGCATCCGAATCGTGGCCGTCAGCAAGTCCAAACCGGTCTCGTTGATCCACCAGGTGTACGAGGCCGGTCATCGATCTTTCGGTGAAAATTACGTTCAAGAAATAGTGGAAAAGGCTCCTCAGGTCCTATCTTTTTCAGCAAAAAAGTTAAAAATTATTTATTTTGATAATCTGAACGGTTATCTTTTTCTTTTTCAAAAATATTAAAAAAATTAAAACTTCGGGTGATGAAATGTAAAATTGGATGCATTTGGAAGGAAAGTTTTTAACTTTCTTGGCTGGATTTGAATCTGCAGCTTCCAGGGGATATAGAATGGCATTTCATTGGAAATTTGCAGAGCAATAAAGTGAAACCTTTACTGGGTAATGGCTTTGACTCTCTGTCTTTCACAGTTAAATATGTTTTTTTATTTAAAAAAAATTGTTAACATTGACATTATCACGATTCCTGAGTAGGTGAAACGAACATTTGAGACCAATTTATCATTTTGTCATGAATATATGAAATGAAGTTAACAGGTGAGGTGAGAGCTGAAATTGAAACAGTAATTAAATTAGGTTTTTCTTGTTTACTCTGTGGAACTGGTGGTCTTAAAATGCATGTGTTAACGTTGAATCATGGGAAGTCTTGAGATAATTTGCCATTATTTAGTTGTTTGACTGAATCAACTTTCATTCTGTTTAATAAGGTGACATTCACGAACTATTACATCTTTATTTGCATTTATGTTGCATAACTTTTATACCATATAGATGAGAGAATGAAATGTGATGTCTTATATGTAACTCATCTACTGCTGTGCAGCTGGCGTACCTAACCTTGCAATGTTGGAAAGTGTAGACGACAAGAAGGTAAATGTTTTCTCCAATTTAATTATCTTTTCTTCGAAGGTTTATGAACTTTGGTGCATGCAAACCAAAGAGAATGATGACTTTGATGGCCCCAGTCGGATGATAGGAAATTTACAGTCCTTTTATTGGCACTTTCTTTCAACTTTTAGTGATTTGAGTATATAGCAACAGATGTACTGAAATTTGATGTCATGTTCACTCAACTGAGCAAGTTGGGTAGCCCGTAAGGTTTCTCTTTTTGTTTTACTACACCTTATTGTGTTGTGCAGATCGCAGATCGTCTTGATCGTATGGTTGTGACCATTGGAAGAAAGCCATTAAAGGTCTTGGTCCAAGTGAATACCAGTGGAGAAGAGTGTAAGTATATTAGTTTATGCTACCTTTAAATTGTCACTAGTCACAGCATTGCAGTCATTTGATGGTTGAATCTCTAGCTCTTATGCATGCATAATGCTGTATTAAATGCTGATAGCTATGTAAAAAATATAACCTATTAAAGTTGTAGGTTTTTTTTTAATACAATAGAAGTTATAACTTACTCCTGAAAATCTTTGATCACTGTTTAAATAAATATCTTTCACTTTTAGAACTTTTACAAGCTCTGGTTATCGGCTGCTTGTACTAGTTCTGAGCTATTGCTTGGTTTCTGCTAATGTTGCAGCAAAATCTGGAGTTGAGCCGTCAGGGTGTGTGGAACTTGTCAAACACGTTATTCAACAGTGCCCAAATCTTGAGTTTTGTGGGTTAATGACAATAGGGATGCCAGATTATACATCAACCCCAGAGAATTTCAAGGTGATAGTCGGATTTTAATATTACTCTTTCATTTTCTTTCATTGTTTTTTTTTTCCTTCTATGTTCTTTGTTTTACTTTGGATGTCTGAATGAGAACTGTGTTTTGCACTCAGACATTAGCAAACTGCAGAAGTGAGGTTTGCAAGGCACTTGAAATTCCAGAAGAGCAATGTGAACTATCTATGGGGATGTCTGGCGACTTTGAGCTAGCAGTAAGGAATACCCTACCATTGCCTTAATCTAATAACTAGTGCTATTTACTAAATCTTCCATCGTCATGATGATGAAGTCAAATCTTTGTAACTGGAATTATTCAACTGTCCCACTGAAAACAAGTACTTGTGCTCACTAAGAGCTTAAAAAAAAAGGTTGTGCTGCATTTATTTTTGTCCAGAATGCCATGCACCAACTATTTTTAGTTGCACTTTCTCACGGAGGTTATCAAGATCCAAGTTTATGTTGGTACAGTAGAAATCTTTTTTTCTTTATCTGACGGAAATTGTTGTGATCCTTCAAGGTCAATATGAATGATTGTCATAATGGTTAAAATGTGTGTATCTGATTTGGCATGCTTAATACGGTTATGCAACTGTTGACAAGCTTTCTGTTCTTGCAGATTGAAATGGGTAGTACCAATGTGAGAATTGGATCAATGATATTTGGTCCTAGGGAATATCCTAAGAAGATTTAATCCTGAAGTTACTTCCATCCATGTTGAAACCATTAGGATCATTGTCATGTATTTAAATTAAAAATGCTTGTGTTAATATACCTACTTTTATCTGCTTGATCTCTGAACTCGATAGTTTATCTTTGCTCTCTAGCTTCAGCGAATGTTGGGTGTCATGCATACTGACTCCTTAAAAGTGATGAAATACATATCTGAGCATATGAACTCTTATATGTGCTGATGAATGTAAATTAAAATTACGTATATGTATATCTGATATTCAGATCTGGATTTTACTAGAGGAATTTGATTTGCTCTGATTGACATGTAATTATTTAAAGGTATAATCCTGTGATCTTTATATTCTTTTGTGATCAAAGGTGGGTCATAATGAAACTGCACTCCTAAAGATGCCAAATTAAAATATACAAAGTTCGAATTCCCATGCAAGCTATGCATGCTGTCTCTATGCATGCACATTACAGCTCCTTCTTCGGCCGTATTGTGCTTGCTAAGTTGAGTGTGAGAGAGAACAGCGGGAAGTTGCGCTATATTGCTTCTTTAGCGGCGTTAATGGTGGGTGTTTTTATTGTTCTTCGTGAACCTCATCTTGCTTATGATTACTGCAAATATTCTTGTCCAAACTTGGAAGCAACAGTGAAGGCGTAAGTTCTAAGCTTTTTCCTTGCAAATGCCACAGCAATAGCTGTTTTTTTTCATGACTGCTAACTCCAGGCAACTTTACATTGCTTTCCAACTGTCTAGCATTTCATCGAACTTGGTAAATACGCATTTAGTTAAGTACAGATACAAGCAGCGTTGTCGAGAATCGCTATCACTCGTACTAGTGTCGGCATTTTACTGCAAGTCAAACTTGCCTCCAACTTGCCTTGTAAATTTTTTATTATTTTTTTAATTGCGTGCAGTTTGAGCCACTGGGGCTAAATCAACTTTGGATTTTGCCTCGTAAACTTTGCAAAATTTGTGGAAGAACATCTGTAAATTCGAAGCGAGGAAACCTCAATTTCTGAAATTGAGGGTTTAATGCTTCAGGTGCACACAGGCTGTGACTGTTCTGGCCAGTAGACCAGAATAGTCACAGCTTCCAACTTCTACTAAAAATTTAATGTCCTCTGAAACGACTCCGAAAGATCTCGCCGCAATACCCAACGATGCGGATGCCCTTGATTTTTGATAACCAATATTATAAAGATGATTTGACGGGGAAACGTTTGCTCACTGTGGTTGTGGGATTTCCAGAGATACTCTCTTAGTCAGTGTGCTACAAATCAGAACTACCTTTCCTCCTAGGCGTTCGTCAAATTATCTGCGACAAATGTTCTTACAGAATCAAACGGTAGAATATGCAGCCAAGTTAACATCGGATATGTATAAAAAATCATTGATTATATTTTCCCTCTCGCTACCATTCCGAGACAACCAAATGGCTATTGCAATACCAACTACAATACATTGGGCATTATTCAGGTTATTTTTGGGTAAACCTCTCTTTACATCCGGTAAGAACATCGTAAAAAGATTTTCCTCGCAAGTATAGTAACAACGAAAGCATTACAGAGACTGTAACAAACCGACGCTGCTATCCGACCTTGTAAAGAATGTAATGGCAGGCTAGTGATGATGCCATACGAATCGCTGCAACGTTTCGCTGTCTTCCAACATATATTTTCTAAAACATTAGTTGCTCCTCTCTGTTTTTGGTTGCTCTAGTATCAAAATTTGCTGGCGCATATGAGTGTAATGTATAAACTAAAACTACAGTTGAGCTACTTGCTGGCTACCCGAAGAATGTTCGGTTAAAGAGAGGTGTCGGTTAAAGAGAGGTGTCGGGGATGAAGACCAATCAGGGATCACTGAGATGCGTCCAATAATTCACCAGCGTCAAAAGGGCCAACCACACCCTCACTCAAAAGGCGCATGGCAGCTCCACGAGAAAACTTCCTCGCAAAGAGAAAGCAGGGAACAGAAGTGGAATTATTACGACACCACTCTGTCCGGAATTCAGTCTCATAGTATACATGGTTGATACTCTGTTCAATTGTACGAAAAAAGAATGAAAACAAGTAAGTTCTTTTTTTCCCCTCTTCAAAACAACATATGAAGTAACAAATGGAAAAATAGAACCTGAAAATGCAAGAACAGGAGAAAATGAGGTAAATCCATGACCTTTATTTCCTTGATTTGTTTAGGAGCCGCATTTGCGTAGCTGAATGTATGAGGATGCCAATTTTGATTCTCCCCAGTTGACTGGTTCCACCGGGTATAGGTCAATGTTCTACGTTCAAGTTCACCTTCAAGTCCATTCATCTGAAAATAGAATGTACAGAAAGAAAATGACCAATCAGATTAAAGATGCCAGTCATAAAAAACCATTTATTCAAAAGCATATGTAAGAAAAATTACACAGGAACAGAGAAGTGCTATCACAAGAAAACAATGCCAGGAAGAACCACTGCAATAAACTGAGAATGATAAGAAAGAGGAAGAAAAAATGAAACGCGAATGATTGCTTACTGCAAGCAGTGTCGGCACGTAATGCTCATCCGGAATACAATTGTGCTGCTTTTGAAGTTTCTGCATTTAGCATTTACACCCAAATAAAAAAAAAATTATCAATCTCTTGAAAGGGACACAAATATCAGTCATTATTTTTGAGGATTTTCCAAGTCCCCTCATACAGCAGACACCAAATTGAACACCTAAAGGGATGGAAATCTATTTCTAAAATAACCCCAATGATCACATGTAAGTCTCCAAGAAAAACAACAATCATTACCTTATTCTCTGGTTAAGCATTGCCATAGGCATTAAGAAGTGAGTACAACACAGATTAACATACAAACTACAAAGCAATGACTGTTATATCAAGCATCGGGGCACTCTTCACAATATAAACTCAAGGTTTGGTATCACTTACAATATTCATCTTTCCCTTGTGTACATCCACAGGGGGGCGTCGCTGCAAAAGAAAAGATGCGAATTAGTCCTTGCATGATCCAGAAAAAGGTACAAAATTTTTACTCTCCTTGACAACTGTCCCAGTTGATGGAAAATTGTAGTTCCAAAATGACCATTACTTTGTGATGACTTGCAAGGGCCAAGTACACATACAAACACACCATTCTATAAAAACCAGTCAACAGAGAAAATAGTTGCTAGAATACTAGCGCCACTTTACATGAACCCTAACAGTGATAATTAGCTGAAAGCAGTTGTTAACTTTAATCTATCAAGATCAAGACAAATATGATTACTAAATACCTTGCAAAATTTTTTGAAGACTGGAAAAATAAACTCATCATCTGCAATGACTTCTGCATGACTTCTTACTAAAGAGATCCACTGCAACAGATCAATTGATGTTAATAGCATGAATTATGCCTCACTAGTAATACAGATGCATATTCTGTCCGCAAAGAAATACTAATTATAAAGATGGTAATAATGATGTTGTTAGCAACTTGAACTTGATCCTCTTAACATTTTGAATCCAGTCAGGAAAGTTTGTCATTTACAACCTTTCACGAGTAACTGGTCAATGCTTGGTAAAAAAATAAATATTTGCAGACATCAGAGTTACTAACTAGGAAGTGCATAAATTTTTTGAAATCATAGCTTTTACAGCATGAAAGGTGGATGTGTACGACAAAGTTAACGAGGACAAGTTAAGAGTTCAATGGAAATCAAAATCTTGACACAAGATTTATACTTTTTATGTCGCATTGATGCAAGTTCCAAGCGATAAAAAAGTAGAGCCAACACCATAAATGACAACAAAAATACCATTTTCTAAAATCTATAATATGTGCCATTGCAATTGTGGACAATAATCCTGTTTCTTGATGGTAAAGATACCACAATAAGATCTAAACCATTTTTTGAAGTTTAAAAACTAAGTTTGGTCATAGGTTGCAGACTTTGAAAAACTCTACTGACAACTCCTTTTCCTTGGAATACAAGTGCAAATGATTAATGAAAAGATAACCTGAGATCCCTTTCGCCATTTATCCTTTGGTATGACAGCTGACATTTTTGGGTTGTAGCGGCTGTCCTTCCCATCACGAAAGCTACAAACACAAAGTAAAAATATAAATTTCACCTTAGTATTTCTTCAAAATCCCTACAGCAGTTCAAAAATGACGTAGTTCTGATCTTATATAAAATTTTTCATGATATTGAACCATTTGCAAACCATTAGGCTTGGCAGCACAAGAATCAATGCCCTCCATCTACCTGTCCACGAAACTTTTTGGAGAAGCCATTTGATAGTTGTATATATAGCTAAAATTGTACAGGGGTACACAACTGCAACACAAAGAAAGAAAGATTTGTAAATAAACCATTTTCAAAATAACTGTTCTTCAACAACCCACATCATTGACAATCACAAGCAAATTGATCTCAATAGAATTAGATAAAAAATTAAAAAAAAAAAACAAAGAGGTTAATGCTTAATGAAAATAAACCTGTCAGAAAGAAGGATAAATCTCCGATTTGCCGGATCTTCTAAAGCAGCATCAAGTAACAACCTCTCCGCCGCAATCATGCTGGATTCTCCCCATCCCACCTTTAACACATTGTCGGCATGTCATTTCTTCGCTTACAAGAATTCAACAGGAACTCATTTCTTTATAAAGATAATCAATCGCAGATTGAAAAATTCATCGCAAGTCCTTTTCATAGATAAGAATATACCTTTTCTATAAAACTAGATATGCAGAAATTTAATTCGTCAATTATTAATGATTAATAACAAATAATTACACTAAATCAAGTTGTTGAGGAAAAAAACTAGATTTAGCAAAAATAGCAAAACATAAAAATGATAAAATCTTCGCTATAAAAAACTAATCTTTAAAGAGGAAAAATAAACGAATTCTTCGTTAATTCCAATCACTTTCTTTACCAGCAACCAAACAAAGCCAAGAAGAAAGTTAAAGGAAATTTGATGTTTTCTTTTTCTTGTTGACGATCATCACCTGAATGCTATTACTCAACTGCCGATCGTAAAAGAACTTTGACCTTGTCGTTGACTCATCGAAAACAAACTCCGGCGCCGAATGTATATAAATCGAAAAATTTGCCGCGTCAGCATTCTGAAACAACCGAAACCATCTCATTTTCCCAAGAAACTGCGAGAAAAATCCACCCCCCCCCCGAGAGATTGTTTTTTTCATTTTATTCAATTTTCACGGACCTCAAAGAAGCTTCCCCAGAGAAAGTCGAGAGGAAGGTCCCGGCGAGCTAGGAAAAGAAACGCGATCTTGGGAGGGCCGTCGAAATGATCGTAACGAATCCTCGATCTCGAGCGAGAAATAGGATACGACGAGATATCGTACAGAAAGTGGAGCCGAAGAAGAGCGACGAGAGAAAACGCTATGCAGAAGAAGGTCACCAGCTTCCAGCTGAACCATAGCACATGGCGCGCCGGTACTGGTGCAGCTTTCTTCGTCATACTTCCTTCTTCAAATTCCCCAAATAAAAAAAAAAAAAACCAAAAATCAAAACTTTACAGTTTATTATGTGTCTATAAACCAGAAAGTAACTGAATGAATGATTCATATAATAACATCGAACGGTTTGTTTAACGGCAGAGACGGAGCAGAGCATCCGCGTTTGTAATTTAAAGAAGAATTAAAACCGTGGGAACTGACACACGGTTGGGTGCTCTGCTTTGAAGAAGAAGGGTAAGGGCGAACGGTGGCGTTTGGTGGGCCAGAGTTGATGAGATGAGACGATGAGTGGAGCACACGAGAATTAGAGAAACTTGACAGGCGTTGATCTGCCGTTAATTGTGATGTGAGTGTGAGGTGACAGATTGGCACTTTGTGGTCAAACTTGAGATTGACCATGATTTGCCGGTTCACGCTAATTGAAATGCCGCCACGTTGATTGGCTTTATCCGTGTCCATATAATGACCAAATTACCCTTACAGTGCTGATTGGCTTTAAAATAAGGTTGGCTTCATATGGTCTACAGGTTACAGCGTTAATTAATTAATAAACCAGAGCATTTCCAAATAGTGCAGCTACAGAAATTGCTGGGTCTGCATCTAGCTGAAGAAAACGAGGCAATTGCCAAACACAATCAACAGTTGCATTTCTAGATTACTACGATGAACTGTATCGCCGGCGAGGAAGCAGACGCAGTGCCACTGTTATGATAGAGAATTGGCCATTTTTCATGTTTGATTGCAGTTGTAGCATAGAGATGGTGGATTGAGCTGAACAATGTAAGAACTCGGGTTTTGAAGGTATTACGGGACACCTGCCTTGGCATTTTGACGGTCCAGAATTACATTCAAGATCTTTCCCGGGACATAGATTCTTTTCTTGATTGATTTCCCATCTAAAAACTTGGAGAGTTTATTATCCAGGGAAGCTAGCTTGAAAACTTCCTCCTCAGAACATCCTTCTCCTACCTGAATGGTACCCCGGGTCTTGCCATTGATCTGAATTGGTAGGATGATGGTAGAGTCCTTCAGGTAAGTAGGATTTACCTGGAAATTTTAGAACAAATGAACGAGATGAGTAAACAAATCCGTCTTGTTCTTCGTAGCTTCAAAGGCTAGTTCATCTTATGTACAGTTTCTTTCATTGTCAGGATAACCATAAATAATACCAGGATACAAACATTTTACCTTGGGAAAAGACTGGTAGGCCAAAGAATTTGAGTGTCCCAAGCGAAACCAAAGTTCTTCAGCCATGTGAGGCGCATATGGTGCAAGCAACAAAATGAATGGTTCAATGATTTTTCTCGGGTGTTTTTCCCACTGGAAACATCAGAAAGCAAGCTATTGAAACAAACTAGAAGAAATAAAAGAGGAACGTAAAAAGTTTATAATCACAGCGATTAAACCTTATATGCAGCATTAATGAATTCCATCATTGCAGAAATACCAGTGTTGAACCTTGTCCCCTCAATTTCTTCTGTCACCTGTAAAATAAAATGTACTCGATCACTGCTTCTATTGCATGTGTCAATATGTTTTGAGGAAACTTTCTAAGCAAATGACGCTCAGAGAAAAAGAGATTATGCATTGCCAACGATTGAGAAACCTTTGCTATGCATTTATGCAGCGTACGTAGTTGTTCTACAGTGGGTTCCGTGTCAGTCACCACACTTCCTTCTTTGAAAGTTCCATTAGGTAGGGGTGAACCAACAATCAATCTCCAGGTTCTTCCCAAAAATCGATGGACACCTTCAATGCCACTAGTATTCCATGTTTTGGAGTCTCTGGAAGCAAAATGCAACACAAGGAACAAAAGCATCTTTGTTAGTGCCTCCTCTATATGCAAAACAACAAAAACGCAAGTGATATGAATAAATAATACCTAAATGGCCCCATAAACATTTCATATAATCGAAGAGAATCAGCACCGTATTCAGTGACAACATCATCAGGATTGACAACATTTCCCCTACTTTTACTCATTTTGTGGGCACGGGCTATTAAACGAATGTTAGGATTGTCTTTCAGTACAAAGGAGTCCCCGGATTTCATGACCTGCATCAGGAAAATGTGATTTTTGAAAACCTACCAAGATGAAATGCAAAACTAGTACCTTTATATCCATCAGTAGCAGCAGACATGTGGAGAGGAAAACAAAAATATATTGACACATCTAAAAGCACATACTTTCTCCTCAGGAATGCTTTCCTGATGATATTCACCCAGCGTATCAGTGGAGTCTGCAGATATACAGTTTCCGTTCACATCTTTACAAACCATATATTGGACCTACAAATCAAAACATCAGAAATTTAATGATGAAGTATTGCCTACACAAGCACAAGCAGCTATTCTTACTTCGCCAAGGATAATCCCCTGGTTTATGACACACTTGAACGGCTCTTTGGTTGACACTATACCAATGTCATAGAGAACCTGAAAGAAGATCAGAAAGCATAAGAGTGATGCAGCAATATGAAAAATAAACTGCCCAACCTGATTTTGACTGTTGGCAGCTCTATCGATTTCAGCTATTTAAAAAATATATATCCATGGTGTTTGGACTCACTTACCTCGTACAAGCAAAGTCAATAAAGTGGTATCTCCTTCCAGAATGGAAGCACAAATTTTTCTCATTGAAGACGAGTAGGAATAATAACAGCAATGAAGATAAACTGATAGGAGTATATACATGAAATGATGACCAACCAAACAAACAAATGGTACATTGAAAACTGAAGCTAATTTATTCCTGCCCACTTACAAACCTTGTGCCAGAATCTGGCATAAAGTAAGTGAAGAACGGCATGTTCAGCACCACCAACATACACATCAACAGGGCTCCAGTACCTGCAGTCAAAATACTTTTTGAAAACCTAAGAAACCAAATCACACAAAAAAAAAAAAAAAAATATCATTTAGAGAGTAAGTACAAAGTACATTACCCATTAAGTGACATCAAGGGAAACAAAATGAATTAGCCAAAACTGCTCTCACCTTTCTTTTTTCTTATCAACAAGTTCTGTGGAATTTTTTGGGTCCATAAATCTCAAATAGTACCTGAACATGGATAGCAAAATTATAGAACTCAAAATCTCAAAAAATAAAAATAAAAATAAATAAATAAATAAATAAAGAACTAAGCAATTATCAGTGTTTGAAAGAAACAGAAGTTCCATCAGCCACTCATCAGAAAAATTTTAAACATGCCACAATTATATTTCCTTTAACCTAACTCCACAGTTACCTCAACAAAATAAAACCATAGATTTAACTTACAGATAAGAAAAGAAAGAAAATAGCTAATAGAAGGTGTAGACTAATAAAATTTGACTAATGAATGTATGACAAATAAAATTACCAGCAGGAACCAGCCCATTGTGGCATAGTGCTTGTTTCTCGTGTAGCAGGTTTTCCAGACAAGGGATCTGTGGTTTTAACCTGAAAATAAACCACGAAAGTATAGCAGAAAATGTTAACCAAAAGCATCCCATAGGAAACTTGTCCTGTTTTGGTTTCAAAATTGAATTATTCTTAAATTGATGATTAAGATTTATTCTAAGCCAATTACTTAAATTGTTACGCGTATTGAACTATAACCATAGAAAAAGTTCAGAAAAATGGGAAAAAAGGAGGAAGAAATACCCAAGACACTGCTTTTGATAGTGGGGGTTCCCCTGTTCCCATGGGAGTGAAATCATCCAGCTCAGGTAGCGTAAGAGGCAGTTCAGTTTCATGGAGCGGAACACTCTCACCAGTGCCATCTAAGAATATGACAGGAATAGGTTCACCCCAATAACGTTGCCGAGCGAAAAGCCAGTCCCTCAACTTGTAGTTTACCTGAAAAAGGGTAAGCCATGCGAATTAAAACATTATTTTGGTGATGACAACAATAATTCTCCTCACCTTTCCTCCCCAAACCAGAAGGAACGATGGAATCTGAAGGTTCAGATAATCTAAGAAAAGCACCTTTTTCTTTCCATTTCCAGTTTTCTCAGCCCACTCAATGACTTTAGAAGCAGCCTCCTTACAAGATAAGCCATTGATATCAAGCCCTGTGGTCAAATTTGATGAATTTATAACTGTGCCTTCACCAGAATAAGCCTTCCCAGATTCAATGCAACTTTCATCATATGAGGTCACAACCCATTGAATTGGAATATTATACTTTGTAGCAAACTCATGGTCCCGAGTGTCATGAGCTGGCACAGCCATTATTGCTCCTGTTCCATAACTGAACCAAACCAACATTATTCCACTTCACTTATAACCAAAGTCTATGAATATTCATAAGTGATCAATAGTAAAAAGTTGCATTACGATTTAAAATGTTTAGTAATATGCTTCATTTTGTAAACAAGAAACATATGTGGCTGTTACAGTTTATGTACATATGCATAAGACAAGCAGCTGCAAAGATCCTAAAAATAGTTAATTTAGTCAAACATACCTCCCCAAGACATAATCTGCAACCCAAATAGGGATTGCTTTCCTATTTACTGGATTTCTTGCATAACAACCACTAAAGACCCCTGTTTTTTCTTTCTGAAGCTCAGTTCTCTCAAGATCACTCTTTCTTGAGGCAAGGACTTTGTATTCTTCAACCTGTCTCAAAAATAATCGACTTCAAATTACCTAAAGTCAGAAAACCTATCAGATAAAATTGAGCAAAGATAAAAAAGAAAATACATTTTTGCTCTGTGCTGTGGACAATAATGATGACAACAAAGGATGCTCTGGTGCCACAACTAAATATCTGCATATTAACAACTGATGAGAATAAGTCATAATCCATGGACAATAGTATCGAAGAAAAATAGAGGTATATATTAAGCAAGAACTATTCAAATGCAGAAAATAAAAACACAGTGTTAGATGCTCACGTTGCTCCAAAGATGGTATCAGGTCTGGTAGTATAAACAGTTATTTTTACGTCTTTTTCCACGCCATCACTGTCAAGAACATAAAAGTCCATCTCAGCTCCTTCCGACCTCCCTATCCAGTTCCTCTGCATTTCCTTAACACTTTCTGGCCAGTCAAGATCATCTAAATCTTCAAGAAGACGGTCAGCATATTCAGTAATCTTCAGCATCCACTGCCGCATTGGCTGCTCGGTAATAAACAATTACACTGTAAAATTATGAGACCATTCAAACAATAGAAGTAAGAGAAGAATTACATAACTTGGACACATAAATTAGAAAACATAACAAATCACCTATCAAGCATACCTTTCTTATAACTGGATGACCCCCACGCTCACTCACGCCATCCACCACCTCCTCATTTGCTAAGACAGTGCCAAGAGCAGGACACCAATTGACAGGCACTTCAGCCTGAATTGAAATTATGCGGATCATCATATCAGGTTTCTCGTCAAATGTGACCGTTAGTTTATAAACTACAAACAATCACATACCTGATAGGCCAATCCTCCCTTTAGTAGCTGAAGAAAGATCCATTGAGTCCACTCATAATATTCTGGTTCTATTGTGGAGATCTCACGGTCCCAATCATATGAGAAGCCCAATGATTTGAGCTACAAAACAGCATTTCATCACATAATGGAATCAGTTATGTGCTATTTCACTGATTACAGAAAAAAAGAAGGAAATTACATTACCTGGCTGCGGAAGCGATTTATGTTTCTCAATGTTGTGATTTTAGGGTGTGTTCCTGTCTGTCAATAATGCAACCAATTAACAAATTAGAGCAACTATCCTGATTATACATGTATATTTGTAAAAGCCCGTGGTATAACAATTGCAAAGCAGACCTCAATTGCATACTGCTCAGCGGGCAAGCCAAATGCATCCCATCCCATTGGATGCAAAACATTGTAACCTTGCATTCGTTTTAACCTTGCAAGAATATCTGTAGCAGTATATCCCAGTGGATGGCCTACATGTAACCCAGCTCCACTGCAAAAACCCAACAAATCCACACTCTAAACTAATGAAAAGAAAATCATGCTATAGAGAATTCGAAAGCAAAAAATCCTAGTAGCTAAAGCTTATCATCATTTATCAATCCATTGCCACAACTCCACCAACAAAAACCACAACAATACCTACAAACTACGCTTAACCTCACAAAAAATCAATTTCACCAATATTCAAACAAGCCAGTTGCTGAATTGAGCATACTAAGGCCATAACAATTACAATCTCATCCATAATTTTATAACACAAACTAACCGTAACATGGTATTCCCACGACTCGCGCGCCCAAACAAAGAGAGATTGAAAGAGAGAAAGAGAGATACCTGGGATAAGGAAACATGTCAAGAACATAGAACTTAGGTTTAGAGGTATCAATTTCATCTGGGGTTCTAAAAGTTCGATTATTTTCCCAATAACTCTGCCATTTTGGTTCAATTTCATGAAATGGGTATGCCCTTTTCACCACTTGTTGCTGCTGCTGCGGCTGCTTCTGTTTCTGCTCTTTAACTTCACTCTCTGAGCTCCTAACTTTAATCCTACTAAAATCTTTCCCGCCATAACTGAGCCAACTGGGTTTCTTTACAGTAAAAGATGCAAAATTTTTACGGTGTAATTTTGGTGGGGATAAGAAAAATGAATGATTTTGAAAAGGAAAAAAAAATTGAGGAGGAAGAGTCTGGATATAAACACATTGCGCATTCATCTTTTTGGTGGCATGAAAGAAAGAGGGAAGATTGGAGGAAGTTGAGAGTGGAAAGTCTTGTGTTGGTGGCTTGAACTGGAGATAATGTAGTTATGTACTTGCGATGGCCGTTGAAGGGATTGGCTGTCCTGTAAAAATCGTCCTCCCAAGTTTACAGCCCGATATAGAAATTTCCCGACCAAAAATACCCTTATTTCCGGGGTATTATGGTCACATCGCATTGATATTTGGTTAAAAGTTTAAGCATCTTAAAACCAAGGTCATCAAGCCCAACAATTGGTAAAAAAGTATTTTGTGTGGCTAAAATCACTAGAATTTGGTAAATAATTAAATAATTTAACTCTCAAGTCTCAACAACCATTATATACATGGAAGACTGTTAAGGAAAACTGCCGGCGGCTGAATTTTATTATGACTGAGGGTGTTATGTGTTAGGAATCGTCTGTAATCAGAAGAACAATGGCCCAATAAGAGAAGGAAAAAACTACAGAATCTGTCAGTGTTCTAAGGTTCCATAACTGGGAGTTGCAGAGTAGCTTCCGCAAGTTCAATTAGAAGCTGGTATTAAACGTCAACTGCATAGAGTATCTATCATCTGCTTGATCTGCTTAATCCACGGAAGGAAAGAAAAATAAGGATTAGGAGAAGAAATATAAATGAAGAAGATGGAAGAAATACACAAGAAATCATAGAAAAAAAGGGAATTACTTCGAGTTTGTCTTCTCAGGCTCTATGGTTCTTTGGAAGAAGTCTGAACTCCTTGGTTTAACGAAGGCATTCCTCGACGTTTTCTGGAGAGACAAAGTCCATGGCTTCTTTTGTACGTGGCTGGAAAGAATTCGATGAGTAAGATAAGCAAAACCAACTGGTTCATGGATGAAGAATGGAAAGACGGAAAAATTATCAAGATTTTCTTACCTTGAGATTCCTAACTTGATGCGGGCATCCAGCTGGAATACAAAGCCCCTCTCCTGTTCAAATGTCCACGGCTCAATTCCTAGAAAATGTATACCACTGATCATGAATTGGATGGATGACCTGTTCGACTGGTGAACAACATGCGTGCCTGAACTCTCTGAAGTGCTTTCGTAGATATGCTTCCAACCTGGGAACATCCTCTCTCCTGAAAATGTCCCATAGAGCACCGCCTGATTCCTCCGTGATCCCATCTGGAGGAAAACGAGGAAATGCAGTACCTTCTGTCTCATCTCTGGAAACCCTGAAACCAAACAGAAATCACATTCTCACAAATATTGAAAAGAAAAAACACACAAACAATGTAAACACACAGATTACATCGTCACTGCATTAATCAAACAAAACAGATTAAACCAAACACCCGGGCTGAACGTTTTTGTATCTTGCAATCGAGAAGTATGAACCTTCGTTAAGCATCAAACTCTTTATCAGTGCGAGTGCTCTCAGAGTAAAATTGCTACTGAATATTCAGATTCGGGGAACAAAGAGAGAAGAAGAAATTACGAGCACGGTGATTGTATCTTGTTGTTGCAATTGATGTTCCAACTCCTTGTGGATCAAAACTCCCTCCACAGTTGTAAATGATTCTTTTTCCTGACGGTTGGATCAAAGATTCATCGGCGTCCGCCATCGTTTCCGTTTACAGACAACGAGACACGCCTGGGTATTTTAACATCGAATTGACCTTGTCCTCTTCTTTATGACTTTGAACAGCTTAACGCGCGTAGGACAAAATGATAAAGACAAGTTTATTCTTATGTATGATTCAAAAGTTTTACAAGATAAGGCTCATCACTGGTTCAGCTGTCTGCATAATTTACAAAGCTTGCACTGCAATGCCAACAAGCAGGTATATGAAATGGAAAATTAATCCAGAATTTTTGTTGGATTGCAGTGATAAGCACGTCTCATTTCTCTCGTTATACAAACAAATTTGAAAAAAATTACAAAACCCACCATTCACACAATTTAATTCTGTATTCCTCTTCCAAGTGTTCTTCGTCGGACTGCCATAAAAGCAAGAACTTGCTTCTTGCCGGCGTTCTGTCTCTCGTTCACTCCATACATTGAAGCGTACTCTTCTTGCTCAATTTATTTACAATCTCGCCACCTTTCACTCAAGTGCTGTTCAGAGATGATTACGGTGAGTATAAAAATCTTCTATGGAATCAAGGCTCTGCCTTTTCCTGAACAGCCCCGGACAAAGATGGTGAGGATCCGCCACTAATCTTGCTGGGGACTGGTGTGTTTCTCCGGGACTGCCGTTTCGTGGGGACTAATACATTTTCATTTTTGTCCTTATTGTAAACCATGTCGTCTTCATCGTCATCATCACTTTTGAAGACTGGATGAACATAGGCATTTTGAAGGTAACCTTTCAGGTTAAGGTTTGGTTCCCTTGCGCGCTCTAAAGTATCTTTCATCATTGCTTCCTGAAACACAGGACATAAAAGAACAATAAGCTACTATCACGAAGAAAAGAAAGAAATTGCAATAAGTGATCACAAGTTTTTTATTTTATAAATGCCGGAAAACCATAAACAATTTGTATAAACTGGAGAGAAAATTTCAGTATGTAAAGCATCGGCAAACCTGTAGAGGATATCTAACAAATGCAGGTTCATAACGACCTTTGCTGAATCTATGGAACCATATCGTGAGCACGGGAAGAGCAATGAGAAATGGTGTTGACTTAGCAGCTTCCTTTGTACTCAACAATCCCATGAGAAGCAACTGTGATATGACCAATGCAGCTATAACACGTCCATGGACATCAGGCCAAAATGCTGCCGCACTCTCGTACTCTTGGTTGTAAACATTGATAATCTACAATTTTAAAACAAACAAACAAAATAAACAACCAAATATCACAAAGAAAAGCATATAATTGAGTCAATTAAAAAGAAATATTTAGAATGGAAAATTTTGTGGTCCACAGAACATATTCTAAAAACGTAACAATG
This sequence comes from Swietenia macrophylla, assembly GCA_032401905.1. NCBI lineage: Eukaryota > Viridiplantae > Streptophyta > Magnoliopsida > Sapindales > Meliaceae > Swietenia > Swietenia macrophylla. The sequence continues at coordinate 1,215,735 of CP135573.1, forward strand.
GCATGTCCCACCAATTTGTAGAAAAACTATTTCAAGCTTCTAAAGAAAGAATAATTGCCTCTGGATTAAAGCATCTATGAATGCAAATGTTTGACCTTCATCCATTAAGTTGAACCTACGAAATATTGTGTTTCACTAATTTGATAAACAAAGCCATTTCCACGTGCAGAAGCAAATTATCCTCACTTTAAATATTGCATAAACAAATATCAACTCTTTACCTGATGACGGAAAACAACATAGGCCAGCCCGAAGAAAACTATTATGAAAGGAAGCAAAAGAGGTGTCACTGTAGCATACACAAGGCCTAGCAGAAAATAAAACTGTATACGAGGTTCTCCAGTGTTAAAACCAATACTTCCTGGATCCATTGCCTCCTCCCTATCCTTTTCAGTCTTCACCAAGAAGAAATTCTTCAAGTGGAAGATTATCAGTGGTTTCAACATCAAAATCTCTGCAGCAATACCAGCCCATCCATCAACCATTATATAAGTTATAAAGAAAGTTGCTTTGTTTGGTATAGCTATACCAATCGTCTTGGGAATTCTGCCAAAAAGAAAGAAAGCTTCATGTCATGTACAGCTGAATTATTTATGGAATCATGTATCAGCAAAGAGTAATGCCACTCTTACTATACAAATGGGATATAATGTGATTTTGCAGTAAAACATCACAAAGTGAAATATATAGTTGCATTACAAATGGTGATGGGAGATGCCAAAAAGAAAAGATAGTGATTATAGTCAGTGAAAACATACTCATTTGCCGACTGCTTAATAAAGGTGTTCAGCTGTTCAAATGCAGTTCCAGCAATTATGCTCCCAAGGAAGACATTCACGAAGTTGAAAAAGTAATATCTAGAAGCTGCTCTTCTTTCTAGCGAAGATAGAGATGTAAAGCCTTCAAATTTAGATATGATCATCAATATTGTTGGAAGAAAGATGAGAAAAAGCTTCAACACAATGCCAGGCAGAAAACCTTGGATGACCGACTTTATAAATTTGCTGCATCAGAAGTTAAGATAAGATCAGCAAACAAACATAACGTAACTTAGATACAAACTCAAGGGGTTTTGATGATAACAGGAAAGTACACTTCAATTACGGATTTCAGGAATGGTGCTGCTTTCTCAATTCCTTCAATGCTTGCAAGAGATTGTACAAATGCAATGGGGATCATGAAAAAGAAGGTGAGAAAAAAGAATGCAACACCCATGATCAGCTTCCTAACTGCCAGTGAAACATATGGAATTGCCAGGTTTTGCCAATATACATCACGTGGCTCAGGTGCCCACTCTGTCAACCATAAAGTAGGATTTCTTGATTGTTGAGTTTGTGCACAAACAGCAGCACCCCACCTAGATTTAAAGGAAACAAATGCTGCTGGCATGATTGCCTTAGGATCATTAACAACCGTTGCTCGCTCTTCGGCTATCTGAACAACATCAAATGATGAATTAGTGAACAAACAGAACTCATAAATCCATTACTATTCTTTCTATGGATAAAACCATGTTCCACAGTTCAAAAACTATGAGACAGGCCAGAGTTTTACCCAAAACATTCCCACAGCTATAGAACAGGACAAAAAGAAAAAGCAATCAAATGTTTCACAGTTTGATATATGATGCAGAGCCAACAAGTGAGGCAAAAACAGTGTTATACAGCTCATCTAGGCTTCATGTTATATAAATACATTGTTCATGAGTTCTGAAACAGCTACCAACGATTAACAAATGCTAACATAAGTGAGCTCACTTTCAATATTTAAACAAGTTATCATGATTAGGCTTAGCATAGTACCGCCAGGCCTGTCATAAGAAAACTATTTACCAATTACAAACTGTCATAGGTGACAGTGGCATAGAAAATATTGCAGGAAGGATACTCACCTCTTTTGACAATTTTTCTATCTCAGCTATGTGGTAATCAATTGCATCCACTTTTTCTCCACAAAGCCCAAGAAAACCAGTCTGGTAGAGAGGAAAAACATTCAGATATTTACGTCAAATACAAAATTAAAAGATACTAAATAAATTACCAACTTGAACATGTTACAGTGGCCTATCAGATTGAATATCAGTACCTTCATGATCGGCCTCTTTGAATTATTTCTAGAATATTTAAGTTGGTAGTAGTCAAGCCAATTTTGCATGCTTTTCTTCTTCTTCACCAATTTGGCAAGTTTGTTTGCATTGACTACAACCTGCATAACATTTTCCAACAAAGTCAACATAGAATGATTCCATAAACTATATCTCAGTCAAAAAGCAAAACATTTTAAAATTTTGTGACTGCCAGGTAGCTGAGCTTGTAAAGTTTCTAGTCATTGCACAACAAGATTTGGACCAAATCCTGCCGACTCTACGAGGGTGGCAAAGGGCTGGCCCCCATTTTGTAGGATAAGTTTAATGGACCTCTAATGGGAAACAAGAAAGTCTTCATATTTAACACATTCTTTGAAATAATCAGATTCCATGACATCAAAAACCAATGCCTCCCTACCAAAGAATATTGATATAATATCCAGATTCAACAGAAATATACCTGATGTGTTAGGTAGTGATCTCGGTGATTCACCAAAAAGTAATGCTCCACTAGCTCACTAACAGATTCGTCTGGATCTGGAGGAACATTCCTAACAAGGACCTGCAGAACAATAAGATTCCGTAATATAACTTGGTGTAGATGTGTGATCTATGAGAAGCATTTGAAAAAAAAAGGTAAAAAGAAAGAAAGAAAGAAAGAAAAAGGAAAATGCAAATAACATGGATTTTTTTTCTTACCATGGACAATATTGTTGTATAAAATTATTAATTCTTATGGTATGCTGTAAGACTTTCAGGTTTGATTACAAAGTTCAAGAGCCATACTTCCTATTGCAAGGGTATGTGCATTGACAGATGCTTTCTAGCACAATTAAGAACACTAGTAGAATAGAAATAAACCAAGGGGATCATGATGAGAATACTAAACCGAGTAAAAAATTTCCACCATAGTGACAGTGTATCCATTTTGAACAATAATTTAAAATCCTCAGTTCTCTTAGTTATAACAAACAAATTACAACAATCTAATCGTTATTTGGAAACAGAATTACCAAGTCAAAATAATTATACAAAGAAAAGAAAAGATCTTACAGTAAATTGATCTGGACGACGTTTTTCTGATGCAAGAAATTGCAACCGCATATTAGCAACTGCCTCGTACTCCTTTAGCAAAACATAGCATGTCCAAAAGGTAAAGGCATAAGCCATCACAACATGTGTCCAAAACCTGCAGCCCAAGAACAGGTAAAACTGTTGTTATGAAGAATTGAAATAAAAATTATTACATTTTTGGTTGTTCAAAATGACCATGTGGAGCATAGACTCTATATGTTTTGAGATCAAGGTACTCCAAATATGTCTACAGTTCATTGACATATAGAGACAATAAGTTAAAAAGGAAAAGAAAAATTATCACAAAGATCTCATACCTGTCAGATTTAAGTGGGACATTTGAAATCGAGAGCTTATCAATGTCACTCGCAGTTACATTTGATAGCTTCTCCAATGTGCTATTAGTAAAATTAACTGGTACCAGAACAGCCCATGCAATAATTGCTATAGGAACAAAAATCTTAAGTCCTATCAGGTAAATCCGCAAGTAGACAGCAGAATCCAATCCAGCATGCTCAATAAGCTCAGGTTCGGGCATTTTCAATGCCACAGGCATCCAATTCAAGAACCTTATATATGCTCTAAAGTCCAAATTGACAAACTTCCGCACAAAAGCACCTGAGTGTGTTGGACTCTCTCTTAAGCCCTTAAGGTACCATTTTGGAAAGTATACCCTATCATTGAATGGTTGAAGTCTTAATATAGCAAATGCTATAAGGAAAATAAAGGCACTAAGAATATTAATAGCTGCTGAAACCCCTATATCTCCAATGGTCGCCATTTATATCTTTCAACAAAAATCGGCCTCCCCCTACAAAAGTGAGCACAAAAAAAATAATATCCATTAAAAAATGTGAAATCTTTACAACAAAACAAGAAGTAAAATGTTCACCAAACAAAAATCAATTATAAATCCAACCCACTTTTATATGCAAATCAGGACTGAAACAAAAATCAAACAACCATTTAAATAAATTGCAAAAAATAGAAACTTTGACCAGAAAGCATAGAATTTTAAGCAAATTAAGTACAATTTAATGCTAGTCATGTCTCCAAATTATAAAATTTAATTTTCTGGCGCTAAAATTAAACTTTTAATCAAAAGTACAGCCCAAAATTTTGCTAAAAGCAGAAACTTTTAGACGACCAACCGTACAATTTCTGCATATAATACTAGCAGTGTATTAAAAGTAACAAGCAGCTTCCAAACATTTACCAACATCCACTTAACTTTCCAGAACTAATCTTTTCGATCACTAAGCTTCAATCATACAGTTAAACTTTTTAAATAAGAAAAAGGAAAAAGAAATTCGAACGCAGCTCACTCAGATTAACGTAAACAACAGTATAAACTAAAATTCAACCAAAAATAAAACTGTAAAAGAGAAGTTCATACTTTTTCCGCGATACCTCGGAGCAACAGCAACGAGTAATAATAGCCTGGAAGAGGAAGAAAACCTCAGAGTTCTAAGGATCCGTGGCTGATTTATGGGGCGCTTGGATTACTTGCAGATTCCATCGAAGCTAAGAACATTCCTGAACCTGTCTTCCAGGGTAACTACGAACCAAGCTTCCACAAAACCGATAAGAGAGAAAACCAGATATGGGGACAATCAAACAGAACTCTCCACAAACAAGAATCGATACCCGTTGTCGTATTAAAAGGGTGAGGCCAGTGCTGTGCTGTGAGTGTGTAGGTGGGTCATTCAGGTTTTCAGAGCCTTGATGTTAACGTTTTATTCATTTCACCGCGTCGTTTTCGCGGATTATTTTTAGAGCAATGGATTAAACGACGAGTCGTCCGTAACATACCATGTCGGCCCGCTTCCGTGTGGGATTTCGGACTTCCAACGGCTACTTTTCGTACACAATGATAACTTCTATCCTCCGCAAACTCAGAGAGCGTGGATCACACGAGCGGATTCCATTGGACGATATTTCGACGTTGAAGGTCGTGATTGCCGCAAGTTATTTTATTTGGCTCGCCGTGTGGACATAGCGTTAACTACGTGGTGCATTGGAACAAGACAGCAAGGATCTAGTTGGTTTCGACCGGCCCGCTACATTATTGTTAAAAGATGGACTCTTGATTCGGCTGATGTAATCCCGGTTTGACAAATGAACCGTGTTTAATTAAACATTCACTTATAAATTCAACAGTTTGTCGGACTTGGCTTCTATACATTTTACACAGTTTGTATTTTAAAGTATAAAATAAAATTTTAAAAATTAATATAAAATTTAAAATAAAAAATAAAAAAAATAAAATACATAATATAAGAATTAAAAAAATTAAACATATCTTATATTTAATATATTATAATCAGTGTTAAAAGTTAGAATCGAATAAATTTTAATATTTTTTAGAATCCAATAAAATAAAAATATAATTTACTATAATTTTTAATTTATAATTTACTACCAAATATTAGTAATCTAGATGACTTTTGGACCCGTTCCATGTTTGATTTTGAGGTTAAAATCAATGAAGGCAGGCTAAAATTATTGAATATAATGTGTATCTATGATCTATCTGTCGGATACTCCAATAAGGAAATGAAATCCAAGGGTCCTAATGCAAGTTAGGCTTAAAGTTCAATTCTTTGACACTATCTTTCTCACGTGCAATTGGACCATACATTTAATATTCAGCATTAGTTTCTCATTCACAATCGGGAATAGAATGGCATGTTGCGATTTGGATTGGCTTCATTATAAAATGAAATTGCAACAAAAGCACTGTAGCTGCAGGTGCTTTGTTCAGTGGCTGGATGGCAAAGAATCCAGTATAATATTTGATAATGGAATCCAGCTCTTCAAGACGTGACATAAAAATGTTTGGTTGAGCTACCATTCTGGTTTCTTCTACTAACAGAAAGTAGATCAACTTATTTGGAAGTGCTTTTCTCAAAGAAAAGCATTGCTTAGTTGACTGCTTGATGATGTCTTTGTTTTCTTCCAGGGGAAGCAATATTTAAAGAATTAATGGAAGCAATTGGGTTCTGTTTCTTTTGTTTTTTTCTGTTATGAATTCACTGATTGAATTGAACTGACTGGCAGAGAAGAATTGCCATATGGCATAAAAATTCAAGTAACTTATCTCTTTTCTTCTTATAGAAGCACTAGAGAAGGAATCACTTCATGGCACTGGAGCTGAAAATGCAACCACAATTCTCCTCATGATTGGCCTCAATTGAGGATCTTCCTGTGTACAAGCTTTAGCAAGATGAGCCATCTGTAAAACAAAACAGTAAATCCAGCTTATCAGTTTTGAGAGTATTGACTATTCCATTGTTCATAGTTAATTTCGTCCTCATGAAATGTTATTACCTTAATGACTAAGTCAATTGGGTAAATATCCCCAAGCCTAGCTTCAACAAATTTCGGAAAATCTTCCCAAGGATCTGGCTGACTCAGAACGTCTTCAAACTGTAACAAGAACAAGATATGCAGCTTAGTTCTAGACTGAAATAGTTCCGGAAATTTGTACATGAGCGAGTGGTAATGAAGGGCAAGAAGATCAACCAAAGCAACAACAAGTCCTCTAGATTGCTTGATAGTTTCATTTATTGTGACAATAGCTTCCTTGGCGGATATAAGTTCATAGAGGACGACTCCAAAAGCACATACGTCTGTCTTGGGAGAAACTTTACCAAAAACAGCCCTGCACCTCGTCTTCTACATTCATTCAAACTGTTTTTGCCGTAAAAATCTTTGTGGGAAGTTTTCAGCGTGCTGGAGGCATGTATCCGAATGTGCCTAGCTGGTAGACCAATGTACAATGAAGCATCTGCAAATTCAGTCAGTTTAGCTAACCCAAAATCTGCAACCTGTAGATAGAAGTAGTTAATAATATAAATGAACTTCAGAGATTAGTATTTCATCAGTATGGACGTACTTTCAACCTTTGCACGGAAGTTTTTGTCTATTAAAATGTTTGCTGATTTAACGTCGGGATGGATATAGACGGGAACAGTATGCTCGTGGATATATTCAAGTTCTCTGGCTGAATCTAAGGCATTACCATTAACCATGGTAATGGGTCCCTTCCTGAGAACAGACACAAAATGAACAACAACAAGAATTTAACTGATAGCAAGATATAGGGTGTCTACTCTGTTGATGAATTAACTTTCTCACCCGATCCGTGCAAATGTTGACTTAGGGTACCGTTCTCAATGAACTCATACACTAAAAACAAGGAACCTTCAAAACAATATCCTATTAAGGCCACCTCCATGATTTGGATTGCATTAAAGGAAATAAGAAACTCGAAAATTATACATCAGCAAAGCTCGATGAAACAAAGAACAACTGAGTTTTAAACTATATTTCTCCTAAGAAGTAAGAAGTCATCCTGATAAGCATGAGGCAAAGAAGTTAAGAAAAAAATTAGACACTAACCTTTGGCCGGCACAGAAGCAAGTCCAGTTGCAGCACTAAAATTGATTCCTGGGTTGTATCTCTGTATCAACTCTGCTGCAACGCCGGACTTTGTGGCAACGAAGGACAAATTCTCACTTGGCCGAAGAGGGTACGTCGTGAAGAGTCCACAATCTCTCGACGTGCGTTATCGCAGCAGGAGCAATTCAATGTTACGTTGATTAAAACATTGTCGGGAATTCTCGTTGGTTCATATACGTTGATTCTACGCACCCAATCCTCAGTGATAAGATTCGCAAAAACAAAGCTAGCAACTTTTTCATAGTCATCGACAACAGAATTTTGCAAGTGTGGCCTAAAAAATCACCGTTCAAGCAATCGCACGAAAATGGCACGCTGATTCTTGAACCGCTACGAATAAGGTCTAGGTTTGGAGCTTCAGGATTGTAAAGAAGAATTCCAGAGATATTTTGGCCAAATATGGACCTAATACATGAAAGATTTGAACCGTTCTATACGTAATATGAAGCTAGGGCAAGCTGACAGTTTTACACTTGGCATGGACTTGAAGACGAAGAAGATGACAGGTAAAGGAGATAATAAGGATTCTGCATTTGATTGTAGAGTCTTTGCCCAGTTAAGAAGTTCCTACTTTTAAAATTTGAACTCATGCAATTGGTAATTTAAGGTGATTGTAATAAAAACAATACGGTTGGTTCCAATTAGGCTGGGGGAACTCTTGACATTGATTGATTCATATCTCTGCACGTAATGACACAAAGATATTTTGTGTAGGGAACTACAGATATTTTTGTCTGAAAACTTCTGGGTCAATTGAAATTGGCATCATCGCACCTTTATCCATTTCCCAACTTCAGACACTCAGTTGTTTCTGCCCTAATCTTGCTGTTCAGATTCATTATCAATGGAAACCTACACTGTCCTCCTGGTTCCTCAGCTCTCTTTTCTCCCTCCGAAACTCGACAGAAACAAAGCTTTCCCTTCTCGGCCATTCAAGCAAAGGAGCTCTCAATCCACCCGTTTACGTTGCCATAAAATGTATGTCCCTGGTGGGTATTGTGAATTCTCATCTCTCTCTATGTATCTGCGTGCATTATTTTTGTGAGTATTTTGTTGACCATGTTGGATTTATTAATACAGGATTTGGAGCAGGATCACCAGAAGCCAAGGGAGCCAAAAACCTTCACAATTTCTTCACTTATATTGCAGTTACGATTGTCACTGCCCAGCTTCAGGTTCGTCTTTTCCATCTTACATTCTTTCTTAAGAGTTCCTCTGTTACACGCTAATGGGTATGAACCTAAATTTCTGGATTTTAACAGAAAAGGCCAATCCTGTCGTGTAGAAAACATTATTTAAAAGTTCAAAAAAGAAAATACATGTTGAGAATATGATGAAATTGTGTTCAATCATGTGTATATCCGGATTATTTCATCTGTTGACAGTTATTTCTCGGAACAGAGCTACAACCCTGAAGCGTATGGGGAGTTGATGGAATTCCTGGAAAGACACTCCTTGAATGATGGAGACAAGTTCTGTGCTGATTTGATGCGAGAATCTTCAAGGCATAAGGGCTTAGGTATATGCTAATGAAGTTTCTCTCTACCATTTAACTCACTTTGATTTCTTGGTTTTCGAACTGATGTGAATTCTCCCATGTTGCCTTGATGCGAAGCTCTGCGAATCTTAGAGGTTAGTCAGTTTCTTGGGATGGTTTCTTCATTCTTCTTGTTCGGGTTAATTAGCTGAATTTATTGATTTAAAATACACCATGATCCTGAATTGCAGGTGCGTTCAGCATACTGTAAACATGATTTTGAGTGGGATAACCTGAAACGGTTGGCGATTAAGGTCAGGATTTTCTTTTTCTTGTTAATTTCTCTTTTTTTTTTAAATGTTTTTCTCTAGTTCTTCTGAGGGGATGATTTGCCCTTTCTTGGCAGATGGTAGATGAGTCGAACACGAGACTAATGAGAGATTATGTCCTGGAAACAAGCCATGTGGAAAGCGAAAAGTGATTGGATCGGTCTTAGCTCCAGCATTGATGCCTGTGGTAGTGTGTTAAATGCCCTTGGTTCTTCGGCGTAAATATATACGATAGCAATAAACAGAAACTCTCCTTGCATAAATTTATATAGGAAGAATTGTCAACCCTTCGCATATAATTGTGTCATCGTGGGCAGTCTCAGACAATAAAAGATTTGATATCTCAATAATTCAGTCATCACAACCTTCTCCAGCAACGACAGGCTTTGTTTCTCATATTTATAAATATGATTCTGCCAGTTAGAGAAGCAATTTGTGCGGTGTAAGAACCTGAAGATTTGGGTACATCCATAGACTTCTGGAAGAAAATAAAAAGTGTAGCACAATGGGATGTTTTATTACATATGATTTTGTACCAACAATTAGCACAAGAACATGATTATCATTGAGATAAAGATGTTCAAAACGAAAGCATCATCACAAATGTCTTCCATCAAATCCTTGACCCGAGTAAGGTATATTCTCCAGCCAAATGAGATCATATCCTATCCAGCTCTGGGGATTGGTTCACTCAGCAAGTGCCAACCGTTGGTATGTGGCTAACAGTTACAAACGAGTGCGCATGTGTATTTGTATATCCGTACATCCATAATCTATAAATTTTAATTTTTTTAAAAAAAAAATTTCAAACCCTCATGTTATACTCTTGGATCGGTTGTCCCTTCACGTTCCTTCAGGGGCTGCAAACAAAAGCAAAATCAGGGATGAGAAAATGGAAGTGTCCACTCCTAAAGAGGGACTTGGGTTTCTTTCACTGGCAACAAAGTACCTCAATATAGTGACGGACGTCATCTGATGCATGGATCTCCCCCGTGCTGAAATATGATTGGGCGTATTTTTCAATGTTATCCAGCCTGCAATTCATAATTCGATAGTTTTAGTTGGCAATTTCTAGTTAACTTAAGATTCAATACTCCATGCGCTAAAACTTGCAAATGATTTCTCTGCCTTCAATACGAACAGATGTCAACTATCATCTGTTCCCTTTTTTTTTTCAGGTTTAGAAGGATGAAAATTATTCCTAAAAAGTTCTTAAAAAAATTCTTAGTGATCATTTTAAAGTAGGTCTTCGACGTGGAAGCATTGTAGATCTAATTAAATTCAGGAGCATTATGTTTGTTGATTTAGCTTTCTTGATCATCTGAGCAATTGTGATATAATAAAAAAAAAAAAAAATAGAAGTTGAATGTAAGGGGAAAGAAAATTACCTGTAAACATAGTTCACCATGATACCTGCACTTTGATGAAGACCTTTCTCTGATCGGTCCGCCATCCAATTTATTCTTTCAATCATCTGTTTTATATAAAGAGGAGAAAAGGAAAAGGTTCAAAATTATCAGTGCAAAGTTTTCAACTTTAATAACATGCTATCTCCCGGTATGCATCTATTTGATGTATAAACTACAGCCAACTTCTTATGAAAAATAACATTATTGACTAGGAATACATATTTAACACCATATCTGCACTTTATACAATGCAGACTTGATGCAAATCAGCGCTGTTTAGAGCTATACAACGTTGTTATGTACCAAATCAGTGTTGTTTTTGCTGACTGGCACCATATCCGCATTTTAAAAATGCAGATATCCGAGGGAGAGAACTTCCTATTGACTAGGAATGCATATATATTTTAACATTTAGAATATGTTAGCCCATTTAAGCTGTACCCTGAAACATTATTGTCATAAAGTAGGTACTTAAGATCTCTATAAATAAAGTTGGCAAGTCATACTGCTCCATTCTGCAAGTGAAAGTTTGCAACAGAATCTAGAGCCTTTCCTCTCTTTTTCTCTTGTAGAAGATACCTACATCCAAAGAACAAACATCTGTAAATTTTACTTTCACTAAGATGCATAAAGGCAAGCTTTTATAGAACACGCATAACTGATTTAAGTGAGGTCATCTTTAAATCACTCAATTTTCACACAGTGTTTTTACCTAGCAGGACCTAATATCCACAGATAACCAATTTTGAATTTCCAATACTCATAAAAATAAAAACTATGCAGCCATATCTCCCACCTAACCACCATTTAATGTTCAGCTGTGATTTCTTGTGAAATTTTGTCAGATTTACAATTAATCTATGAATTTAACTCAACAAAGCTTTGCAGCAATTATAATTGATTCATGAATTTTACCAGCAAACTAGCATTATCAAAGTATAATGTACCTGGCACATAATCGTAGTAGAGGGGGTTTTAAAGCAGAAAGCAATTTAGCGGAATTGATCCACTCCTGGTTTCTTGATGTCAATAAGTTCAACATTACTTCCATGCCATTTTTTCCAGCACCAAACTCCCTGCTAGTGAAAATGTTATCATGGACGCCAGAGCAGCAGAGTCTTGCTACATAATTTAATTACATCTCAAGAGACAGAAAACCAAATTTTTGCGAGCTAAATGTGCCATAAGTATACAAAGGTACAAAGTAAAGATATAAAATGAACCCTGTGAAGCTTGCTAGAAACTCCACGGCAGTATATGCACCATTTAATTCAAAGCAGCAAGGAAGTATAACTGTATAAGGCTTACTCAGATAAATCCATTAGTGCTTTTTCTTCTTCTGGTTCCAGTAAATTATCCCGAAAAGTAGAACCAGATCTATCTGCAGATGCTTGCAAGCTGTCCTCTACTTCAGCAAGCTTAGATTGAGATACCAACTTTGATAGAAGCCACTGGATGTACCCTGGTATTGGGCTTATTGTTGCAAATGTCTTTGGCAGAAATAATAAGAAACAAAATGTCAGTAAGTACCACCAGTTATAAAACTTAGACTGATGTATGATTAAAAATTTGCAATAGAGCGGCCAAACATAACAGTTGCTTAACAAACTATCAGGTGCCTGTAATTTCTCTCGATTGAATATGCCATCTGGTCAACCTATGTTTATGTAAATATAAGAAAACTTATAATTTCAACAAAGGAATACAGATTAAAGACCAAAAATTAAGAAACTGAAATACATAGGTGGAGTAATGCATTATAAAATACATACAAGAATGAATTTCAGAGCTCCAACTATGGAAGCAATCTTGAATACAAGGGAAATTTTGTTTGAAATGGATGCAGTCTCTTCAAGAACACATATGGATTAATTTAAAGAACAACTTACAGAAATATGTGGCATATCTCTTTTCACCAAGGTAATCACGCGTTTAATTAGAAACATTCCTAGATTTATCCCTGCCAAGCCAGGCTGTAGAAGTTCAGAAGTATGCAGACAGTCAGCTAAAGGTGCAATGTACTTGACAAGTGATTGTGTTCAACTTGTATAATGGTAGACATGACTAGTTTTACCTGAGTTGAAGAAATAGAATAAAATAATGCACAAATTGCCTCACGTTCAGGTATGGGAGGATCATCCCATAAAACTTCCTGCCATTGAATAAGAAAATTGATCAGCAATATCCTATCAAGAAAAAGGATAACAGTAGGATGAAAGAAAAAATTACCTGTATTGTCTGAGCCACATCCTTCAACAATGCAACTTCAATAAAAATAAGGGGTTCACCTGGAATAATTTAAATCACAAATTATCAGATCACACCATAGAGAGAATTAAAAGTTTTTGGTACTTATGGACTGCTGTAGTAGCATGATCAACAACCTTTCGATTTCCAAGTATGGTGGAAAATTAGGTGCCAAAATCACCAATCACATATATGACTGTAAGTCCACATTAAAAACATTGTTCAGAAGCAAAAACTTCATCAATAGAATACGTTAACAATTATGATAGTTACTGATTTTTGTTAAAAAGATTAGTGACTGTGACATAGATTGAATGCTGGTGAAATAAGTTTGTCACCAATTATCTATCTATGATTTTATATGAACATATATTAACGGCATCGCTACAGAGCTTTTGAGCACAGTTAAATAATATATACACACTAACAGTGTAAAGAATAGCTAACCAGGTATTGCTGGATGTATATACCCAAAACAACGACGACCAACTCCCAGCCTTCTCTTAAGATCCAAAAGGTTGTTGATTGGATGGACAGCCTACACAGAAGGATAAATTTTACAAAATACAAACACAATTACTATGCATATCTATATCTATGAATAGAGCAACTGAGCAAGAGAGGGAAGAGAAACATACTTCATTAGCCACAATTTTCTCCAGCAAAGAAGCAGGATCATCCCACGTTATCTGGTGAAGTTCTAGAGTGGCAGGACTCAGCCAAGTACTAAGTTTCTCCTTTAGATAGGAATCCAGAACTCTCAAAGATGTAATATTTTCCTCTCTGTATTGTTACAAGAGTACCAAGTCACGAAATATTTAAATTTCTTTTGAAAGATTTTTCAGTAGTTGAAATGTGGTGCCTAATAAGCTAAATCTGCAAACAGTTAAACATGAAAAATTCTTCAAAATAAGAAAAGAAAAACTCTTTGAACTAGTTTATATGTAATTTCCTTAGAATCAGGATAAACAGGCAAATATATTGAAATCCAAGATAGCAGCTGCCACACTTCAGCCAAAGTCACAACCCATCAAATTCAGAGAAACAAATTACACCAAGAACACACGAAAATGAATCACATAATCAAGACCATAACCTTACCTGAGAATAGATAGAATATCAGCTCGAAGACTGGATAAAACCTTCAACCCTCCAGGATGCATGTTGAGCCGCTCAAAAAGAGCTTCATACATTGGCTTAAGTGCATGTCTCAAGTTTTGCTCAATACGATAAAAAGTAGCTAGCACACCTTCCTCTTCAGGGCCAGCCAATTGAGCTTCCTCGCCTAACACTAGAAACTTTTAAAACACTTGATCAATTTCAAAAGAAAGTTTTAAAACAATTTTTTAAAAGAATACCATAAAAAACAGAAACACATACAAAACTAACCTCCAAGATATTGCTTTATCAATCCACGAACATGAGTTCGGTTAAGATCATATTCTTTGGCCAGTATGAGTAATAATCTCTTTCGATTTTCATAAGAAAGGCTACAATAACCCTACATCACAGATTCATCATAAAATGCTAACTCTATAAGTACTCATTACCTCAAACAAAAATATACTATAATTAATTACAACTCTAATTTCACCTCCGAAAAATCTTCAAGTACGGGATCTATAACTTCTGTTTTATTCATTGATATTGCCAAGTGCATTGAATCTCGTACAGGCTCAAATTCCCTAAAAACACAGGCAATATAGTTCACATAACTGTAAAATAAATAAAATCACAAAAATAGAAATAATTAGCGGACCTCTGCGGCATGTTTCCGTTCTCCGAAACAGGCTGCTGAGGATTTGATTGCATTTGATTAGCCGCGTTCTGTTTTGAAATCAAATTTAATTACCGATAATAATCCACGAAATTAGGCAATTTCATTCAATTTAGAAAACCGAATTAGAAAGAAAAGCGGTGAAATTCGGAATTGAAGCACTTACAGGAAGAGGAGAAAGAGCCAATTTGCTTGAATTGTTAGGCATCATTCTGGCTCGCAACAGAATGGCCAATGTTTTCTTGTTCATATTTATATTCACGACGATTAGTTATACTGTGAAAACGAAGTTAAGAAAATCGGGAGCAGAGCTCTCAAAATGTCCGCTGACGCATCGTTTTCGACTAGCTGTACGCATTTTTCTCGCGCGAGAGAGTCACTGAATCCCGAAGGTGTCCGATTCTGACTTCGATCCTGGGTTCTTGTCTCCAAAAACGTACCGTTTTGTTAGTGTTTTAAAAACAGGCTCTCCTTGGCCCAGCCCATTAGGCCCAATTTAGTCTGCAATCTATTCACTAGTGAATCTAAATGTAGTCCAAACAAGCCTAAATACACCTACTTCATTCTATGCAAAGACCGCTGCCTTTTAGGATCACTCTCTCTTTATTTCTTTATCGATTTTAATACTAAATTTGGCTCGACAGATAAAGATAATGAGTTATGGGTCTACTGGTTCAATGCTTGGGAACGAATGTCATAATGCAGTGACTGTCCTCTGTTCAGTATTGTATAAGAATTACTCTTCACGTGGACTACGGTCAATCGGCTTGGGGCTATATCTTACTTAAAATTCAAGAAAATGACAATAACAAAGTGGATTTGTGACAACTGGTCCGGGATTCTTTGCTCCCTCTTTCCACCATCGATTGCCGGTTCAACACTCTAGCTCTGGTTAGACTTAAATGGACGGTCTAAGATTAAATTCTCAGATACTTCCATCCTGAACCAGATCTAGAAAGAACCGATCATTTGCACCTTCTTTGCCCAACCTATAGCTAAAAAAAATCCCGAGTGAGCAAGTATAATATTAAGATAAATTTATCTATTATGATAAATAAAAATTTTATTATTTAATTAATATAATAAAAAATTTTATATAATTTTTATTTTTTTATTTATTATTAATAAATAAATTTTTAAAATTTTATTAATTAAATAATTTCTTCATGCCTACTTAATTGACTAAGACTTTGTCAACATACAAACCTAAAATCCCTCCATTCTATCTCTTTGACCATGCACGCAATTAATTCTAAATTATGAATTAGATATAATTAAATTGCAAATAATACCCAAGAACATCCTTCAACGATTGAGTCACGGTCAAGAAAATCCGTTGAAATCACAATTACAAACGTTAATTAACAATCTTACTTGATCCTAATAATGTTTTCACCCTCCGACACGAGCATAGCTGCCTGTCACGGGCCGTGAGGCACTGTGAGTTTTGCGCTGATCAACGGACTTACAGCATGAACGTGGGGCCAGCGGTTGTTATCAATAATTGACGGTAGTGATCAAATGACTAGGCATGAGAGATCCAACCACTGCGATTGGGTCCTATCTTTGCTAATTCCGTGGTCCTGTGATTATATCTTTCCCCACCGACCGTCTTCCCCAATCCGACGCCTCCTATTTCCGCACTGCAAAATATTGTCTGCTGTTGGCGAATGACCGCAATTTGCTCTTTCTTTTTTGCCAAGTAAAAGCAATAGTTTAATCAAGTCAACGACGTCGTTTGAGGGATGCTGTCAAATTGATCGATAATAATAACATGCAATTGTAATCGATTTAAATGTTATTTCGATTCCTGTGAATGAATAGATCAATGGATGCCAAGGCCACTGATTTTGTTTGATTTTAATATACGGGTTGAAGGAATCTAAGGCAGATCACGGGGCAGCAAAATTGCTTTTTCCATTCATGGGAAAAGGAATAAAATTGAGAGGTCATCACTACTCATGTTGGTTTTGTCCAACTTTAGTTATACTAATATAATGTTACCGTTGCTAAAAATATTGGCCTAAAAGATGTCACTTTACATTATTTTCTAGGCTCAATTGTCGTATTGCACGATTGCCAGAAGACCTTTGAATCACACACAAATATATCACAATTAGAATTGATAACTTAAATTATGGAATACATGTAGTGTTAAAAGAAGTTACCAAAATTAATTTATTTAATAATTATGTTAAAAATAAAATTTTATTTAATAATTATGTTATTTATTTAATATTTTTTTAAAATTAATATCGCTAATCATAAATTATAAATATAATTTTTGAGTATATTGTCATGGATTGAATCATTATCTCATTTTTAAAAGATATAGCCATCAGGTGTGTAGAGTTCAATTTTATAAATTTTAAGAATAATATATTTTTATTCAATGTGAAATTTCGTCACACTTTTTCTCGTTTAATTCTGTGACATTTTTGTCATAGTAAGACTCCCTTCGCATCCATTCTGCTCGACTTCGAAACTTATAAATCTTTCATGGACACATTTGTTATGCGTGAACACTTGACTGAGACATTAAAATTTAAATGAGTTTGGTTCTTGTACTATTTTGTTACGAGTTAGACCATTTCCTCCTCTCTAAAAAATATATCTATTAAGATATGTAGAGTTTATTTTTATAAACTTCAAGAATAATTATGGGATAATTATTAAATAATTAAAAAATATTTTAATTACTTTAACAGAATCAAAAATTTATTTGATATAAATAAAAAATTATGCTTTTCTTTTATATAATAAAAAACTNAAAAATTTATTTGATATAAATAAAAAATTATGCTTTTCTTTTATATAATAAAAAACTTCAGGAATTTGAATGCAATTGGACCTAAAATCGAATTATTTAAGCACATTTTGCACCTAAACCTTTGTTTTCATCTCAAAAAGTGATATCCTGCCAAAGTCTGAAACAATCGTAGGAGTCCCCACGTGTCCATGAGTTTCACAAGTGGACATTTTACTCATTTTAACAAATTCCCCAAATACAAGTCCCGATCGGTCAGCCAGCTTTAGTTTTCAGGCCCGATGCATTAAAATTTCCCCCTTTTTAATTGTCCTCATACCCTCACAAAAAGTGCGGAGGATCAATGATATCACTGCAATTACACCCCACTTTCAGGGCTACCCGGGACTTTTTGGAAATTACAATAATAGCATCCCCATCCCTATTTTTCATAATTCACCCATTAAATCCATAATATTTTTAATTTATATCAAATAAGTCCTAAAAATTGAAAAACACATAGACCCATCTGCTATTAAACTTTCAAATTTATATCTCTTTCTTATGTTTCTAAATAATACTTTGTTATAAGCAAAATATAAATAATGTTATCTCTAGACTTCAACTATTTATTAGTATGATCTTACAAAATATTCAAATAATTATCTACTTATTAAATAAATTATTTAAATTTTTACTAAAAAAAAGGATAAAACATTTAAATCTCTAAATTTTTGTATTATTACAAGTAAAAATATAATTTATTTGTTATATCAAATAAAATTTTGAAGTAAGTAACTTGGCAGTAAAAGAAATTTCAATCATTTTAGTAGAAGTTAGAAACTTATTCCATACAGAATAACAAAATAAAGGGACCTGTATGTTATTATACCAATATCTTCGTTTCGGGTTGACGTGGCTAATGGTTGAATGGATTGTACCAAAATGTAATGAGAAGGGATGTAGAAGATAAAGATGAGTGAGAAAGAGACGTACCTGAAAAACAGAGTCAATTTCATACGTTGCCTGCCTTGCCAACTCCTAACCAAACTTTCCATTCAACTGTTTATATTTTTAATTTTCGTCAAATTTTTTTTAATTTTTTTAATTTTCCATTTTTCGCCGACACCAGGCGTACTCTCTCTTCATTACTGTCAAGCTTCGAATCTCTCTTCTTCTTCTTCTTCAACTTCTTCTCTCTCTCCACGTCTTTTTCATTAATGGCGATGTGTCTAACAACTTCCCCTAACTTCAGCTTCTCATTCCAATTTTCTTGTTCTTCCTCGTATGAAGTTTCTGATTTCTCCGCCATGCACTCCGCCGCTCCTGAACCTCGCCTCTGAACTTCTCAACCGAGAGCGAGATACTAGAATCACAATGGCTGTCGGAAAGGCCTCTGTTTTTTCTGTTTCTTTTGCTGAGTTAGTGTTGCTCGTGACGATCCTTTTAGCTCCATCTGTTGTTCAGTGCACTACTGATTCTTCTGATGGTATTTTTTTCTCTTTTTTAATTATTTGATTAGTTTTATTACTTTATTGATCGGGTTGCTTGTGATTGGTGATTGGTGTTTTCTTCAGATTGAGCTAAAGTCAGGAAATGAGCTTTGACTTTGGTGAACTTTTATTTATTTTTTGTTTAAAGTGTAATCCTTTATGTTCTGTTTGGTTACCGTGAAAATGTAGGAAACTTAGATTTAATGAAGGCGGATTCTTTCTTTTTTAGGGGGTGTAATGTTGTTTTGGTGAATAAAAGTAAAGGAAAAATCTGTTATTTTTTTTTTCGATTTAGTAAGCCTATGGTTGGATTATGGTAAGTTAAGCTGGTGTCTTAAAAGGTTGTTTCAATTGGGTTTTTGTTGCAGTTCAAGCCCTTCAAGTCCTGTACACTTCACTCAACAGTCCTTCACAGCTAACTAATTGGAAAAGCAATGGAGCTGATCCGTGTGGAGAGTCGTGGAAAGGGGTAATTTGCGAGGGATCAGCTGTCGTTTCCATGTAAGATTGAATACCACCAATGTGGTTTTTTATTTTTAATATCTCTATTGTGATTTCATCAACTTTTAATATAGGTCATGATTCTTATTTTTCATATGTGTAACAGTGATATTTCTGGATTAGGACTCAGTGGAACAATGGGATACTTGCTTTCAGACCTTATGTCATTGAGAAAATTGTGAGAATTTTCTCTTTATATGTTTCGGTTACTGGTTTCACATTGGTTGATAAGTTGCTAATTTGATTGTGTTTTTCATTTTTCAATAGTGATTTGAGTGGCAACAACATTCATGATACGATCCCATATCAGTTACCGCCAAATCTTACCAGCTTGTAATGTTTCTACCTTTACCAATTGGCTCTATTATTTTGAACTTGTTATTGACTTGCTTGATGCACTGATTGTTCTTCATTATTATGCAGAAATCTTGCAAGCAACAACCTTAGTGGGAATCTTCCTTATTCCATTGCTACCATGGTCTCACTCTCTTATTTGTATGTGGATTGTTTGGGCTGATATGAAATTTGATTAGGAATGCAGTTGCTGTTTAGAATATTTCATGTTGCCTAATTAAACAATCTATGGTTCAGGAATGTTAGCCGCAATTCACTCTCCCTGTCAATTGGAGACATTTTTGGTAATCTTGCTGGCCTCGCAACCTTGTAAGGCATCTTACTTCAGTACGAATTTTTCATTTTTCTTCCGTTAGCTTTGGTTTTCTTCGCTTATGGGCTATCAAAATGATTACGGTGGAGTTTATTTGTTATGATTTGCCAAAATTAGCAGTTGAAGTATGGTGTTTGTACATGGAAATTTGTATTCATGTTTAAAAATGTACTCCTTGGCTTGTTTCACTTGTGATCTGGATTTATGATGCAGGGATCTCTCTTTCAACAACTTTTCTGGAGATCTTCCTACTTCATTTAGTTCGTTGTCCAATATTTCTTCACTGTGAGTAAAGTGCTTCTTCCTTTCAAGGGGAAAATACAGTTGCAATGTTTGTGTAATTCTGAGAGAGTGCTTATGATATCTGAATTTGGCAGCTATATGCAGAACAATCAATTGACTGGTTCTCTAAATATCCTTTCGGCTTTACCTTTGACTACTCTGTAAGTTGTTGATTTTAAATTGAAGTAGGTTTTGCACTATCTTTCCATGTTTTCTCATCTCATCCTATCCAACAGAAATGTGGCAAACAATCATTTCAGTGGTTGGATACCTCAAGAACTCAGTAAAATCAAAATTTTTATGTAAGCTTTTCCTCATTGTGTTTCCATTATGCTGATTATTTCCTTCCTCTCTTCTCCCTACTTTTTCTAATATTTAGACTTTTGCAATAAGTTTAACTTATTTGTTGAAAACAAATTAGATATGATGGAAATTCTTTTGACAATGGTCCTGCTCCACCACCACCTCCATTTACCCCACCTCCTCCGGGTAGATCTCACAATAATCGAACTCGTCAACCAGCCTCACACTCACCTTCAGACAACCAATCATCTGATTCAGACAAGGGATTGTCAATTGGATCTATTGTGGGCATAGTTCTGGGTGCTGTGTTTCTGATTGCTTTTGTGCTACTTGCTCTTTCTTATTGCATTCGAAAGAATAAAACAAAGGTAACCGGTGCAAGAAGTTCTGCAGGAAGTATCCCTGTCAGCACAAATAATGGTAGGTTTTCTTTTCCCTGCTTTTTCACTCTCCTGAAATATTTCCTTCCTCCTTTTTAATTGGTTCTTTGGTTACATATATACTTATTTGCAACATCTGTCTGTGTATATATGAAAGTCATTTCTTTATGGAGTAATATACAATAATATTTTAGAGTTTCTAACATGACAAGTTTTTTCTTTTAATGATCTAAATCATTGATGTAGATTTGTGCAATTTTGTTGGCTGCACTGCCGAAATGTAACTGCTCTGTAAACTGTATATTTTCTGCTTCATGTTGATTTGCGTTGAGCTGTAGTTATTAAAAATTTGGAGCGTGAAGCTCTAGTGCCATCATCCTGACCATTTGGGTGTTACCATCTACTTTCTTTTTGTAGCAAATACTGAGATGCATGAGCGGCGGGTGAAAAGTGTCACTGTTGTTACTGATCTGACGCCCCCACCTGCAGAAAAGTTGGTGGTTGACAGGGTGGCAAAAAATGGATCAATAAAGAAAATAAAGTCACCTATCACTGCTACTTCATATACTGTTGCTTCGCTTCAAACAGCCACAAATAGTTTTAGTCAAGAATTTCTTATTGGTGAAGGTTCCCTTGGTCGGGTCTACAAAGCAGAGTTTTCCAATGGGAAGGTAACATAATCGTGCTTTAAATTTTCTAAAAATTAATTGTTCTCCCATGGTCCGTAATGATTAGAGGCAGTGCAACAGTTTTAATTAGTAATTGTTATGTCCACTCAGGTGGAGTTGCTTCTGCAGCAATTATGCAGTGAGAGTCAGCTAGTGTCCTTCAACATCTCTCTTCCTTTTTTTTTTTTTCAGTGATATTTGATTGGACTACTAACATTTCTATTTTCCTTTTTGCTCTCAACAACCTTCAAATTTCTGTCCTACGTTATGATTTGGATATGTATCGGGCCTTGCACTTTGCCTGCAGCCTAGTTGATAGGTGGAACTTGAGTGAGAAATTGTTATGTAGACTATTTTGGAGTTTATGCTTCTTGTTATCAAGGATATTTTAGAAAATACCTTGTTAGACATCTTTTATACATATTGAATATTTTCAGCCTTGCCTTACCGTGTTTTAGCTTTTAAGAGACTTACTGTTGCACTAAAGGGTCTACAGAACAGCCTATGATTCTAAATCAACAACAGGAAATAATGTCAAATGATGCTAATAAATATGATTCTGCCTTTCTATATCATATTTTATGAGTTTGTTATCACCAGTCCATCTGTTAAATTTAGCATCTGGCAGTAGTATTACATCATCACTCTTAGATAATTTTATTTTGTCATGCAATGATTTGACCTTTTTATGTTTGGTGTGAACTAGATAATGGCGATTAAGAAGATCGACAATGCAGCACTGTCGCTACAGGAAGAAGATAATTTTCTGGAAGCTGTTTCTAATATGTCACGCTTGAGGCACCCAAATATTGTTACACTGGCTGGATATTGTGCGGAGCATGGCCAGCGTCTTCTGGTTTATGAATATGTAGGAAATGGTAATCTCCATGATATGCTGCACTTTGTGGATGATAGCAGCAAGAACCTGACTTGGAATGCACGTGTTAGGGTAGCTCTAGGCACTGCCCGGGCTTTAGAGTATGTTACATCTGTATGACGTTTAAGTCTCAATCTCTTTCAATTTCTCATGTGCTTCTCCTAATAGAGGATATCTTGGTGGTTGAGTTGCATTTTGTTTCTAAACTATAGCTCTGTCTATCAGGTACCTGCATGAAGTGTGCATGCCATCTGTTGTACATAGAAATTTCAAGTCGGCAAACATTTTACTCGACGAAGAGCTCAATCCTCACTTATCAGATTGTGGTTTAGCTGCTTTAACACCAAACACAGAGAGACAGGTGATTAACCGGAATAAGATAACAATTTCATATTTCGTGGGGACTTGCTTTTTCTTTATTCTCTATGGCAGCTTGATAAGTGTCATTCCCTTTACATTTGACAGGTTTCAACACAGATGGTTGGTGCATTCGGTTATAGTGCTCCTGAATTTGCCTTGTCCGGTATATACACTGTGAAAAGTGATGTGTATAGTTTTGGAGTGGTAATGTTAGAGCTATTGACCGGTCGGAAGCCACTGGACAGGTAAACCTTGTACTAGACTACTGAATTGTCGTATTTTTGCTCTTTGAATTGTTATTATAATGCTGTGTGCACTTTCTGGAAGTTGGTTTACATGTGCGGTGTTGCCGTTTTTGTATTGCTGATTGTAGTTCAAGGCCAAGACCTGAGCAATCACTTGTGAGATGGGCGACTCCCCAGCTACATGATATAGATGCGTTGGCAAAAATGGTTGATCCTGCCTTGAATGGCATGTATTCTGCAAAGTCTCTATCACGTTTTGCTGACATTATTGCTCTATGTGTTCAGGTATACCTTTTTGCTGATACTAATTAAGATTGAATTTACATCAAAGCTTCTGGAATAAAATAAAATGCCATTGACAATAGTTATCAGAATCCTCTTTCTCATGGCTTCAACGAAGTAGTCATCTAGAAGTAAAATGGAAGAATCTTTTTGTGCCTTCAAGAATTGTTCATTTAAAATCTTGTTTCTTTCTGTGTAGCCGGAGCCTGAGTTTAGGCCTCCCATGTCTGAAGTTGTGCAAGCATTGGTGCGGTTAGTGCAACGGGCAAGCGTTGTCAAAAGGCGTTCCAGTGATGAATCAGGATTTGCCTATAAGACCCCAGAACATGAGGCCATCGACATGTCAGTTTAACTGTGCCAGCTTACTTGAAAATGAAAGTGAAGCTTGCGATTTTGAGTACACCATGCTGAGGTCTGAAGAAACTCGAAGAACACACAAATTCGAAACGATTCCAAAGGATTTGGATTTTAAATGATCAAAAAGATATGTAATTATATTCCATAGATTCATCTGCAATTTTCTATTAATAACGCAAATCAAGGTACAGTATATAAATTTAGCTAAAAATGCTGCAATATATGTAATTTAAAATTTTCTTCGGATATCTTGATGAACATACAAGATGTTTTGCTGCATAATGAATAAAAATTTTCCATTTAATGACTTCCTTGTATGAACTGCAGTGACTAACGAATTTCCATGCTTTTCCTGCGCATGCTAAACACTGTCGTTTCGTAAATGCATTTTTACCAGACATTGCCAGCCACTTTCAACTGGTTCAGATTCGGTTAGGAAATTTGGACACTAACTCCGTTAAGACATACTGTTCATGTGAGAAAGATCTTGCGTGTTGTAAACGAAAACGTGAACATAACGACGTTAATGAACCGAAACAGGTAGTCCCACTTGCGTCCTTAGAATTTGGTCGGTCAAATCGCACTCAACTCAGCTTCCCTGTTTACTAACCATAAACCGCTAGAATTTTCTCCAAATTTTGCTCGAACGACACCGTTCAAACGCCGGAGCTCTTCGCCGAAACTGGGACTTCCAGCAAACCAAATTCAACTCAGTTCAAGCAAACGCCGCCGTTTTTCTTGCCTGTTTGTTCTTAGGCAAACATTCTCGTAAAAAAACTAATCTTTGTCTCCATTTGCACAGGCAAATGTCTTCAAATCAGCCTCTTATCGAATCCGACAAAGAATATAACGTGTCGGATCGGTCCAAAGCCGTCAATTTTCTGTCTGCTTCTCTTACCACGCCGAGCAGCCGCCAGAGTTCGCCGCGGCTGGAATGATAATGTTTTTGAGAAAGCGAAATATTCTATGTTAAAGAATCCAAAGAGAAAAGGAGGGAAGATTTGGTATCAAAGAAAGAGAGTGAAGAGTTTGGTAGCTATGATTGTTTTGATTTGTTTGTTTATTTGTTAATTGGTTTATGATTTTAAGTTTACAAGATCATGGTAGAACAAGCGAGTCTTTTTTTGAATTCTTCTTCGGTTTCAGCTTCAGCTTCAGTTAAGGTATGCCCATTATGTTGCATTAAATACATTGCAGTAATGACTAGCATATTGCAATCAGAAAAAGGATTGGGTAAAATGAAGTGTCAGTGGATTAATGTATTATTAGGAGCTAGCATATTTCAAAGGTCTATAGATTTATTTAGCAAATTAGCATTTTGTTTTGGTTTTCTTTTTAAATGGTTATGATGTTTGCAGAGAGAATTGAAAAAGTTTGGTTAAAAGGAAGAGGTCGCAGTATGGTGTTTACGGAAGAATGTTGGCTCTGGCTGCTCATGCCTTAGCAGAGGTAATTGAATATCCGTTCTTAATGTCGTATTGTTATCCTTTTCCACTGGAGAGTTTAGTTTGTATCATTTAGTGATGGATATGATGGATGGCATATAGGGGCAGAATAAACCGAACCAAAAGATTTATGGCAGGAGCCAGAGGTTCCTGTTTCTGCTTGGAAACCTTGCGCTGATCCGTAACTTGGAAACTAGTGGTGAGAATATGTGTTGTCTGTGTATGCGCTTGGACAGGTGTGGATATGTCTCATAATTTATTTATATGGGAAGATAAGTAAGAACATGGATTTTGTAGGTGAATTAATACTGGTGCTGATCATCAATTTTAATTTCTGTAATTAATGGGGGGAATAATGGATACATTTTGGTCACGGAAAACGGTGGAATGAAACAGCGGCCGGTAGCTGTAAGTGTTGCATGTGATGCGATTTCATCTCTCTCTATTATGCATCGCTATATCGTGGGTTTTTTGTTAATTTTGTACACAAGCTTTATTTCTGAAGTGGTGGCACATTTTGTTTGAACCCATTTTCTATTTACTAAACCCATGTTCTGACTGTAAACAGATTTGCAATGCAATTGTCCTAGCACGATTGCTTGATGCAACACTTGTTGTTCCCAAATTTATGTACGGTAGTGTCTGGAGAGATGTGAGGTAAAATATTTGTTTCTTTCTTTTACTTATTCGTTATTACTATTTTACCTTGCCTCTTTCTGGTTAATGTTTTATTCAATTTGGAAAAGCTGCATCTAAATTTCTGGATCAAAAATATAAGTAGGTTTCTTACAGCAATCATTCATCTTTATAGTTTGCTTCATTCATCTAACTTTAAGCTTTCCCTTGCTTTCAATGGTAACTTTACTGAGATTTGTTTGGTGTTATTCTGCACAAACTGACTAGGAATCAGTTCAAATAAAATGGTTTTGTTCAGGCAGTATACATGTTTCTATATAAAAAGTATTTGACTGGCAGTTTTGAATGATTGCTGATTTCAAATTATAAAGTATTTGCTCTTGATGGAAAGTAACAATATTAAATTTTATAATTTCATAGTCAATTCAGTGATATCTATGAGGAGGAGCATTTTGTTGAATACTTGACTCCTGATATTAGGATAGTGAAATAAATTCAAACAAGCTACAGTCATTAGATTTGGAGGCAATTGGTAGTGTTGTGAGTTCCTTACTCAAATTTGTACCCATCTTAATTGATATAGCAGTAGTATAAGTGATGTGTTTATTTATAATATCATTCAAATTTCATTTCAGGTGACAGATGTAGACATCCTGAAAGAGTCCAAACCAAGTTTTTATTTGAAAAACATTCTACCTATTCTACTTCAAAATAGAGTTGCCCATCTTCTTGGATTTGGGAATTGTCTGGCCTTTGACCCAACACCCTTCCAGTTGCAGGTCAATTTGTAGTCTTTGTTATTCTAGTAAAATGCAAGTTCTATAGATTGTAAGCTTTATTTATTTGTGTGTCATTGTAACTTGGTCTTTTGTAGTGTTATGCCCTTCCTCTTTCTTACTTTGCTTCCGGATTGGAGACTTCATCTAGAGACCTCGATGTAGATGCAACTTTCATGCACTACAATTTGCCCCTAAAATACAAGAAACCGGTGCTTTGCTTCTTCAGAGGTTGTGTAAGCATGAAGGTCATCCTGGGCCGTTGGATCATTATCTTGTTGGCCCATATGCAAAATCAATCACGGATGAAAAAAGGGTTCATTCTGCAAAAGCTTCTAGATATTTAGCTCTGCATCTGAGGTTTGAAATTAACATGGTAGCTCATTCTCTGTGTGAATTTGGTAGAGGAGAAGAGAAGAGACAAGAATTGGAAGCATATCGTGAAATTCATTTTCCTGCATTGACACAACTCAAGAAGACGACAAAGTATGCACATCTGTTACGTTGGTATATTCATAGAAACTGAGGGAGGACATATTGTTTTTTTTCCTTGTATTTAATCAAAGCAAAAAGTGTTTATTTTCAACTACTGTCTGCTGTAGTTTGCTACATACGGAAATTATTTTTTACTTTTTGCAGGCTACCTGCTCCTGCAGATCTCAGATCTGAGGGCCTCTGTCCATTGACGCCCGAAGAAGAAGAAGTACATATGCTTGCTGCTCTTGGTTTCAACCGTAAGACGCATATATTTGTGGCCGGGACTCAGATATATGGAGGGACCCGAAGATTGTCTGCTTTTAGGAACTTATATCCTTATTTAGTTACTGAAGAGAACTTGCTTTCGGCAACTGAACTTCACCGTACAAGAACTTTTCATCTCAGGCAAAAATTTCAGGAACTAATAATGTTTATCAGATTAGGCTTATAACTGTTATCATTGTAATTTGTCTCAGTGCATTATTCAGTGCAAATTTGGAATTAGTTAGTACAAGATGGTAGATGTTAGTTCCCTTTTTCAAGCACATGTCAAACCAGCTCCTATGCAGTAATGACTTATTTCATGAATCTTGATTTCTTGTTAACTTTAAGCTTATGTCTTATACAGCTGGCAGCACTGGATTACATTTTGCTGCACTGCTGCTTATGCATTTGCCATGTCAGACTCTGGGAGTCAGCTGTCATCATTGGTATCCAGTTATCGAACATACTATGGAGGCAGAAAGATGCCAACAATATGGCCAAGCAAGCTCAGACTTGCTGCAATCTTCATGAAGAATTATACTATAGAATGGAAAGTCTTTGAACAGAGAATTAGGAAGGCGGTTAGACAAACTAAACACATTCAAGCCAGGCCAAAGTCAAGAAGTGTTTATAACTATCCGGGGTGTAGAGAGTCTATGTGCACTACAGACTAATCTGCTTGTCATATTAGACATGTATCATTTTTCATCGGTTTTCACTTGAGCTCTGTGCCGATGAGTCCTGTCCTGCAAATGTAAAAGCTTGAGCATTTTTAGTGGGCGTATGCCCTATACCCATAATTTTATACAAAGTATACAACAGAGGCAGAGCCTATTGAATGCTGCTTTTCAAACCAAAGTCAGATTGAATAAGACATGATGCTGTATTGAATCTCAACTTGTTCCAATTCTAGTTGCATCAACTTTTGATTTAGAATATTGAAACTGGTTTAACTGACAATGGTATTCTGACGATATGATTCAAACTGCCCGTTAAAACAATCTCACCAAAGCTGAAATCATCCAACGCTTGGGTCACATTGAATTGTATGTCCAAATCTTGAAATCCCAGTGGTGCTACAGTGAACCAAGATGGATACAAGCTAACAGTTGTCCCCTTTGGAGGCAGAACTGAGCTTAAGTATGTCTCTGACTTGTTTCCAACATTCTTGAAACTCCGTCGTAACAGCAAGGATCTTGTTACTGCTGAAACTGTCACTGACGGAAGGTTCAGATTCGCCGGGTGGCTAAGCAAGTGACTGCACCGTACTCCAGTACTCGCCTTGATCGATATCCGATCAACGTTAGGCAAAGAGCACAAGAAACTGATGTAGTCTTCAAATCCTATTTCAGGATCGTGCACTGCATATGTGAGATCCCTGAAGCAAAACTAAATGACTTCCAAAACTGCTGTAAGAAAATTACCTGATGATAAAACCAGGCCTGGATCAAAAGCACGAGTTGCACTTACAAGGCCGGCGCCGAAATCGAAATTAGTGGAAGTGTACATACTGCCGACGTCGAATCCTTCTGCCATTATAAGTTCCCCAAAATTATCATACTTGGTGGCAGTGGTGGAGATGGCGGACGCAATCATTGACGGCGTCCACGACGGATTGTATTGCTTGATGAGAGCTGCTATTCCCGCAATATGCGGCGTTGCCATGCTTGTACCAGAGAGTAATGCAAAATTGTATCCTAACTCAATCAGTCAAGTTTAATACGATCAATTTCTATGCGTAAGCATTAGAAAACAAATCAACTAACTCAATTTAGTATTAAATTGCTGCATTCTTACCTGTAAGTATAGGATCTAAGGCGCTAACTGGACTCCAGGCAGCCCAAATTTGGTGTCCTGGTGCAACTACATCAGGCTTCAGTACATCAGTGGGATTTCTGTTCATATCAAAAAAATCCGGCCCCCTCGAAGAAAATCTGCTAACTGTGGGAGCTCGACCTTCAAATGAAGCAACTCTGCCTTCTCCTATGCCAGCTTGTGCATTGAATTTGGTGGCAAATCCTCTCGCGTCCCTGTCTGTTTGTTGCTCATAGTACTGCAAAATGATCTACAAAACACAGCAGCATTTTTTTTCCTGGTGTAAAAACCATAAATTCTTGTTAATGTTTTAAATCCGATATTTGCTAATACCTGTGAACTTGAGACTTTTGGGACCAGAATGCCAGAAACAGAAAAGGGAATAGGTTCAGGTATAAAATCTCCAAAATTTGGGTTTGCAATCAAAATAAAACCTACGAATCCGAGAGCTCTCGCCGTGTCGATAATGGCAGTAAGGGTTGAAGTTTGGTTATAGAACCCATCCGAGAAAGTGCAAATCACAACACTGCCTTGCACAAAATTTGGCTCAAATGCCTCCGGAAATTGACACTCTTCAATGTATTGCTGGGTCCTGGGAAATGTCCCATTTATCTTAAGCACGTCCTTGGCCAACACTAGTCTGGAAAGAAACAACCCTTTCCCGCAAGTTGGCCCTGGTCAATAAACTCAAAAATATTACACCATTTGATCAGGATCTTCAATAATTCTTGATAACCGGTATATATATATATACCTGATAATCCTACACCTCCAACTTTTTGGCCGTTTCCGAGAAGGAGAGAAGCGGGATAAGTTCTGTCGGTACTGCAAGCAGCGACACCTACGGCCCAGGGGCTGTAAGATACTACTGTTGACGGGGCTGGTCCGTGATTCCCGGCGGCTTGCACGACGAAAACTCCAGCCCTTCTTGCAAAGAGCATGAAAACATCGAAAATACCTAAGAAAGTGATAGTATCTCTTGGCGGTTCGTCTGGTCCAACGGAGAGTGATAAGATATCCACCCCATCTAGGGTTGCCTGCATGAACAAATAAAGATGCATTACTTAGAATTCTGTTAATGAGACCGATTTAAGATTAGTAATTCTAGAATTGGGATTGTTAATTTCACTTGATCCATAGCGGCAATCACATCTGCAAGAGTTCCCACTGTTGGATACACAGCTTTATAAACTGCAATCCTGAAAAAGTTTCAAAGATTAGGTGACATTCCACTGCTTACTACAAGTGCAATGCTACAACGACCAAAAATTGAATAGCCATGCAATATCAAATAGCAATAGCTTACCGAGCACGCGGTGCCATCCCACTGGCTCGTCCATAGAAGAAGCCATTCACCACCACCGGAACACCAGCATTTCCGGCAGCAGTTGACGCTACATGACTGAAAACAATTCATATTCTTGCTCAAGTGAAAAACTTAAAAACCAATAATGAAGCTCAAATTTAAAGAAAAACATGGGAACAACGTATACCTGCCGTGTCCAACAGCATCAAACGGGGAAAGAAAGTCCACAGAAGTGTTCAGAGTAGCAACAGCTTGGGCCCCTGCTGAGAAAAACCTAGCTGAAACTGTCTTTCCATTGCAAGACGTGGCCGGAAAACGAGGACCCGGCTGACAGACCCCGGAAAAATGAGAAATATTTGACTTGAACGGATTCAATGGATCGTAAACAAAGCTTGGATGTAAAGGGTTGATTCCTGTGTCAACAAAACCGATCACAATTCCTTCACCTGCACTTTCATCTCCTCCTCCTTGTGTCCAAACTCCATGCGGTAGCCCTAGAAATTGAGGAGTGTACGATGTCATCAATTTAGCTCTTCTATCTCTTTCTACCAGCTTTATTTGCTGAAAATTTTTGAGTTTCTTTGCCTGAAATGTTCATAACTTGTTCAGACACTAAGATTTTTTAAAAATATTCTGAACATTTGTGATGGAGAATTAAGTTGATGTCGACCTGGGAAGGGGTGGTGTGGACTGCAAAGCCATTAACAATGTGTTTAAAGCTGTATAGTTTGTTGTAGCTTCCTCTTTCTAAAGTGCTTTCCAGAATGTGGTCATGAAAATCTACCAACTTCTTTGCATGAGCTTTGGAAATATCACTAGCCATTCACATAAAAATAACTGTCAATTTCGGTCAATCATAAGCCGACAAAGCTATCGAAATTAATTGTTAGCGGTCGCTACAACAATTTTGAGATTACAGATTAGATAAAAATTCATATGAACTAAGTTTCAAAATCATACGATATGAATTCTACCTGTTGAGATCGGATCTTCTTCTGTCCTTGCTACTCGGAGTGCTGCCATGAAATGCAAGCGGATCTCCTTCAACCAAAACCAAATATACATCTCTTTCTTCAGCAAAACAGGCGATAAAACTCGTCGCAAAGAAGAGAAGAAGAGCTGCGTAGTGTGATGAAGTTGACGCATTAACCTTGTTTGCCATGTTTACAAAGGAAATGGAAATTTGGAAGGTGATTTCGATTACAAATATTGAAGGAAATTAAAGGTTCGTTTGTGCTTCGTTCAAAAACGTGTCCTTAACCTCATTGTTAATGTGAATAAAGCCGTTAACCAATCAGTTTTTTGGGGAAGAATTAGCCCCACTTGGAATTGTCCGTTACCTTTCTTCCCACGAATTAATTTTCGAAACTGAGTGCATAAAATCTGTGCATATTTCCTTGCAAACTCATACCAGTATTCCCCAGGTTAACTATTTCTGCGAATAAAATTCTGGCGACAACGACTGATGAGTCAGAATCCATCATTTTTTTCAACTTCTCTGGCGGGCAAATTATTAGGATATCGGACTTGTAATGCAAGTTCTCACTGGCAGAGGTATAAACATTTTCATCATCCATTCCAATCTTTATGACCAGTGCTAAAATTCGTCGAACCGAAATGGGTAGTGGAGGTGATGGTAGATTGCATGCCGATCTTTCCCCAGAGAAGTTGATAGAATAAAATGTTGCTTCAAGGAAGTAACAGTACAACTCCCTCTCAGCTCCTGTAACACCTACTGGGAAACTGTTTGTAAATGCTATTTTTTCATGGCATCCAAATGCTTAGTCCAATGGGAGCATGCATGCGAAAAAGGGATTTGAAAAACACAATTCACAGAAACACTGAAACTCAAATTTCTGGTTTAAATGTTTAGTATCAGAGGACTACATTTGAATTTTTCCAGTACAGACCCGAAAAAAGACAACAAACTTCCTAAACCTAGAATAGGTACATATTGTCTTAAAATAGACTAAATACTAACAGACCCCTTAGTGTGCCCCGAGCACGACAAAGCATTCTGCACTATACAACTTACACAACAGCATTCTACAAGCTAAAACCGAAAGACAGCCACCACTCTCAATGCATCCCATGCAATGCCCTCAAAATGTACTTATCTCTTCCGCCGCTTGGGCTCCACCTGGTAAGAAAGATCATAGGTTTCATTAACCAATAATGTAAGTACATAAGACAAGAAAGGAGATTAGAAAGCTTGAATAAAAGAAAAAAGTGAATATTTATAAAAGCAGGATCTCTGTGGCATTGATATTACAAATCACAGCTCAACTTTATGATGTAATCAAAACTTGCCGACACATGCAGACATGACTGGACCTTATTATCAAAAAAATGCGCCAGCCAAAAGCACTTTTTATAGAGTGAAAATGTGCAAATGTTGTGATACAACTGTCAACTGTTAACTCAGGCATGCACAAATTTCTATCACATCTTCCAAAGTAAATGTTGATATCCAACTTGATTGAAAATGTTAGAACATCAGAAACAGGAAATTGCCAGACATCAGAAGAAAAGTATATATTGTATCACAGGTCAATTTGCACAGATACTATTAAATGTAAATGATTCAAGGTTAAACTAACTATTGGATATTTGTATTATTCCAATCCTCAAAAGATCAATGCTACTGATGAGAAAAGGGAGAAATGTAACAGGGCACAAAGTGCTTACACACCTGTCCAACAAAACTTGACTTTCAATGCAATTAATCAGCATGTATGAGAAACTACGAGCATGGCATTCAAACAAGCAAACGTCAATCATCAAATGTTAAATTCTAACTTCACGGAAGAACTAAGACTTCCTGAGAGAAGATTCCTCAATTAAGAACCCAAAACCCAGTATACGACCAGCACTTTGTAGGAGAACTTTCATATAAATCCCAGCATTGTTTTGAAGAAGAAATCAATCAAAGAAGATGGGATCTGCAATATTAATTTTCTCAGGATTGTGATTGATAGGGCTAAAAGATTACACACACCACACAAGGATTGTGACCTTTAGTTTCAAAGTCAAGATACAAAATATATAGTTTAGTTTGATAGCTCATGTTGGTTTGCTTCAAGAAGTTGTACACATAGTATAAGCTTGTGTGAGAAATTTGTACCAATATGTTTAACAAAAAGGTCCAACTTTCTGAATTAGTGCACTAGTTATTGACCAATCATCGCTGGCTGACATCCATACATTAGATGAAAATGACTATTTTCATTCATGTATCAATCATTACTTACATTTGTTGGTAGATAGGGAAAAAAAACTTATTCCCATATCTGAAATCCTCAATATATCCAATGAACCACAAAAGAAGCAGCCAGTCACCATATCAACAAATGTTATATGTCACTTATTTTTCTGAGACAGTATCATGAAAAAATTCTACTACCAGATATACTGGGTAAATATTAAAATGAGAACCATATTTATCGAAGACCTACCCAACTGGGGGAAAAAAAAGGGGCAGCAACTAGTCTCACCTTGACATCAGCTGCTGGCGATGAAGAAAATCCATTCTGAGTTCTTTTGATATCATCATCAGATGAACATTCTGAACAAACAAAGTGTTCAAGCTTTTTTGCTTCTTCAATAGTCATACTCACACAAGCAGGATGATACCTACAATCAGAATCAGATACAAACAATATAAGTCAAGTAGATTAGCAGAGATAGACACAGTATATTGTGGAATTTGATGCAATTTTGCCAGGATGTAGTTATCCAGCTAAAGTTCCACAGTTTATCACAGCACTACTCCTACCCCTCCCCGCCCCCAAAGGAAAAAGGAAAAATGGATTTTACCACTCATGTCCAAATGGTTAACACAGGGAACAGGACTTATATAATTTAACTTAACCACAAGCTGGACTAACTAAAATCAAAATCATGACAAAAGAAACACAGGTCCATTGAGCAATTAAAACATAGAGAAACGCTCAAAATTCGAGAATCTAGCTACAAAAAATTCTAGAATGTACTCTAATGTTTCTTCACGATCTTTGCACCCCCAGTCATCCAATATTTTAAATTATATTGGTGTTTATGAATCATATGAGAAACTGAAACACTAACTGTTACCAAAGTAAACTAACAAAAAAGAAGCAAACAAGGGCATTACCAGTCCTTGCACCCCTCACATTGTACCATGAGATCATCCGGGTTATAAGGCATCTCACATTTGCAATACCTTCAAGACAAAATAACAAAACAGAAAAACCCTCAATGGCTGCAACCAAAATACCACAACCCACTAAAAAAATGATAATAATGAAGCAACAAAACTCACACAGCAACACGGTCTGGTGTAAACCCCCCAGTGGCAGCCTTGTACTCAAATCTACAATAGTAATCTTCAGCACCAACATTCTCAAGCTTAGTGTAGTTCTTGAAAGAGTGAACAATGCACTTTCCCTCAATTGTGTGAGCACTCTGCACGTCATAGTGGTCTGATAAAAAGAGCTCTTTTGCTCCATGGAATTGTCTCCTTCCTCCAAGTGATTCCTCTGGGCGATAGTACCACCGGACGCGGACCTTAACGTTACTTCGAGCATCAGATTCAATCTTCTCGATTCGAGCTACATACGGGGGCTTACCAGTGTCAGATGGTCGCATCAGCACACAATCCCCAACTGCAAAACCGACCGAATATTTACTCGTTAACCGTCGTAACCACATTTCTCAACATATACATATCTAAAAATTATAAGGACCCAACAGCAAAATCACCACAAATTAACTCCTAAACCATAAAAAAAACAAGCATTTCTTAATTTGTACAGAGACATGCAAGCAGATAAAAGAACACAATCCCCGACCGCAAAACCATCGAAACAACGTCTCTTACGAGTAGAAAAAGACATTAAGAGATATACGGGCGCACAAAAAGAAAAACCCAGATGAAAAACTACCTCAAAATCACATCTTGACTGTAAAAAAATAAAATAAAAAAAAATTCAACACCACACACACACATATATATAGCAAGGCAAAATTATATATGTGAAGAGACTGCTTAAAGAATACGTACCTCTAACAACCTTGTTGGTGCCTCTGATAGTATAAGATTCAAGGTCTCTTTTGCCAGTTTTGGTCTTGGTTGCGATTCCAGGTCTAGTTTTGGCCATTAAAGCTAGGGGCCTTTTTTTTTTTTTTTTTGTGGCTATAATCAAAAAGATTTTTTTCGACGGGAGATTTTTCAAGACAGAAAATTTTTTAATTTAATGGTGGAAATGCAGGGTGCTAATGCTTTCAACCCTAGAATTTGGGGAGAACAGAAACCCTAGAACCTCCTCATGGAGAAACAGGGAGAGAGAGAGATGAAAAGAGAAGAGAGTGTCACTAGAGAGCAGAATTACAGTGTGTATTTTATATGCAAGCCTAATTAAATATTAATTTAACTAATAATTTTAATTAACTCTAAATCAATCTGTTTTATGAAAACAAAAACAAATCCTCCTTTTTAATTTACATTTTAACAGCAATACTGTCTTTAATTCAAGGCTGCTGATTTTAGCTTGGATTTTAATCTCTTCCTGTCTCCAATCAGATAGTGCCACCTGGATTTTTCCACAGTACAGATTTTCCCCGCGCCTCAATCCTTTGCCATTGGTTTCCAGTTTCCACTGTTCCACTTCCCATCCAAACAAACACCCATTGATTGCATAACAAACACTTTGCCAATCTGATTTTGATGATGTAATCAGCATGTTACATTGAATTCATAGAATTAACAAATATTACAGGTTTATTGGGGGCTATGCATTTGAAGAAAGATTCTCAAAGCCACAAATGATTTATATTACTGAAGCCAAGTTGATAAATACGTTGGAGAAAGTAGTGAATCTTCTTAATTTGCCATGGAAAAACCCATGGTGGGTTTCTCCAGAGATTTAACAATAAAATTCCTAGCCGAAAGGCGCAAAACTGAATACAATGAAAGGGGGAAGCCCGCCCTGCATTTGCATATTTTAACAAAATGAAGTAGAGATTATTTTGTTTCGTTTCTCCCTTTGAAGATAATTGAAGATTTCTGTTCATATTCAAGACCAAAGGAGTACAGCGAGTAAAGTTGATGATCCTTCAACGGTTAATTGGAGTGTGCATCCGCCCAACAATCTTGTTCACGGCGTCACGGGACATCACCAATGTGTCATGCAGCAGGATGCTGTAGACATTCAAACCCTGCAAATGCATGATATGTAATTGGTTTTAAGTTTTGGGATGAAAGCCAAATGCACAATAACTAATCCGAGCATCCAAGAAAACTCACATTGAAGACCGTAGATCTGATTAAGGCTATATTCAAATGTCTTTCAGAAACTTCAAATGCCAATGCTTGACAATTTTTTATAATTCAAACCCTCTTTGCAGACAAATCATGAATGTATTGATAAATAACAGAGACTAGAGTTTTGGATCTTACAATTGATGGCAGCACATTGACATAATGAAGATTTTGTGTAGCCAGCTTCAGCTTTTCATTTATGGGGCCACCATCGACAAGCAAAACTTTCTTTGTATTTTCCATTTGATTGTAATAGTCCACAATGTACTTGGTTTTATGCGTGGGAACCTCCAAATTCTCAAAAACCACAAGCTGTTCATTTACACAATTTTCCCAGGTTAGATTCATGAGTCATGTAAAACTGAGAGAAATGTATGGAAAGAATATCAAGAGTTGCAGCCGAGAAACAAAGGATTGATATAACACCTAAAAGCAAAACAGATAGGACACAATTATGATTTGAAAATGCCATAATGAATGTACTGATGGCAAAGGATATATTGAAACCAACTACACTCTACATAAAAAAAAACCAACAACAATGATGATCGATGGTTATTAGAATAGCCTAAAAATAACTTCCCACATTTACAATAGGACATAAAATATGCCTGTGATGCTTGTATAGAAGACAAGAACAAAACATGTGCCACTAGGGTGATACTTTAAACAGCGTAAAACAACACAACCACAAATAGTGACTGTATATTCCTCACAAGCAACCTGGTCATAGTGACTCATGAGAGCATAATACTAAGGTAAAGAAGGAATAAGCAACTTTCCATGGACTCTGCTAATTTAACCAATGGACTTTTAACAAACAGCTAAGCTGGTAAGATTGAGAAAATCAATATCTGTACAACATGGACACATATTGCAGAGAGAAAAATTAACTACTATAGTGCAAATAAACAAAAAATCAACTTTGCAGAAGCCCAGCTTCCCCGCTTAACAAATGCAATAATATAGTGCAGATTACAAGAGAAGAGAAATATGCTGATCACAATATGGAGTGTACCAGCTTTGGACGCTTGGGTTAGGACAAAACAGTAGTGTCCTACCAAGGAATGAAAATGTATTGAATTTTGAGTGTGAACTACTAAAATCCGTTTATTTTTCACTTTCTTTTCAGTCTGAAAGGGACTTTGGTATATAATAGAATGCACACCAAAACGACTAAAATGGGTTAAAGCATTGCCTTATAAAATCTCAGAACCACCAAGTTCAGACTTGTTATGACAACTCTAAGCTGCCACAAAAATTCTCAAGGACAATGAAAACTTCATACTGAATGGTCCTAAAATTTATCAGTGAAATATTACCACCGGAATCTGATATATGTACTGCAGGACAGCAAAGCACATAAGCTCAAAGAGAACCACTTAAATAATCAATGCTGAAAATATTATATTCTTTTGGATTCCCAATATACCAGTCTAGATTATACTAAACTCACATTGTCCACTTGTTACCATCAGACAGTATCTGGACAATGCATGTGTATGTGATATATATATATATATATATATATATAGAGAGAGAGAGAGAGAGAGAGAGAGAGAGTTACCTTCCCTTCAGCTGCTCGAGCAGATAGAGCAATCTTCAGCCCTAGACGCCTGACCTTCTTATTCAGCTTTATAGCATGACTTCGAGGCTTTGGACCATGCATAGTAGCACCACCCCTGAACTGAATATCATCAACAACACATGTAAACATCCCAGAGACACAATAGCCATGAAATTGTACACTAAATAAACTGATAAATCAGGGACAACAATGCATTACCTGGGGACCACGCAATGTCCCATGTCTAGCTCGACCAGTACCCTTTTGCCGCCATGGCTTTCTCCCAGTTCCACTAACCTCACTAATAGTTTTTGTTGAATGCGTTCCCTGTTAACCAACCACTTCAGCATATAATGATGTTTATTTCTTCTACATGAAATCGCACGATTTGCATTTACATATAACTACATCCCATATAAAAAGTTAACTGATTTTACAGGGACCCAGAACTTCTTAAATGGATACAAAATGCCAAACAGTAGATATTGTCAGAAGATTCTATTTTTGTTCCTGATGCATGCATTTTCTTTTAACTTTTCCACTCATTAATTAAATGCTCCAGGCATCTCAACACAATGACTAAGCATTACCTGTTGTCGTTTTGCAAGCTGCCATCTTACAACACGATGGATAATGTCCTTCCTAATAGGGACATCAAAAACATCACCAGCCAAGACCATGAAGTCCTTGTCTTCATTAAGGAAATTTGTCACTGGAATTACCAGGTCCTGATGAAGTCCTACATTGTGATCCATTCATGGATTACACGCTTATGCAGAATATATGATCAAAACACACTGAAGCATCACTTAATTTTCTCACATCTGAAGTTTATAGCACTGTCAACGATAAGATATAAGATAACAATGCAAGTAATAGCTATAACCTATGGAAAGATGTCTGGACTCTTCTCCATACCTATAGTACGGTCTGGGGACATTACAGTCTTCTTTGACAACAATTCAGAAGGAAAAGCACCTTCACTTGAGTCAGGAGTTAGAATAGTAGTTGAAAGCTTTCGACAAGCAAGGAAAGACAAACCGCCCTACATCCAATAACATCAAAAATGGGTTTAGAACAACACGACTATCAGAAGACCCGGAAACAAAGAAAACTTGAGACAGAGGTATGTAACGAGTATACAAACAAGCCGCATAAAACAATAACATTGAGACTACAAATATTGAAAAAAAAATAGAGAGCTAAATTACAAGTTCATCATTATAAATAATCTCTACAAACATTCATAATTAATACACATATAAAAACACGCGCAAAAAAAAAAAAAAGAAGGAAGGAAACTTACAATGGGAGAAAATAATAAGAGCAACAGTAACTTACCTTCCAAGGAAATGACTTATCCCCAGAAACAGAGCCGTAGAGATCTGTTAAAAGTGTCCAAAATAGTTTTAAAAATTCAATTAATGAAACAATTCCATTATCCAGAAAAACGAAAATTGAGATACAATATACAATTTATTTACCATGAGAAGTTCGAATCGATTGATTTGGAAAGCTTGGAGACTCGCAACGACGAAACGCAGAAAAAGACCCAAAACGACGTAAAAACCTTCTAGAGACCGACAGCGCCATTTACACTTCAATAACTGTAACTATAAACGTTAGGAAGAAAAAGAGAAGGTAGCTGGTGTCGCAGTGTCGCAGTTGAAACCTGCCCGTCGGATGAGTACGGAGAATTTATTGCAGTCGATCTTCCCGCCGGAATATGGTTTCGGAGAAGGCGGCACTGTGAAACAGGGCGACCGAATGAACAAATGAAAAACCCCGAAAGCTATTCTCTGATTCGGGCTTTCGGGGTTTGAGGGAAGCAGATGAAAGAGTTTAATGGATTGTGCCCAATGGGCCTACCTGTAGGCCCAATAAGTTATTTTCAGTCTGCGTGCACGACAGGTCGTCCAGATATATACGACATGTCGTCTTTGAATTGATCGGACACTTACCTTCTTCCTCGTGATCGTCTGCCGTAGAGAGCCAGTTATTACGTTGTGTTTGTTCGCATTGTTCGCGTAACATATCTGCTCTTGTTCGCTGTTTCAATGAATTCAATTCAATGACGCCATAAATTAACTCCATGCGTTGACCAAGAAAACCAAGAGCCCGGAAACCGCATAGAATCTATAGACTTAAGGTTGAATCAACAACGAGACACGACTTTTACCTTTCCCCTGGCAATCAACTCTCGAAAGATATTTTCTTAACGTACTTTGTCAGTAACATTCTCTCATCCATGGCAAAGTTTCGACTGTAAATGTTCTTAATTGTATGCAGTCAATGGATGACAAGTTAGGAACAAGACATTTTATACAAGACTCTCTCTCTTTCTGACTGTTTAGATGAACGAAGCCAGGATTTTCTCAAAATCATTAACTGGTCCAGGCAACCGGATCAATAGGCATACTAACAAGCAGTACATACAGGACTAGCTAATATTCTAGCAAGAAGTCAGGAACAAGCGATGTACTAATATAACTGCAGTCTGAATTTATATTAAACAGCCTTCGAATGCATGCAGGCACGGCATGCATACATGCGATATAAGAGATACATTGTTCGCGCCATTATCGGGTTTGTATACATAAATAATACACCACTATAATATAGGATCAGCATCATATCTGCTAATTGTTCAAAGCAGCGGCATAGAAGAGAGATCCATTGGGAAGGGATTACCCACAACATTATCCATGTAATAGTGAGGTGGTTGGTTAGCATCCATCACCATGAACTGCATATCTTCTGAAGGCTTCCAGTGCCGTTTCCTTTGATTAATAAACCAGTTGTTTATTTGCTTGGAATCCAGACCAGTTGATTCTGCAAGGGCCAGCTTCTGTGACTCCTGCTGACAAGTTTCAATCTCATATTAAAATGATTGGCAGCATTTTGACATCTATAAGATAATTACAAAAGCAAACAAATTACATATGATGTACAAGCAAAAAATATTGAAAGGCTGCTGTGCCACACAAGAAACACAAATGAAAGGTGTGGGGGCAAAAAATGCAAGGTGGAATCCAAAATGATTGACTAGAGAACTGGTTAGCATTTGTATCCTACAGTTATGGCACATTCAAAGAACATAAACAGTGTTATTTCTTTCTTGTGGAAATGAAATTTGCATAGTATATAATCGACTATAGTAATGATCATCGGTTACGAGCATATAATTACCGAGGGGTAGGGCCATTTGTAATGTTTGCTCCACCAATCCAGTAACTGTTGCCTGGCTTCTTTAGGTAGCTTCCCTTTCTTTCTCTTCTTCATGAATTCCTGTTTGAGACTACTCAAACATCCACTGTACCTGCGCAGAAGCTGACCTTTCAGTTCCTGGTCTTCCGCTTGGGGATCTATGAAGTCAATATTCACATCTAAATCTTCTTCTGATGAACCGTTCCTATCCATAGCTTCACCAGGAGCTGATGGCAGCATGAACTAGTTAGCATCTCGCATGAACAAGATTATAACATAGCATCTCGCATGAACAAGATTATAACATATTACTGCAACTAAGTACCGGACAAGCTTTTGTGGATCAAAGCTTTAGGCAAATCCATTAAATCAACGATTCAGAAAAGGAGATAACCCATTTCACAGGATTGCTATTAACAACATGCTACAATACTACAGACAAACGTTTATATAAGACACATTATTTAATATCTACTAAGCAAACAATTCATAACTATTACTAAACTTGATAAATTATTTAGAGTTTATCTATTATATTGATGCAAATGGTTTCAAGCAACAATACCTTTTAAGATGAGAACATCATGCGCATATGATGTATGGCATGAGACTCGTGACACTGCATCATTGCAAATTAACCCTAGACACACATATGGGACAATATAAGGGAATTCTTTAACATCCTAAGAGCTTTTAAAAGATAAAAGAATCAGTTATGCATTCGTGCCAACGTTCAAAATCACACATAAATTCCCTTATTGATTTTGCAATTCCATCTTAAACATATGCAAACACTGCTGCTTTGCTTGTTTGAACAAATTGACGGTCTTGGCTCATGAAATCTTTACGAAAGTCATCAACATTGCAATTGAGTGTGATAGGTTGAGATAGGATTATAGTGTTTCCTGTCCCAACTGAGAGATTTTCTTTATATATACAAGGGATTGGGAAATGGCATATAATGACAAAAATCTGCTGACCATGGAAAATGATAAACTTATCTATTGACTCACATAACATAAAATTGTTAAAATGGAACTCAAAATGCTGACATCAATTGATAATGGTCTTTTGTCTATGACTCATATCTTTGATGGAATAGGAGTTTAGTTCCTAAGATAAATATTTCACTCCAAGCTCAACAGTTAGTGTAAACATACAACCTTAATCATAGTGGATCTACTTTTGCATCGTTTTACCTCTCGAAAACTTGCTCAGCTTTAACAAAAGTTCTACTTAGTCTGAATTTTCACTTATATAGGCTCTCTTATAAATTTCTAGCCACATGCATGAACTGAACCACTAAAGGAATTATAAGATAAGGCTCCAACAGAAGATTAGCAGCAGTGAAAAATGGGTAACATTGATTATTCAAACAATGAAGTAAATCAAATCATTAAGCAAACATACAACTGTATCGATGCAAATATATCAAAAGTATCAGTCGAATAAAGATAGACCAAGACATTCTTCCTCACAACAAATAAAAGACTGTCATGTAGTCAAGCTCTATATTTTTTTGTCAAATGCAGCTAAATCAGCTGTGCTATTCCAACTGCTTTAAAACTCTTAAGACAATTTATATTTGGAGGTGCCAGGGAAGAACAAGCTTCCCCGAGAACTAAATTGCTATGTCAGTAAAGTACTGCAGGCAGTCATATACACTGATTAACTTTTAATAACAAGGTATTATGCCAAAAATACTAAATTTTAGCTAAAGCATACATGTTGCAGGGAAACATCTATGCTACTGATAATACAGATGAACCAAAAAAAAAAAGAAAGAAAGAAAGAAACCATGAAAAGAATAAATGAAAACAAGATACTAGCTTCAATTGCAACTTCAATAACGAAAACGAGTCCCATTTCTTTAATTAAAACCTTCAAAATATTACATGATTCCTATAGCAAGCCTCATAAAAGAACTAAGAGGACACATTAAAAAGAAAAATTTTTGGTGCTTTTGCTAAGTCATCCGAAATTTCGAGTGTTAAGCATAATATATAGTGTATACCTAAGCATGAAAACTTCAATATGGGCAAAATCATACCACTTTTACAAACCTTATTCATATTGTTCTAGCTTCTTGAAAAATGTTTACTTCTAAAACTTACCATCTTCAAGAGAATATAAAATAAATAAATTTGGAAGATATCTTAAATATTAAAGTTAAACATTTTACAGGGATAATAATGACAAACCATAGACTTCAACTCCCAAAAAAAGTACAACCATATGGCAATATGTACCAATACAGGAAGAAGAAATCGCAAGAAACCAATGAGCCTAAGCCCTTGAAACACACAAAAATCAAGAAGGGAATCAAATCTCCATCTCTGTAAGAATACCCTAGTTTCTAAAACAGTTTAATAACTATATATATATATATATAAAAGAACAAATAGCAAAAAGAAAATGAAAATGGTAAAAGAAGAAGAAAACGAAGAGACTATATGGTACAAATATATATATATATATAGATTCCATTCGTTAATCAGCCAGCATATATTAGACTGGGCTTAAAAGAACTAAGGGTGGAAGTGTGAATAAATAGATGTTATCACCATAATTTGGAGAGGAAACTGTGAGGGATTTGAATTGAGACTCGATTTTTTGCAGGAAAAGCATGGCTTCCTTGAAGGGTTTAGAGAGTTCTTGCTCGTATTTGGTCAACATCTCACAATAAGCTTCCATGAACTGATCAAGAGCAGGATCTTCGCCGATACAGCTCGAGCCGGCGGGGCACATCATTGCCGCAGATGCGCAAACTTCTTCCAGTCTTGCCACCACTTCCGGCGGTGCTCCGACCTGTTGGTTTTGTGTACTCTCATCAGAAAAATTATTATCTTTGCTAGGAAGAAAAGGTCAAA
Source organism: Swietenia macrophylla (assembly GCA_032401905.1). Lineage (NCBI taxonomy): Eukaryota > Viridiplantae > Streptophyta > Magnoliopsida > Sapindales > Meliaceae > Swietenia > Swietenia macrophylla. Next base: position 1,260,420 of record CP135573.1, read on the forward strand.
AAACAAGACTATGACTCGTGTCTCCGTCAGAATCAAAAGGGTTCTGAGTTTTGACCTCTCTTTGTCTGTGAATAGAAATATTCATACACAAAGTGTAACAAAAAATGAAAGCAGAAACAAAGTTTTATTATTGTTTCAAAGTTTTAGAAAGAAAATAAAGCAAACATGAAGCATATGTTATGTTTCGGGGAACTGAGTGTTGACTGAAAAATTCCTTTTTGCACCTTCTGACAATTGACATAAGCAGCCAAGAGACGATGGTAGTGTGGATGAGCCATTATTTTAGCCTTGACAGAAGAAGCAGAAGTGCTGCCATCGTTGCTCTCCATGAAATAACACCCAGAGTTGTTATTGTTGTGGTTATCGTCAAAAATCAGAGAAGAATTACCACTACTGCTATTGCGGTGTTGGTTTTGGTTTTGATTGCAGGCTGCAGCTAGAGGAAGAAATAGGGTATTTGAGTCTGCACAAGGATGATGATGGTGATCATGTTGATGCTGATGATGATGTGATGACATGAGAGGCATCATCATCATAGAACAAGGTCTATTACTGTTGTCTCCAAAAGACATCAAACAAGAAGTGCTGTTAGAACCACCTTCCATTTCTCTCACTATCTTATCTTTTTGAAGTTTTTCACTTGGGTTTTGCTTTCCTTCCTATATAGCAATAACATGAACCATATCTCTCTCCTTCTATTTCTCTTTCTCTTTCATACGTTTTGGAGTTGTTGTATATTTCTCCAGTGCTCTCCCGAGATTTATGCTACAACAATCAGCCTTTTTACAGAAATCCAAAACAGTGATAGATGATAGTAGAAGTAAAAGGAGTGGTCAGTTTTTATCATCCCTGTGAGTTTTACTCTCTCCTGCGCTTTTTTTTTTTCACTGGCAAAGCCTGCTCAGGTTACCTTTGGAAAATGGGTGTTAATCTTTCTGTGTGTTTAACAACATTAACTCTAGCTTCTCCATCTTTCTCTCTGTCGGGTTTCTTCTTCCTTTATGAGTGAGAGAGAAAGAGTAAGATTTTTCAGAGAAAGAACAGAGCGCACGCGGAGTATACAGAAAGAATACAGAGAAATAGAGAGTAAGAGATGGTGTTTGATGGGTGTCGTGTATTTTTTATCTTTGAGCCAAAGCTTTACCTTCCCGATGAAAACTCTCAACCTCTTTTCTTGCACTGCCACTGATGCACTGCCATTACTGGCAAAAAGATTGAAGAAATTTTTTGTAGAAAAAACAAAGACAGGGACAAGCGAGAGAGAGAGAGAGAGAGAGAGAGAGAGATCAGATCAAACTATAGCTAGGAATGATCAAATGGAGGAAAACCTAATAGGTTCTTACTAGTGATTGATGAAGGGAGAAGGAAAGATTTTATGAGCACGGAATTACTCTGTGCTCTCTATCTAAACTGTATAAAATCTCTGTTTACAATCTGTCCACTCATTTAATATTCGCCCTTGTTTTCTCCTCTTTTTCTTGAATGAAAATACATAAAATCCATGGGAAGACAATTAAAAGAAATAACATAACTGGGTCTAGTTGCTTTGCTTTGAATCTCCCCTAGATATAGCGAATAGATAAGTAAATGCTCTAGAATTATGGCACTGGAAAAAAATTTATCGTAACACTTGTCTCAGAAAATTTGAAGTATTATACGGACGTATGTATACAATGTAACATAATGTGCCTGATCTCTTACTGGTCTCTCTGTTCTCTCTCTGCTCACTACTCTTTGTTTTTCATTAATTATTATTCTGAGTCAAGCATCTAATCTGTAATTATTTGGCAAAGTCGAAGTGGGGTTTTGAGCCAAAAATTAATTAATAATAAAAAGCTGGAAAAAGAAAGTGGGGACAGTTTGAATGTCTCTTGAATTTCACCCCCCCTATCTCTCTCTAGTCTCTACGTGCGTAGGTTTTTCTCTTTGGATTTCATTCTCCAGTGAAGAAACCGTGGACAACAGCTCCAATCCAGTTGAACAATCTGTCTCTTGTTCTTTGTCCCCCTACCCCCGCTATGTATCTACCTAATTTTCTAACAACAATATATGTTATATTTGGTATTTTTTTCACTGTTGCACGTCGATTTCTTCTACAAATAGGGGGGCCCGTGCTGTGTCTGTTTTCTGCATTAAGATCGATGAATTTCCCATGCTAGTTCTTTCTTACAGGACACAGTGCATGTTGTGTCTTTGTAGCTTACTCCTGGTTTTCTTTTTCTTTAATTTTCTTTGTCAAATTTGTTTCTGCAGCAACGATCGTGTGATGGATGTTTGAAGTTGATTATTTGTTTCGGGCTAAAATGTCCGAAAATTAGATTTTTTTTATTACATTCTATGCATACCAAGCAGTGTTACATGTGTTCTCTCGTGGTAATATAACAACAAAAGTGACTCAAGGATCCAAATTTTATAGAAAAGCTGGACAAAAACTATCTTGTCTTCTTCCTTGAACTTCTCGTTTTCTATATTGGTTTTTACTGAAAACTTGTTTTGGATTTTTTGAAACGTGGTTCGAGGGTTAGCCCTTGGATTTAGGGTTAGGGTTGGGAAGACACGGAGAGAGAGAGAGAGAGAGGTGTAGTACGCGAATCCGTCACAACAGCGAAAGAATAAAAGCAAAGTAGGAGAAAAGTAAAGAAACGACGTCTCTGCAATGGCAGTGGAGTTTGAGAAGATGGTGGAGAGAGTGAGAGCATAGGCATAGCCAGGCAATTTAAAGCAAGTAAAGCTTTTTCTGATACTCGCTTTACGTCATTTCCATCAACAGTGCCATGATAGATCAGACATAAAGAAATAAAGCCAGCAAGAAGGGAAATGATTTAAAGAAACGATAATAATAATAACAACAGCTAGCTTGCAGCAGCTGCAAGATGAGGATTCAGTCAATGAACTTTCAAAGTTTTAAATTGAAAAAGGAAAAAGAAAAACTTAGCATCACGGGTCTCATGCAATCCAATCCACAGGGTTGAAACTTTCTTTTAATGTCTGATTAGAACTTGTTGATCATTGGATTATATGGGTTATTTAGAAAGTTAATCAACTTTGTAAACAACAATTTTGTTGGTATTATTAGTCTGTTAGAGCATTTGACGGATGCATGAAACCCTAATTTTTTTACTTTATAAATTCCCACTTCTTGAGTTCTTCCCCACTTTAATTATTGAATTTGGATTTATAAACCAATAACAACAACATCAATTCGATCATAAATTAAATAACAATATACTGTCTTTTTAGATCACTTGTGCAATATGCAATCGTGGAAGAACACATATTGAAACATCAATTCAGTAGCATAATCCATTAATTTTTCTTCAATTTTAACATTGAATTATCAAAAAATTATTTACAAATTCCAACGTCTAATCTGAAAAATGATTACTTAATCTGTAAATTGGAAGAATAATTCCTTTAGATTTATTCTTGCATGCTTTCACAGATAAATAGCGTACATTCTAATGATGATTAACCGGCAAAATGGGCAAATTCTTCTTGATTTTAAAATTCATACACGATAAACTGTATGCATTTCCTTCTTTTTTTTTTTTATCTCAGTATCCGAAATCATCCAAATCCATGTGCCTGATTTTAATTAAAGCAATCAATTTTAATTATCTAAATTATATTTCATACATTATATATTTTTTAATATAAAAATTAAAATAATTAATATAAAATTTAAAATATATAACATAAATTATTTGATATATAATTGTAAATTTTAAAATAATTAGTATAAAAATAAAAAGATTAAATACATCTTATATTTATTATATTATAATTAAATTTAAAATTTTATCTCGATTTATTTTAAAGACGAATAATGGAAGAAAATAAATGTGTGTACATTATCCTCCCACTTGCAACAAAGATTATCCATTTCCTACTTTATCTTTTCTCCATTTTCCATAAATACCAAGACAAACTTAGATGACATTGGATCACTAACCATCCCAAATCGTTGAAAATTTGATTACTAAAGTGAAATTCCAAGCGTATATAACATGCCATTTGCAATTATATTTAGTTCTTTTGGCTTTTTGTCCCCAAAAGTAAAACCCTAATGTTGTTTTCCCATTTGTCATTTTCTAATGTACAATAATGGCGTTCGGGTCCTTGAATTTTGATCTTCTCAGTATAAAGACGTAATTTTTTCAGTTGAATTAAAAATTCCTAATACCCCATTTAAACACTGCGGTGTAAAAGCATGTCACTCTTATCATTGTTTCTTTTCCTTTTGTGAATCACGGCAAGGTGCTTTGATTGGAAAGAGGTGATATAATTGCGTACTTGTGGACATGAAAAGGATGTAAATTAGAACTCCTAATAAAGAATTAACATCCTTTGTTACATGCATTGAGGAGGCATGTTCTGTTAATTATAGAGTTTAAACACACTTAAATATGTGTTGATCATCATTAACAAACAAAAATTGAGCGTTTGAAAAAGCATATGCAACTTTATTGGGCAAATCTCAAAGATATCATCGACGATGATCACCATCTAGATCCACATGAACGAGATGATTATAATGATCAAATCATGGAGTCAACTTCCAAGTTAGATCATCAATATTTGAATAGTGGGTCCTTTGTTTTTTTCTCAAATTACATCTCCACCGCACAAGGGAAAAGAGTAATAAGACCCACACCATCCGCCAAAAAAAAAAAAAGAGGAAAGTAGAAGCAATTTACTTTAATTTGTTTGACATAATTTTGTTAATTGATTTCACTTATTAATTAAGTTGGCTTGTATTGGCACCACACTAGCTCGAGATCGGTGTGCATGGCATAATTGACGTTTCACTATAGCATTTGTATCATGGAATTGGAACAAATTAAAGGGAGGAATGTTTGCTTTTTCTCGACCACATGCATAATTCAAGCTCATAATATCGTTTTCTTTTGTTAATTGTAGGTAGCTTTTGTATTTTGTTCCATGAAATTAATTACCCCCTAACTGGAAACACTTCTAATGGCTTTGATCGCTGAATACCCATTAATTAAAAGAATTTGAACTCAAGTATTTTATTTTAATCAATTTATCTACAATGATATGCTTCGCTAGATAAAAAAAAATAATTCTACACTAATGTGCATAAAAAATTTACCATAATAATTATTAAATTAAAAGTTATAATGATTATTGAGATGCAACTTTATTCTTATTATTATTTGGTAACATTTTTTTTATTTAATTTATAGCATATTGTCCCGTATTTATATATGTTATAGGTGGATCAAGACTGTTAATATTTGAAATTAATCAATAATGTAAAATATTATCAATCCATTAATTACCTATATAATGGTTAAAACAAAATAAAATCGAGAATTTATGTTATGTTATATATTAAAGTTGTAGATCATAAGATGCTCGTCACTTGATGAGTAAAATCCCAAATTTTGAGGATCATTCGGTTCATGTGATGCTTGAGATGGACTTAGCAAACAAGCATGCATGCATGGATTCCGAATCACATGGTATACATAGACAAAAGTGAGAAGTGAAATCTTGTAAATGGTGGGAAATAATAATAATGGTAGCAGTTAAACAGTTTTGGCCGACAAGATGAACGTTGCCCTTTTTTTTTAATTATTATTATTATCATTTAGTGGCATCTAATCATCCGCGCGACGTGCCAATGGCTATCGCAGTGCATATATGCCACCATCAATGGAAATTAAAAACTCCATGTCTTGTTAGCTACTAGTCTCCTTCGTTGCCTTCGGCATGCACAAACTTCTTGGAGTAATGTACTCGGACCAAAACAACGTGTATGCTATACGACTTCTTGTCATTCTCTTCCGATTTTTTTGTTCCTTTATCAAACCGTTTGCAAGATCGTAAGAAAGATACATGATTCTATTAGTATTTGATTCAATTTCTAGTTACGGTTTATTAAGTTGGTTGACTCAACGAGGTACGGTTTATTAAGTTGGTTGACTCAACGAGGCAAGCCAATTTGGGCTGTGGGTTCAAAGTGTGAAGCAAGATCAATGTTGAGCAACTCGATGTCAATCTAGCTCACTTCAATTTTCTAAATGGCTTTGGCTGGTTCGATTTCTATTTTTGCCATATGATTTAAACAATTCCGAATATGCGTTCTCTTTTTTCTGTGACGAGCAAGTTCAGAAACAGAAGCAACTCTTAACTATAATTCCCCCCAATTTAATGCATATTCATGGATGTAATCACATCTTCTGGCTGCCGAGTACATCGAAATGGCTGAGTTAAATACACAAGTTTCAACAGAGTTAAAATCACAAACCATAATCACGTGCACTAAGAACGAGCTTAGATTCTACAATAGCAATGAAACCTGAAAGGATAAAAACCTGTCTTCCTTATCCCTCCTCCGATATAGACCCTATTGAACAATGCGAGTTCAAAACACAGAGGAAAATATGCAAAGTGGAATCATCTTAGACATTTATAATATGTAAGGATTTTGTTAATGAAAAACAAAAAGATATAATGAAGATCAGAAAGCACAAGAATCAACCCCCTTAACCGCAATCAGTCACTAACAACTCCTCTATATGTAAGTGATAGACAACACATTTTTAGTCCAGGTTTGACAATATTTTCACTTGCCATTTACTGACTAAGAATGGCCGGGGAGCAGGAGGTTGGATTAGAATTTCTGAATGATCACTGAATTGGCAAGGCCTGCTTGCTCTATAGTCTGAGTTCCATCAGCAAGAACTTTAGGAGGAAACCCCATCATTTGCAGTTGGTAATTTCTTGCAGTACCAGGTCTAGATGCATCAATGAAGGCATGAATGTCACTGACTGTGTGGTGGAGATTGAGTTGTGCTACCATGCGGGTTCCATCAGCCAGCCTAATCTGAATTGATGTTGATGGAAGCTTGTCATCAACAACCACGCCCTCCGAAGGGGCTGGAGCAGTGTTGGCAGGATCTGAAGGAGGTTCAGAAGCCGGTCCAGCACTGCTGCTACCTAGTGTTCTTCCCACACCCTGAAATGGAACATGGCGCTTTTCTGGTTCCTGCAAGAAAATGAATTGAGAATGATGGTGAATTCATAGCCTATGGCATGTCTTTAAAAATCAACAAATTTGCAATGAGACACATGTACTGCCAGGGACACCTAAACCAATAAGCTTGGACCCAGTACACGTCATGTTGGTGAGAAGCAATGAAAAATTACACTTACAGGGCACTTCACATCCCTCCTTATCAGATTGACATGAACTGAGGACCTTCTATCTGCAGGTTCAAGCTCTTTTGGACACTCAGACTTTTTGATGCTCTGCAATAGAAATATAACCATTTCATAAACACAATATCACCACTGACAAACAATACTCTGAAAGCACACACATGAGAACCAGAAATGTCAAGGTTATGAGCTACATTCAAATAGTTAGGAGAGAAGTTGAAACTGCACACAAAATGACAATCACAAGAAAATCACCAATATGATCGTAAAGAATAGGGCAAAGATTACCAAAAAGTTAATTAACATTAAATACTTGCTGTAAATATTTTCACACAACTAATAACCCAGTCAGCAGACATTGGAAACCAGAAATTTTCTAACTCCAAGAAGAAAATATAATTTCCTTCCTCTTTCGTAGTTTATATCTGCATACAGCCATGAGAACTTATGGCTATTACCTCTAAGAAAGATGCATTTTCAGGATCATCCAACCTCCTCAAAGGGCCATCATTTACAGTGAAACCATTGGTCCAGAAAACAATGTTATGAACGACAGGCTCAGGCTGCTGAGGTGCAGATGGTATGACTTCCCCTGAGAGTAATCTACCGGTTCCAGTAAAGCTTGTCGAGCTCGAAGATGGACGGAGATGCTCAAGTGGCCCTTCTACAGCTCCTAGTTCCTTAGCTTGATTGAAAATTGCATCCACATCATTAGAATTTCCCTTTGTAGGATCTTGAACAAGCATACCGCTGCAAAATTTGCAATCACAAACATTAGCAATATACAAATAACCTGAAACATATGAAACCAAATGATTATACTCAGCGACCAAATAAATGAAAAGATTCTTCCCAAATTTGAAGGCAAAAATTGATAAATAAATAGAAACATATCAGCTGCAAATGAACATAACATATCTGTGCTAATTGTGGCCTAAATATGAAGCTCACAGTGAATACACAAGTCGTAGAGGGCCACCAACACTTATACCAGAAACACAGGCCAAATAATCCAGGATACATGATTTGTCACTCATATGAAGAACTAAAATTCATTGTGAATACTCAAGACTTGCAGGACCAGCTTCTAGCACAATAATACAAGTCTGGTGGCAGGTTCATATTTTAGTTTTTGGCATTTTAATTGCATCCAAATCAATGCTTAATCGATTTTATTTCTTGCTGGAATGATAGGAATTATTCTAGTAAAAGGCTTCTTGTTTAAGTCTCATGAAACAGCAAAGACTATACAAGATATATGACAAGATAAAGTCAAGAGCAAACTTCTCAGAAAAAAATTGTTCCGCAAAATAAGATTGAACACTTCTTTAAGATCAAGTTAGGACTCAGGTTTGAAGCTTTGGCAATTCTGAAAAAATCTACTCACGAATATAGGAACACCACAACCGAATTTCCCAATCAATTTCCTCCAAGCACACAAACGAATTCATTTTTAAGATTTCCTTCGAAATCAAATTTTCAAGTGATCTCACTTTCAAAATGCTCACAAGATAATATCATGCGATCCGTTAAGTTGAAAGAACTTACATGACAAAAAAAAAATTACTCCTTTTCCATTAAAGCTTTCATATTCACACCTCAACCGATTAAAAACTAAACTAAACGCAATAGATATCGTTGATCCCAAATCTTAACACTTATAATCACTTCTTTTCTATGATATTCTCTGCAACCAAATATACTGTTCATTACACAATACAAAAACAATAAACGAGCATCAACAATTGACGTTATTGAATTCTATTACACGAGTAAGTTAAAAAATAGCTAAAATCGGATAAAATACAATAATACGAGCTAAAAATTATAAAATTTTCTTTCCGAAAAAGAGAGAGATTTGGAAGAAGCAGACCTCTTCTCGCCACCAGTGTAGTACTCTTGAGGTTCATCAGAATCGGAGTCGGAGTCCGGTCCGGACCGACGGTTCAGATCAGAAAGCGTGCGGATGCCACCAGTACGGCTGCTCGATGGCTTGGCTGGTTTCTTGTCACGTGACGCCATGGATTGATTTCTCTGATTGAAGCTAGAAAGAGAGAGATGACTATCAATTGCGTTCTCTGTACGGGAATCTTGTATATAGACCCGCTATGATGGTCACGCTCTTCTGCGCGCGTGGGGATGTTGATATTACTTTGAGTGCTAATATATTTTTCTTCCAAAATAAATTTATTAAAAATTTAATATAACTTTTAACTTAAGCTTCCATCTCAAAACAAAATTCTAGAACCACCGACTCCTATGGCCACGCGTTTCACGCGACTGCATTCTCGTTGTCGCTTAGCGGAGGGAGAGGAAAAAATTCTTAATTGACAACAACTTTAACGCTCTCATGGCAACGCTACGCCGGCTAGCGAAGACGGCGTCGGCGTGGCGCATACGAACCGCTTGACGCACTCCGCCGCGTGATCTCCCCCACCGTAAGCTCACCACGATGGTTGCCAATTGCTGCCTTTCGTTTTCATTATAATTTTTTTAAAAGGATTTAGTTGTTTGAATATTATGATTTTCTGGTTATATACATCTCGCCTCTTGTTTTGGTTATAATTACTACTTATTTCAATTGCATTTTGCGTTAGATAAATAAGTTTTTCTTGTGAGTCTATGTGTTGATAAGTGCTTTTCTGAGAAGTACTTTCCGGCTAGAGAACTATTTGGAGTGCTATGTGAAAATCACTTGATATATGCTTTTGTTAAAGCATTTTTATGTGACATTATAGAATCTCTTTTATTAAACAACATTTTGCGGCAAAAGTAATTGCAAACACACTCAATACCATAGACAAGGTTATACTTATATTAGTGATATACTTATTTAGTGACTCATACAGGATCTTTGGAGTGCCATACTCATTCTAGTGCATCAGAAATTCGGGGCTGAAATTGCTTCCTGATGGTCCAGGACCTAACTCTATTTTTCCAGCTATCTTAGCTGGTCTATTTAGTGCTGGAGTGCTTAATATCGCCTATGCAGATGCTGATCAGGTTTGTGTGATTTACATATCACAGTGATATTTCACTTTTCTAGTTTATTTAGTTGAATTTTGCTTTCTGCGGGGTACGGGCATTGCTAAACCTCCATTGCCATCAGAATCTCCTTCAAATTATGCAGACTTGGAGGAAATTGCAAAGAAAGAACGGCAGCGAGTTGAAGAGTTGCTTCAAACAAAAGGAATACACTCTGGTTCTTATCCCAATTTCACTGTTGCTGTTAAGGGCAAAAAGTTACTGTTCTTATTCTTCTTCGCCTACAATTTTGTACCTCTGTTTGCTTTTTTAGTAAAGACAATTTTTAGTCCATTCTTTGCTTAGTAATATTTCTATTTATATCTTAATATGAGCAAAGCTACCTGACCTTTTATGTTTGCCAACGGGTTTGTACTTGCTAAATAGTCATTCTATATTATCTGTCTGGAAAACTTAAATTGGAGGTCACTACCTTTATTGGCCTTGTGTGATCTACTACATTGATGTTTTGTGTCTATAATATTTTATTTTCTTCAAACTGTCTTTTGATGGGTTTGCAATATTGCAAATGGAACTCTAAGAGGGGTGTTTTTGGTCTCAAGGTCACTATTTAAGTTCCAAGTCCCTCCTAAATGTGAAATTCCGCAATTGATTGCAAACCTGGTTTCGCATCTTGGACTGAAGGTTGAAGAGCATGGTGGTGGTTCAGATATGTCACTGCGTGCTTCAGACAGGTTAGGTGAGATCTTTATTTATTATGTCCATAAGTTTTCCTATTGTCCTTGGCCGTGAAAAATACAAAATTTTATTTACCCTAGTCTTGGATTCCGTTTTTGTCATTGCCTTTGTTTAAGATGCACTAAATTTCTCTGTTTATGTTATGTACTGTTTCAGTGCAGTTGCTTGGCAATTAACACTTAGGCATCCTGAAAGACAGAAGGAAAATGGAGGGAGTCAAGCCGAGACTGGAGATGTGAATGGCCATGAAGGAGATTTGTGCATCCTCATATTCCGTTCACTCATTAACTCAGATAAAGCAGTTAGTTTCTGCTTAGACACCTGGAGTCATTGCTTCTTGTTTACTTTTCATTTAGACTGAGAGCTGGTGGAAGATTTGTTCTTGACATGTAATCATACAAGTCATTGCTTCTTGTATTCTTTTCATTTAGACTGAGAACTGGTGGAAGATTTGTTCTCAAAATGTAATTGTACATATTCGTGCAGGAAATTGAGTTCACAAAGAAAGGAAGCTTGAGTTCTGGAGTGCTTGATGCTTTGGTATCTGTTTTACAAGTAGCTGGTGGAAGGCTGGATCAAAGTAGAATTTTGGAAAGAAACCCTAGGGAAGGTATTACACAAAAATCATCTGCGGAAAAAACAGTTGCTGCTCTCAAGTTTATGGGAGTGAGAATATATGGACTTGATGAACCACAATTGAATTCCTCAAAGAGTGAGATATCATGGGACAATATTGCTGGTTACAATCAACAAAAGAGGTATGTAAAGCTCTAGTTCCCGCTGTATCTCTTTTTGCTACATTTACTATCGAATGTAGGTCATTCCATTTGCTATCTTGGAAAGCAAACTTGAAGCACAAGGATGATAAATTACTTTTTGAAGATCGTTTATAGGGATGGGCAAATAGTTATTAAAACAGGAAGGCATTTTCAACATAAAGTTTTTCAGGAGAATGCTCGTCAGTTTGCCCTTCCTGACGGTGTTTTGTTAGAGTTGTAGGGGATGTTCTGTCTTGAAGTTGTTGGACATTAGCAGGAATTTGATTTCTTTTAATAGGTTTCTTAGTCGTAATAAGTGTCAAAATTTCACTACGTTATATGCTTTTGAACTGTGTAGAGAAATAGAAGATACAATATTATTGGCTCGTCGTAGCCCTGAAGTCCATGATGATATTGCTCGTGGGACTCAGCCCAAGTTCAAGTCCAATAGACCTCGAGCTGTGCTCTTTGAAGGTCCACCAGGTTTGCCTTGTGGCCTTTTTGCCTTGAATGAGTTCCTCAACTTATTGCTTAAAGTTTTGTGCTGATATTTAAAAATATTTGTATGTGTTTACATATTGTGCACATCATGTTCTTGAGGGCATGTGATATTTACGGGCCTTCCGCTATTAACATTCTGTATGCTCTTTTGTTCTACCCTGCGATGATTCATAAATTTTTATGCCTAGGACATAGTAAATTAATTCCTGGTGTTCTCTGCATTTTTTGCTCAAATCACTGTATTATTCTTGTAAAAAGAATGTAGCAATAGCATTAAACATGCCAAAGGCGAATCTAGGATGCCATATGCTGGAAAAATAAATGAATGCTGTATAATTTCTCAACATCTGGTTTAACACATGCATGTTTCTGGCTGACAGACAAAACAAAACTTATTTCTCAAGCCATATTTTGCCTTTTGCCAGTGTATTTTTGCTACTACTTAATTTGAACAACAGATTACAATAGAGAATTATTCTTTCAAATGCATTTGATTCCCCTTTTTCTCTAGAGTGCTGCATTATTCCCTCGCTTATGTTGTCAATATTCCACCTTCATCTAAATTAATCATTAATTGATTATGCCTGTGCGTTTAGCTATTCAGCTTCTAGTTTGGATTGGTTAACGGTTCCGGCAGACTTACTTGCTCAGTTAAATCTAGGATGCTACGTGCTGGAAAAATAAACGAATGCCAAATCATTTCTGAAGATGTGTTCTAACACATGCCATGTTTCCCTTGATGACAGACAGAAGAAATATGCCAGGCCATATTTTACCTTTCACTGGTGTATTTTTGCAACTACTTAAATTTGAATAAGGCACAGCGTAGACTTATTGATGAAAACATTAATTCATAATTTCCAATGCATTCAATTCCATTGTTTCTCCAAAGTGTGGCACTAAGCATATTCCCCCACTCTTCTGTTGTCAATAATCCACACTTAAATCCAATCATTTTGTATATTTATTGGTGTGTGTGTGTGTGTTTAGTTTTTCAGCTCCTAGTTTGAGTCAGTTGATAGTTTGGTCAGACTGACTTGTAATGCACGTCAAATTTCAGGTACAGGGAAGACATCATGTGCTCGTGTTATTGCTAATCAAGCAGTGAGCCACTAGTCAATTCTTTGGAAATTTAAATGGATATTTATCGTAGTTGAATAATTCCATCATTTAAGTTTATGATTTTGTGGTAAAAACTATTTCTCCCCAGATTTTTGCCGAAGCAAAATAATATGCACTTTATTTATGCAAAATTGTAAACTATTTTACCTTGTAAGCTGTACTGGTAAGAAAGAAGCATAACCAAAGGGGCAAAGGCATTGCCACAGGCCTTTCTTTGTGGTTTCTTTTGTGTACATGAAGTTTGGGCCCTGATTAAGCATTATCATTGTTTTTTCCTGGTGCATCTCAATTTGAACAAGTGGATGGTTGTTATTGGTGTGAAATGCTTGGGCCCTGATTAGCTGTTAAATGCTTTCGTGAGTTGCTAATGCACCATTCTAAGGCTGGATGATATACATGCGCTGAAGATTTTGCATACACCAGAAACTAGGTTCAAGGGTGGTTGCATGATAATATAAATTACATATGAATTTTATTTATGCTCAATAAATTGAATCATATCACATTACTTTCTGCATGTACATGTCTTGATTTTATGGTGGCATGCTTTGACAAGGTGTTCCATTGATGTATGTGCCACTGGAGGTGGTCCTGTCGAAATACTACGACAAAAGTGAATGCCTATTGAGCAAAGTGTTTTCCCTTGCCAATGAGCTCCCAAATGGAGCTATTATATTCCCTGATGAGGTACCTAATGTGAATTTGCAGGCCTGCCTTTTTGTCTAAGCGATTCATTATCTTTGTTATCCCGCCTTTTCCTCTATGGAAAAGTTGTAACAATTCATAATGATCTACTTCCCTCTTCTCTTTCCTCATTCCCATTCCAGGTTGATTCTTTTGCTGCTGCTTGCAATAATGAAATGCATGAAGCTACTCCGAAGAATTTTGTCAGTGTTATTGCTGACAGGTGAAGCTAGGATTTATCTTTGTATTGAATTCCATAAAATAAGATTTTCAGCATATACCTGTCAATTATTCCTATCTTTGTTTCCCAACAGTGTGTAATGTGTGCTTGCAAAACGCTGGTAGAGACAAAAACCTTTATTTTGCAAATAAACCTGCAACCGTTGTTTATATGTTCTTCTTTTGCGATTCTCAATTAGATTTACTTTTTTTTTCTGCAGACTGACGGATTTGAAGAGGATGAGAAAGTAGTAGTGATTGCTGCAACAAATAGAAAACAAGATCTTGATCCTTCTTTAATGAGGTAATGCAGAAGCACATTTTCCAGTGGTTGGCAGTTTTGCCTAAGGTTGAGAACAGAGTTTTCTAATTCATGCTTTATCTACTTTCCTAGTCGGTTTGATTCAATGATTACCTTTGGCCTACCGGATCGTCATAACCGTCAAGAATAGCAGCTCAGTATGCAAAGCTCCTAACAAAGGCCGAACAAGCTGAGTTAGCCGCTGCTACAGAAGAGTATGTAATTCATATCTATGAAGGCATATTGACATCTGCACATATCTATCTGGCTGGTGTAATGAAATTAACCGGCTTCATTTTGTATCTCCATGGTTTCCTCGTATTAGTAAAAAGCTGTAAACCCAAGTCAATATAAACCTCTACCTTCTACCCTAAAGTTTTGCATGTTGTTGCTTATTGCTCATTGGCACTTGCCAAATGCAGGATGTCGGCAAGAGATATCAGGGATGTGTGTCAACAAGCAGAGCGGTCATGGGCATCGAAGGTAACTATTTATTTTCTCACGTCATATTTTGATTGTCTCGTAGCATGCTTACAAACGGACATTCATGGCCTTGATAGATAATTCGAGAAGCAACTAAGGATGGAGAACAAGGGTGTCTTCCACCTCTGCAAGAGTACATTGAGAGTGCCACAAACCGGCGTAAATCTCTACTTGATGCTGTGGAACAATCGTACTAAGAAACAGCAGTTGGATTTATGTTGAACAAAGCACAGTGGACACAAGCTTCCTAGCTTGATTTTCTTCACCTGTTATTTCTGTAAAATGTGTAAACGACGTCCATTTCGTTTCTTGTTTTATAAATGAGATGTCAAATTTAGCTTGTCAAATTTTTTGTTTATGGAATAATCGATTGGATACACACAGCAAAATATGGGCTGCAGTGAACTTCAAAGGAGAAAGTTGCATTGTAGCGGACAAAGCAGCGAAGCTGTCTCCCTGCATTAGGAAACCATAAGATGCTCACCGAGTCATTAAAACGAAGGTGAGTCGCAAGGCAAACGAGTTAACTACCTTTAAGAAACTGGCGACTCGTCTTCTGCAGCCCCCATTCTCTTTCGATTCTGATTCACCTCTTTCCTCGCAACGAACGGCACAATCTGGAATTGTGTCTGTATCAGTATGTTAGCCAACTCAGCCTCCGATTCCATTCTCCTTTTCTCTGCTTCGCACCTCGGAGCCTGCCTAGATTTCATCATCTCCGGCTCGGCGAGTTCCTTTCTCAGCAGCGACTCAGAGAAGATTCGGAAACTAGTTGACAAATCGGCTAAGCGCGACGACTCACTGGCCGGTAGGATAGGCATCCTGCATCAACGGCAACTGTTTGACGGTTCTCGTCATCGCTGCTAACGCCCCGGTTTGGTACGATCCGACCCGCCGGTTTATCCGTTGGCTTCGTAAGAGATTGCGCTGCTTCCTGCCTTGAGCATTACCAGAGGAACTCCTTCTGTGCGCTTGGGTGGTGCTGATATGCTGCCACGACAGCATTTACATGGTATAACTTTTTCAAGGAAACGCTCGTCCCTTCTGTTGGCCACTTACGTCATCACATGATTGATTTACTATTTCAGCGTTACCAAAAATAATTGCTTTATTTAAATTTGTAATAATAGTTTGTGGAGATGCCTGGCCGGGGACTGGGCCTGGGCCTGGGCCTGGGCCTCTCATCAACCAAGCTGGAGTAGTTTGTGGGTGACGTGTCACTTCCTCGCTTTACCTTCTCGGATTTTAACAGAAAATTAGTTAATTATAATTAATTCTTGTAGAAATTAATTGTATAGAAACGGGAAGAGAGCAAAATTAACGAGGGCCAAGAAAATAATAGCGGTAATGATGCAAAATGCAATGTAGCTGGCCGCTCATTGGAGTTGGACCATTCAAATAATGATGAGAGGCCGTAGGCATTGCTATCAAGAAAGCCATGAAACTTAGAGATCTACTAATCAAGAAACTGAAGAAACCAAAAGATTAAATAAAAAACTTTTCAGCAAATTTTATGCCCTCCTATAAACAATACCAAAAATACAAACCTACAAACCATTCTCTTTCCTTGGGTTAATAGTAATTACATGTGAAGAAGAAAGAGCTAAAAAAAAAAGTAACTCTTATGTCTACACAATAGATTATACAATAAAATAAACAAGAAAAGAAAAGAAAAGAAAAAAAAAACCACGAAAATTAACATGGGTCTTGTTAATCAATCACTAATATTGATGATGATAAGCTTAATAAACTTTCTTGGTGAAGAGGCTGCGGAAATTGAAGAGATTATTGCCACTACTTCCAACACCATTGTTGCCAACACCGGCAGCTGCGGCAGCGCCACCGCTATTACTGCTTTTGTTGCTGCCAACGCCAACAACACCAAGTGCACTGTTTTCATCACTTCTACAACTCAAATGGTGTCTATAACCGATACAAGTTGGCACATTCACGTTCAAATTCAAAACCCTGGCTTTACCGCCGTCGTTACTGCCATGACTGCCCACTAATTTACTTCTGCTTTCTTTTTTACCAGCTGATTTTTCACCACTCCGGACGGCGGCCTCGGTGGTCTTTGCTACTACCGAACCCCCGCGCTTGACTTGCCAAATGGGACTGCTCCGACCAACATGAACCCCGGCCCGACCCGGACTATTTGGCCACTTCCTTGACTTTGACTCGCCAGCTGAATTACTCCTCGAACATGGCGCACTACTCACCTTCCGCATTCCCGGAGCTCCGGGAACCATCCTGGGTCGGTTCCCACTATTCCCGGCAGATCTACTCCTCGAAAAAGGCCAGATATTTATATTCAACTCTGCCGAACTCGCCGCAGTTTGACTTTTCTTGTCTCTCTTCTTCTCTTTCTCTTTTTCTCTATCTTTATCTTCCACGTTCTTCGCCGCAGTCTTCTTTTCACCCTTCTTGAAAATATCTATCCAACGCTTCGATGACGTCAACCCATTCCTCGACTCAGCCGTTACCTGTCTCAACTCAGCTTCTAGTTCAGCTTCTTGGTCGCCAGATTCTTTGGCCGGCAGTTCGGGATCCGTTAGCGGGTTCCGGTCAGGTGGGTCGGATTGTTTGTGGGAAAGAAGATGAAGCGGGAGTAGAACACCGTCAACGAAAAGTTCATCTGCAGAGAGGAGATTAGGTTGAGGGAAAGACGGGTTCCGAACCATCCAAAACTCAAACTCCGGCGAGCTTGAATCGCTGCTGCTGCTTCTTCTGACACTGTCCATCGTTTATTATTATTTTTTTTTCGTGATGATTGTCTGAAAACAAGAAAATAAAAAGTGAGAGAGAGAGTTAAAGAAGTGGGTGGGAAGTGGGAAGTTTCTTCGAGGTACTAAGGAAAACAAGGAAAGAAGTGATGAGATGAGAGAGTTGAGTTTCGGTTCAGGACAGACGAGACCCGCAGTTGTAATAAAGAAAAGAAGAGAGAATCGAGAGATTAATATAAGCTTTTCACAGAGAGAGAGGATAACGCATGCAAGAAGCAATGGTGGCTACACACACAGACACCTACTTACAGGGAGTAATGGTACACAAACACAAGCATGGAAACTTGTTATGGGTGGACAAACAAAACAGGATAGCTTGCTCAATTTCCATACAAATAAAAGGTGGGTTGACAATCTAAAGTGCACTATGCATATGCATATGCATATGCAACTCCTAAAGTGAGAGATCATTTCATGGTTGCCAATGGCATGTGGGGTTACTCTCTCCTGTGAGTGCATAACGTTGACATCCATTCTATTACCTTAAAAATTTTAAATATAAAATTTAATAAATTTATGTAATATAAAAAAAAAATTAAAACACATACGGGGTAAAGTTTAAAATTTAATATAATTAGTGAAATTATACTATTAAAATTTTAAATTAAAAATTTTCAAATAATTAGTAGAATTCATTATGATTTTGGATTCTCTAATCAAGTGACCTAACTAGAGAGGCCATAATTTCCGCTTTTCTTTTTAAAAGACAATGCAATTTGTCAAAACATTGGCAAGTTGACTTTTGATTTTGGAATCAAAAAGTTTGAAGTTCGGGGTAGGCTGCTAATTTATGATTTTGTAATTAAACAGTTGTAGGCTTTTATTTCTCCTTTAAAAATTTCCATGATTAACTGAATGAATTGACTATGATTTTACAATAACCTTTATCCAAAACAATAATGAAAACAATTGAAACATCGTTTTCAATAATAGGAAGCACTTGATTTTCATAATCTGATTTTCTACTGATGATTTGCAGTGCAATTACTATAACAGCCCAGAACCCATGTGAAAGACGATAAAACGGACCCCTTGGCAGTAGGTTAAGAATAAAATCAGACGGTTGAAATCATATCAACCATGTAAAATGATAGATTTTAGGTCGACAAGATGACAAAGAAAGTGGAGCCCAAGAGGGTTTTTGATGATGGACAAGTGGTTGGCTGTAGAGATTAGTAATGGTAATGGTAATGGTGCAAGGTAAAGTGGGGACTGGGAATCTATCACAGAGGGAAAGAAAAGTAAGAGAAAATATTGGTCATTTTGATTGATTGAAGGGTTGAAGAAGAAGTAGAGAAAGAAGTTCAAATTTCCTTCATGTTAATGGCGTTTGTTTGTAGGGAAAATGATAAGGCATGTGCAGGCAAAATACAAGCCATTGTTCCATTAATGTAAATGGCCCACCACTCTCAATAATCCACTGCAACTCAGGACCACAGTAATACCTTCCCCAATCCACACATAATCAAAAATTGATTGCCTTTGTCGCACCCCTTGTCTGTCTGTTGATAAGCTTTGAGAGATTAGACTATAGAAATCCTGTAATAGTTAGGGTACAAATGAATGTATGGAAGTCTTGCTCCTTGTAAGAATGGGAGAATAAGGAGTTGCAGGGTCATGACAAATGCAAAAGCACAAGATTAGGAATGGAATAGATTAATAATAAAGTACATACGCACAGTATTCCCACAAACCTTACAGTTCACAGTTCCGCGAACCCATCTAACAGAAAGGTATGAAAAGTTGTCTTAAATTTCAGATTGGACCAATTTCAATCGCCAGGCATGCAAATCCCAGCTGGCTATTACAGCCATAGCTTTTGGTAAATCAAGACAGCAGTGCAATAAATAGGGCAGGGCATATGCCAACCACTGAATAAGGTATGGCAAAAGAAGCAAAGATTTTCAATTGCCAAACATGGGCACTTATACAGATTTGTCATGCACGATGCACACTATACTACAGCTTAGGTTTGAAAAGCCTAGTTCCCGCAGCAGGACTGTCCCGCACTGCACTGGGCTCTTCCGCAGCTGCTGCTACAGCTTGCTTCCCACTGTTACAATGGCTTTTATGGCCGAAAAGGATGGTAAAAAAACACAATGAGAGAATCTAAAGTCTAAAGGCTTGTGGTAATTAGTATATATCGGGAAGAGTTTCTGAACTCTGCTATATCAGATCAGTCAGTTGAAATATAAAAAGTAAATTTGGATAGTGTCATGTGCTTGATTGTTTGGTTGGTGGGGAAGCTAGAAATGTCTGTCTTTTACCTCTGTGAATTTTGAAATTTAGATCGAGGGTGAAGACTCTTCTCTTTCTCCTGGCAGCAGTGTCAGAGAACAGCATGATCTGTTGTTTTTATAATGACAAAAACACGCGACATACTTGCTACATTACACAGAATTCCTCGATGTGTATATATATATATATATATGTATATGCATTGGACAATAATATTTGGATCACATAGTTTTTATAGTTTTACATTTATTCCAAATGATTCCTTAATTTAATCTCTTAAAAATTACACAATAGAATTTAGGACTTATTTGTTAAAAATAAATAAATTATACATTTATTTGTAAAAATGTAACAATATGGAGCTCCAAACGTTATTATCCTTGGCACAGGAAGAGCAGCCGATGGCTGCCATTAATTGTTGCTTTGTTGGTTTGGTGGACACAACATTCCCCAAAGGCAAAGCAAAGATTCATCTTCATCGTGTACGACATTGACATGCTTCCATGCATCATAATCAAAATCATAGATGCATGTGGATGTGTATGATAAAGTGAATGAAACCCTAAACAATCATCACATGAGCAGGTTTTTCTGTACAAGCAGTCTCCGATCATAAAAGTTGTTATTATAAAGTGGGAAGAAAGTAATTGTCACATATTGTTGTGTGAAAACACTTCCTGACCATAGAAAAACAAAATAGAAACACTTTCAGGGAGTAACATGAGTACAAGCCTCGGGAACAGAAGCAATTTTGGTTTCGTATTTCTATTTTACATGATACTTGTTCTTCCGTGGTTGGTTGAAATCGGAGGTATTAGTGACTTCTAGATATTGGATAAAAGAAAGCATAAGGTGAGATTATTTTTTTTTGGTTAATATAATTAATATAATAAAATTATTTAATTAATAAATTAAAAAATAATTTATTTATAATAAATAAAATAATTTTTATAAATTTTTTTATTGTATTTATTAAATAATAATATTTTTTAATTTTTTTATTCATCGTCAATGAACAAATTTTTTAATCAATAATTAACCGATTTTGTTATATTAGTTATATTGATATAATAAGATGGGTATATTTAAGTTTTTTTTCTTATTAATAATCTATATCTTGTTGCTTTCTGTGTACATAGCTTCTGAAAGCAACATATTGAATCCAATTAACCAAAGTGATTAAGACAAGTTTTGATAACGTTGATGTGTTTTGATAATGTTGATGTAACGAATGGTTATCGGTGAGGACAAATGCCCTTAATAGATGTCTCATATTTAATTAATTAAGCAATACCCATTTCCAAGATATAAAATTAAACTAAACCCAATTCAAACTATGTGTATAGATATACATCAAAACAATATCCAACTGTTTGTGTAATCCTTTCAATATTATATGATCAAAACCCTAAAACAATTAATAGAAGGCGTGCACACATAAATAACTCTTAAATAAGAATCAAGAAGATAGTGGTCCCATATTTTCTATATTTCTAGTCTCGATAAGTCGCATGCAACAAGTAAACAAACTCATAAATGGTTTCGGACATGGGTCCTCTTGACTTGGACCATTTGGCTCATAGCACTAGGTCTTGGGTTTCCCTATTATTATTATTATTATTATTTTGCCTTTAATTTTCTCGATAATTGCTCAATTGACTTTGATTCTTACGAGTGGGAAGAGTTATATTCATTCATTTACAAGTAGTAAATTTTATCATCAATGATCTCTTGCTTGCAAATTTCTTTGTGGGGTTGTTACGATGTGATGCATACCTACTTTCTATAATTATGGTTTTGAAAATGGAAATCAAATTTGCAATTATTCCCCTGGTTTTCACATGCAAAAAGAGCTTAAAATCCATGCAATTGCAATACCCTCAATTATTAGTTGAAAGAGTTTGGAACCTTGAGCTTATACATTGTTTCTTTTGTGGGTTGCCATTCTATTAAGAGAAGATTATCTTGTATAATCCAACTAACCACTTGAGAGAGAGAGAGAGAGAGA
The DNA here is from genome assembly GCA_032401905.1 of Swietenia macrophylla. Classification (NCBI taxonomy): domain Eukaryota; kingdom Viridiplantae; phylum Streptophyta; class Magnoliopsida; order Sapindales; family Meliaceae; genus Swietenia; species Swietenia macrophylla. The sequence continues at coordinate 1,282,428 of CP135573.1, forward strand.
GAGAGAGAGAGAGATTATACAACCATTTTAATTATTTGAGGTAGAAGCTGGCGGTGTGATGCACCTACTCTTATCTCTTAATATATATATATATATATATATATATATGTATATGTATGTAGATCAAAGGTCAATCTATGAAGGATATCCAACAGGGTTAGAAACAAAAGTGACAACTAGCCAGTAGTTACGAAAGTGCCAAATCGGCAGCATGTGGTTCGAAGAACTTGGAAGATAAAAAGAAAACCTAGAGAAAATGTGAAGTGACAAAGCTTTTGGTTGTATGCAATTGACAAATAGGTGGCACAACGCGCAAACTTCCAATTTTGTTTGAAAAGAAAGGCTCCATTGAATATGCATTCATTCTAAGGAAAACACTGACACTTTTGTTGTTGTGGATACATACATCCAATGGAGATTAATAAAAGGTTTTAAAATTGAAAATCTTGTCATTCTTGTTTAGGGTAATATCTAAGATCCCCAACAAGTTAACATGTTGTGTGTTTATCCATTGTCTTCTTCAATTTGTCATTTTCTCAATTCAAATTATGTTTCAAATTTCGGATTTAGATAAGAGTTGGAAGCACAGATTATTATTTTATAAATCGAAGTCGAACTATCTCATTGAACATCTTCCAAAAAGAGCCCAAATCTAAGGTCAAAATTCTTACATAAAAAATGACAGTAAAAAATAAAATAAAAAAATGAAATAAGAGACGACGATGAGTTTTGGCATTGTCTTTTGGACATTTGAACTTCCTACCACGCATAAATGTAATTCCAGGCTAAGCTTAAGATTGAGCACCCAGTTCCAGGAGTAGTGTGTGATTAACAGCACTGGATGTTGGGCCCTCGAATTGAATAGGACCTGGAAGGAAATCAAATCAATCAGAGGCAAAGGAGAGATGGCTGGAAAGAAAGAGATGCAATGAAATTCGGACAGGCAAAACGAAGACATAAACTGAGGCCATCTGGTATTAAAATTTGGAACTCACCAGGACTGATGTAGCGGTTCTTGATGGCCCACTCATCCCGCATGGATGCAAACTTCTTGAATGGTGCACCTGAAAAAGGTCATTAGCAATAAATAAAATGCATGTCAAGATTAAAGGATTCAGTAGCATGGCAAGTATAATGTATATATATAATGCCTCAATGATTCTTACCATCAAGTTCCACCATCGCCTTCTTGATCACGGGCTTGAACTTACCTGAAAAATAAATTCAACTTTAACAGGCCGAAAAAAGATTTGCAAAAAATGACGCAGCATGTACACTTACAAAGAATACAGTGAGAAAGGGTGGAGAAAAGGTACTATCTAACACAAACAATTTTTTTTTTTTTAATCCTTGTATTTAAATGATGAAATTAAGGGGAAAGGTTCCAATACCATGTCTCCTCTCGACATCCATTAATGAAGTCAGTGCAGTTCCACCAACAGTCCATTGTTCAACTGGGGCGGCCAGGTTTCCTACCTGTAAATATTTGAGAAGAACATACCAAAAAGTTAATTTCGTTCACATTACAAGTTTCAAAGTTGAATGAACTAAAGACTGGTGAAAGGACAAGTTTAGTGGTAGGTTGAAAAAAAAAAAAGTAGGGTAAAAGCACAAACCGATGATATCAACCCAGTTTTCCCACTATGAAGGAGAGCTCCTGCAGCATAACCCAATGCATAGCAGTAGGTAGCATCAAAGTTTGTTGGCAAACCACATCTTCCTTCGTAACTGCAAATAGAGTTTTACACAAAATTTACAACTATGTCGGGTGGAATCGCGCACATAAGATGGTCAATGTGAAATAACTCCACAAGAACATAAAATTCTCTATCTAAGGGGAACATTCATCAAGTCCAAACATAACATTACTACGAATTATAAAACTCATTTAAATACCCAAAAAAGTGGGATTGCCCTTTAAATTGGCCATTATATGCCCCTTCCTGCTTCCTCTTTTCCAACTCAGTCTCAACCATTTGAATAAGCATTTTCTCAGTTTCAATTTTGGCAACCTAATGAAGAACACAGATGTGGGATAAATTTCAATCGTCAAAATAAACTTTAGAGAGTGGAGAATCAAATAACAGCACAGAAATATAGAGGGTCTACCTGGACATTTCCATGGGGATCTCTTTCAAGCATCAATTGTTCTTGAATTGCTTGAGGTAAAAAGTCAAAAAGCTGTAGAGATTGAGATGTTAGCTTTTTCTTCCATAGCCCGCCTTCATCAACAACTTCATGGGCCAGAATTTCATTCAGTTCTGCGATAAGTTGTTGCACCTGAAAATATAATGAAAATGAAATACATCTAAAAAAGTACATGAAATTCAGGAGTGTGTACATCTGACTACCAGAACACAGTCATAAATTTAAAGAAAGTAAAGAAGATGATTGAATGTATTACACTACTAAGATCAATACCTCAGGAATGAAATCAATTAGACCTTCTGGAATAAGGATGACACCATAGTTGTAACCAAGTACAGCACGTTTACAGATCACATCTACAATGTAGTCTGTGACATTTTTGAGTGTTTGCTTCTTGGCAGCAACCTGCAAATATGTTTACACAGAAAGCTTTTCTCATGACCAATGGATTGCATAGCATTAATGGTGCTTGAAACAATAAAACTTTCTTATGTGATATACTACAAGGCAGAATGGGTTGGCTTTAGCCTAGAAAGTAATGCAACAAGAAAATGGAATTACCTCTTCACCAATAATGGTAATGTTAGGGTGAGTTTGCAAAGCACACTCCAGAGTAATGTGGGAAGCTGCACGCCCCATAAGCCGTACAACTGCAGGCACAGACACATTAAATATTACTTGTAATTTTTCCTCAAAAAGAACAAAGTATGTGAAAGATGGGGAGAGCAGAGAGAGAACACTGATATCATGTACAGGTAGATGAAATAAATAACTAAAATCAAAATGAACTTACACAAATACCGAATGTAAATATAAACTGAAAATAAGTCCATGGTTATATGATTATCTCATAGCCTATTGCCTATAGCTGGGACAAGGTTTTATCAAATTTAAAAAATTGCATGCAGAGCCCCAATATTTGAATAGCAATTTAAGAGTCAGAATCAGGTGATGTGCAGGAAAAGGGAATAAGAAGTACATTTATAAACTGCCTAAGAACAAAGTTTCTTTCAAAAAAACCAAAAAAGAATTAAACGGGAGGCTCTCCACAGATTGCGACAAGCTCAACCTGGATCCTCATAATATATGCAGTAATTACATTTTTGACAATAAAATTTTTAGTAAAGGCACAATGAAACCTGTTATAATGTTACCATAAATCCACAGCACATAAGAATGGAGCTCATAGATGAAATAGCAAGTTGCACATACAATGATAATATTTCCCAGTTGACCGTGCATCTATCATGACATTTCCAATCATTTCTGCGTATATCTGCAAAATACAAGAACTTGTTACCGTTATTTGAAACTCCAACAAAAATTCACTTCTGCATATTTAATGTAGCTGCGGTCACATAACTGTCATGTTAACATTCTTTAAATGATGCGTGAAGGCAACCATTGCCTAGTAACATTGATAATAATTATGAACAAGTGTGACAACAAAAATAAATAAATGCATCCTAAAACTTTTGTAATTTGAAAAAATCAAGATTAAAATTACTAATGATGTGAAATTAAAGCGAAAAATCTGCACACAAGGCTATACTCACCTTGCACGCGGTATCAAACCCAAAGCTTGTGGGGACTTCTTTGCACTTCAAGTCACCGTCAATGGTTTTAGGGCATCCAATTACTTGCGTTTTCAGGTTTTTACCCCTAATTCAATAGAAGACAAATCAAAATTGTCTTCAAGAGACCATTTGCAAAAACTATAGCAGAGAAAATAACTTTCCCATATTCCCTTAATTATTTCCCAAAATAGAAAGTATTTTTACGTAGGTGCCACTATCAGCTTAGAAGGGGTAAATTTCGGAAGGAATATGCAAAGATCTCTACAAATTAAAATTCCTCTCAGAATCTGAATAACTCCACAACATTACAAATTATAGCATACCTGAAGTTTTCAGCCAGAAGGCAAGCATTTGTATTTGAGTCATCACCACCAATGACCACAAGGCCGTCCAAATCGAGCTTCAATGCTGTTTCTTCAGCTTGTTTAAACTGAAATTTACGCACATTTGAACTCAGCCAAACTTTACTAAATTACCCCTTTACACAAAATCCGTCAATCATCATATGAACAGTCTCACCTGCTCTGGGGTTTCAATTTTGTCTCTCCCACTGCATATCATATCAAAACCACCCTAAGTAGAAAAGAACATATACAATCACTTAGCATTAGATCCTTACATCATTACTTTAACACAAACATTTTACATTTACTTTTACATAGCCAAAATTAATGTACAAATGCTTAAAGTTCTACCATGACCGATTTCAATGATAAAAAAATCAAACACAATCAATGTATCGCCACTTGTTTAAAAATAATTACCAAAACTTTACAAATTTTAACGTGCATATCTGAGTTACTATCAATCATACTAACAGTACTTTTTATTCTTTATTTTTTGCATTTTGAGGGTTTATGAGTAAGCAACACATTGGAAATAAGTTATTACACTCAAAAAATTATACCTGGTTTCTGTATGCATAAATGTAATCCGCAGTCAATTCAATGTATTTGCACTTCATGATTCCAGCAGGACCTCCCCGGAAACCATACAAGATGCTACCTTTCACCCGATCCTGCAAGTAATCTACCACCGAAAAACACAAATCACGAACCCAGTTTCACATGAATCAAGTTTAAACTACAACTCTGGTGTATCCTCACCGTATATTCCAGAGATCACATTGTGTCCACCTGGCGCCTGACCTCCAGACAAGACGACGCCAATTTTCAACTTCTTATCCGACGACAGCGTGTTAACACTGTTTGGCACCAGCATTGCCGATGGTTGCCCAAACAGATTCGGAAATAATTTCGCAATCTCATCTACAAACAGAAAAGAAAAGAAAAAACTTAACGTTGATCTACAAAAGAACATTAGAAACTTCAAAGTCAAAGTAAAAAATCTTACCTGCATTTCCGGCGGCGGAGCTACGAGGTCCGTCGACGATTTTGAAGGGATTTTTGAGTGCAGAAGGGAGAGGAAGCGTGTGGTCGATACGACTAACCTGAACTTCGCTATAAACTGAAGCAACGCGCCCTTTAGCGCGGCCGGACTTAACGGTAGTGAGATCGCCGTTAGCCACCAGAGACGGAGACATAGTTGTTATCGGAGTCACCGAATTCTGTTATTTCAGTTCAGTTGCGAGTGTGACTGTGAGCGTGAAACGCATCTGCTTTGTCTTACCCTACGGCATAAATATCGTTGGTAAGGGTAAAAACATCATTTTAATGTTTCCGGCCTTGGAGTCTCCGCCCCGAAACGGTGTTTGTCCTTTGGATTTGAGGGGTAATTTCGTCATTCTAGAAAACTAAATGACAGTTCATGCACATGCCGGCTTCGTGGGGATTGTGGGTGAAAGGGGTGTAAATATTAATTTTTTGGGGTGTTTAGAGTAATAAATTTAACGCCACAAATGGGCCAAGATTTTGGGCTCATGGATTGCGGTGGAGTCCAATTTCAAAGTTCCAAAACAACTAGCCCACGATGGGCATCATAAAGGATTACTTTCAAAGTAAAATGATGATAGCAGCATGTGCAATTGGGTTAGCTCTACAACTTTGGTACTTGATAGTAATGCAATGTGCTGAATTAATTAATCAAAAAGTGTGAATTAAATCATGTGCTTTTCATACTTTACAAATCCTATAAGACCTAATTCCTGATACAACCAAATGATTATCACATGCTAATTAAACACCTACAGTTTCTTCAGTTATTTTCTTATCTGCCTGCTTTTGTGTCTCCAAATTTGCATTGACGAATGCATAAAAGAGATTCAATCCAGCTATGGTAAATCCTTATTGGATTTTCTCCATAATTAGATCCCCACAAGTATGAGACAATATTAGTGCTTGCATCTGGCTCTAAATTGCTTCATCCACTGCATGTAATCATCTGAAATTAAAGAATCAAGTGGTTCCTAATTAATAATTGGATCCGAGTTATTGCATAAGTGGCAAACACAGGACATGTATTGTCGATCTTTATGAGTTTAGCAAGTAGATTAGAATGTAGTGATGCTCATAAGGCATGTGAAGCCAACCAAAATTTCCTTTTGTACTAAATTTTTAATTGAAAAAGGTAAGAGGCCACCTAATACTATACCCTATAAAGAAAGTTATTAAAGGTATGCTTCAAATCATGATTACTATCTCAATTAACAAAACGGATGTTCCCCATTTGCCTTTCAATTTTCATCCTCCAACTATACCTAATCTCTTTAAGTTATGTACTTTGCTGTTTTAAAACTCAAGACATAATCATGTTTAGCAAGACCCCACTTGCCAATTGTGCATAAATGATTATTTGCGCACAAATTTTTCTTTCAAAGCTGCAAGGTTTATTCATATTCATGTCTGAGGATGAAAGCTTCATCCAGAGAGTACAAGAAGCAGAAGCTTCAATTGAGAGGATGCAAGGCTTTGTGTTGTAGTTGCAGGCTTAGTGTTTCTTCTTCCGAAGAAGCTGAAAGCTCGAGTTCCGATCAGTTTGCTTCGATTTCAAGCCTAGCACACGCCATGGTTCAAGAGAGACTAGATCAAATGATTAGGGAAAGGCAAGAAGCAAGGCTTAGAGATAGAGAAAGAAGAAAGGAAAGAAGTAGTGGGGAAGGAACAAAATTTATTGTGATGGTAGCCATGGAAAAATGCTCTTATGATCCAAGAGAAGATTTCAGAGAATCCATAATTGAGATGATCATGGCAAATCGGATTGAAGAAACCAAAGATCTGCGAAGCCTCTTGAATTATTATATTTCGATGAATTCTAAGGAATATCATGGGGTTATCCTTGAGGTCTTTTACGATGTTTGTTCTAGCTTGTTTTCATGTTGTAAATGTTTTGATTAATGAGAGAATTCTAGTGCTATCAACAATATTATTGGCCATGATGAATATAAAGTGGTTTACAATTTTTTTTATGGCATAATTCTAAATAATTTGTTGAATGGAATGTGTTAGATGGTTTGATGATTATCCTTAAAATGTTGAATGAATTTCCTTATTATTCAGGGAATAATCTATAAGAAAACTAAGGGAAAGCTTTCCCTTTGATATTCGGCTTAATTCAAATCTGAAAGTTAGCTTTTTACGATTCCTTTAAAAGTTTAGGCTCATCGTGTGGGTTTAAGTTTACCATTGGATTAATAACGTTCCAACAAGTACAATATTAACTAATATAAGCAGCGAGCAATGCTGCAGGTTGATGAGATTTGGTAATGGAATGCATTGCATACTGCAGGTGAGAATGCCTCTGATAAAGACTGGTCTGTGAAGCTCACTGTATGTCCTTGGACGCGGATGGACGAATTTATTTCACGCTGATATATAGTTCCCCAGATTTATTTCACGACACATACAGATTCTTGGATGAACGAGCGGAAGATGCTTTTGATCTGAAAAATTAAGGCCATTAAGCAGGAGGCAAAGTATCTGGCGGAAGCAATAGCTGTTGGTGCTCGACATTAATGAGTAAAATATTCCAGAGATGGACGCTAACGGTTGTATTATTTACAGGAGTTATGGCAAGCATCAAAATGCACGCGAACACAGAAAAGTTATATTAAGGCAGCAGAATATTTCCTAGGATCGCTGTTTGTTTTGCGGAAAAGTTATAACTGGATTCACGGTAAATATAGATTCATCTTGAAAATGAATGTAGAAGTGCCTCCCCCTGCACTTTCCGCATACCAGAATCATCCTGAAAATGAATGTCGAAAAAACCGCGAGCCAACGGAGTTAGTTACGAGACATTGGCAGGCTGCCAAATCTTTTGAAGATGAACCTGCGCTTCATCAAGCTTCATCGGCTTGGAGCCTGGACGAAGAAATTGATTTTAAAGGAATAAAACAGAGAACCAAAATGCAAGACACCAAAGTATACAGGCACCATTTGTTTTTGTTTTGTTTTGGTTGTTTTTGTTGGAATTTTTCATTATTTTTTCGCAAATTAATTATGTGGGCAGTGATCCTTTTAGTTTGTTATTTCCTGTGACGCTCGCCGTAGACACTGCATTTCATTTGGCAGTGTACAGCAAAACCAAGCAACCGCTTCAAAATTTAATTGAATTTGCCGACAAAAAGTATCTGGCAAAGACTGCGTGTGCAATCAAAAAACGCACATGGAAACACAGCTCTTCATGAGGCAGCCATGGTTGGAAACTTGGAGGCTGTAGGGTTCAAATAGATACAAATGGACTCAGGGAAACCAATGAACTTGGTGAAACGCCGCTGTTTACCCCCGCTACGCTTGGCAGGACAAATATAGTGAAAATTTTAGCTTCTCAACCAGGAGAAATGACAGGCACAGAGCTGGAAAGCATTCACCGCTGGAGAAAACGCCCCTCTTGACTAACCTGGAGATCCCATTCTCCAGGTTACCATCCAAGGAGAACATTTTGGTCTGTTTTCAACTTTATATTTTCCGCTTTACTTCTAATGATCTGAAAACGGAGAGTGTTATCTTATTCTATTTTACATAATTTCCTCACGGAAACTGCTCCGGAATTACTGGAACTGGATATACGAAGACAAAGGTGGCATGAGCAATCTTCGGCTTCTCGCTCATATGCCATCTGCTTTCAGAAGCGGATGATAATATCCCAAATGATATAATATTCATTACGGGCATTATTATAAATGGTACAAGAGACAGTACGATAAATGATACAAATTGATACGAAAAAAAATATATTTCCTCTTATTCATTATGTATGTATGTGCATGGATGAAGAATGAATAGAGCGGGCGAAGACGGGAAAATTATGGCAACAAAAGAGAAAGCATCAATTTGCTTTAAGACTTGCCAAGTTTTTAGTACAGGGAGATAACTCGATGGACCAAAGGATTCCGCAAGCAACGAGCTCATTTTTCAGAGCTATTGAAAGAGGGAGGACCTAAATCTGGTGAACTGACCAAGGGGGTAATATTAGGAGAAGAACTTCCTCCTTTTCATGCTGGAGCTAGAAATGGAATTGTAGAGATTGTGGACGAGATATTTCGTGAACAACCTCAGGCGGTGCATTTTAGGCATCACCAAATGAACATATTGCATGTTGACTTTATGCACCGTCAAAAGGAGATCTTCGATTTTGTGAAGAAGATGAGAAGACATTTGTTCCGTTTTGTCAGAGGAATTGACGAAAATGGCTACACCATTTCACATTTTGCCGCCGTTATGGAGCATTATACAGGAGGAACTCGCCCTGGTCCTGTATACCAACTCCAAGACGAGCTAAAATGGTTCAAAGTAAGCTTCATGGTCCCTTTTTTGTCAAAAATACAAATTAACGCAAATCAATGTTAATTTACATTGACTTCGTATTTAAACTAACGCTCAGAGCTGATAACTTGGAATTATACGATGTATGTATACAGCGAGTGGAAAAACTGGTGCTGCACATATTGCCCTGCACCGCGACAAAAAATCAGGAATGACTGCCAAACAGCTCTTCATAGAACAGCATAAACAACAACTCAAGGACGCACAGACGTGGACAAAAGAGACCGCTCAGGCTTGCAATACGGTCGCAATTCTGGTCGCCACTGTCGCGTTCACAGCCGCATACAGTGTACCTGGAGGTTCCAATGAGAAAGGCTTTCCAAATTTCATCAATTCTCCTTTGTTCTTTTTTTTCGCTGTTAGGGACGTCGCCTCCTTGGGGAGCTCCCTTGGCCACAGTTGTTTTGTTCCTTTCTTTGGTGACATCAACTTTTGGGTTCGAAGATTTTCATCACAGGCTACCTCGAAAACTGGAGCTTGGACTCGTCTTACTCTTCCTATCAGTGGTAACGGCATGGCTTGCATTCGTATCAACAGTTTTCCTCACCTTACACTGTTGCATTTGCTCCTGCCAGCTTGATGGCTGTGGCGCAGTTCCCTTTCCACCTTGCATTTACGGGGACTTTGGACAAGATTTACAAGTTCGTCCGGACGACCTTTTCCTTGCAATTCAGTCCGTAAATTGCTCAAGAAAAAGATGCGTTGATTTGAGATTCTCAACTTGTTCCTGAAAAGCTGTTTAATTTTTTATTTTATTTTATATTTTAAGTCACTTTCACAGACAATATAAGCCAAATGTTTGTTATCTAAGATAATATTTTCTGGGACCTCTAAGATTCTGGTAGGTCCGGCCGTCTCTTGTTCTTTTTACGTTCGGTAAGATATTTCAAAGCTTATGTAGGCACTGATTCTTAGAACTGCGACGAATAGAATGAAAGCATCAATGCAAAGGATCTTAATTCCTTTGCTTCACAAGCTTACTTAAATTTGCAAATACCACTGCTATTTACATGTAAATGAATTATAAACACGTTATTATATCTAATATTAAATTATATATATATATACACACACATACATACAGTGTATTCGTATATTGAAAATTTTCCATACGAGCAAATATCTGCATTAAGGGTGTCAAACGGGCCCGTCAAAAAAGAGTGAGGCCTAGTATGGCCCGTAAGGCCGAGCCTATTTGGATGATGGTGGGCTTGTCCGTAGGCTTTGGGGAATTAAATACTTTTTTAATTTTTTATTAATAAAATACCTGAAACTTATGTGGGCCTACACTGAACTGAGCCAGGCCTGTCATAGGCCCTAAACTCTGGACTTAGCCTAAGCCCACCACGAGAACCTAATTTTACTGTTTATAAATCGGACCATGATAGAACCAAACCGATCCAGCCCATTTGACATCACTGATCTGCATCTTTTAAAATTTTAAAATATAAATTTCATAAAATCTTTCCATATTTCTTTCACTTTTTTTGATAATTGGATTAGAATAAATTTAAGATAAAATTATATTTTCATGTTAATATAATTAATATAATAAAATTATTTAATTAATAATTTAAAAAATTATTTATTAATAATAAATAATTAATTAAAATAAAATCTTATCATTTAATTTTATAATAAAAATAATTCTGTCATTTTACCCTTGTATAATAAACATGCTTCCTGTGAAACTTTCTGATTGTAATAAATGGGTGACTGCAACTTTTATAACTTCTAAAACGAAGTGGGTATCATTTCAATAAAGCATTAAAACCCATTGTCAGCTTCATTAATTTGTTCTGAAGAAATTGTTGATGTTGCCAATGCATCAGAGAATCTGGTTGTGTGCAATCAGAGATTGAATGGAATAAAACAAAATATCTTAAAACAGTAGGTGGCAATCTGTCGTCTCATGTTCAAGCCAAAGTTATTATCACAAGTATAAAAATCCATTGAACTAGTAAAAGCAATAACACATCCATGTCTCTTACTTCATGAAATAAAAGCTAAAGAAAGGATGCAAATTTGTGGGCATGTTCACGACGGCAAGAGGGAGCTTCCTTCCTTGATGAGAACAAAGACGGCACCAGCATCTCCCCGGGAAATCCGAAGATCTTCGTCGAGGTATGTTGTTAGCAACCATGATTGAGCATTGCTGTTTGAGATGGGGAATTTCAATGGCGGTTGGCTAGAAATGGTCTTAGCAAAAGATGAAGCTGTGTCTTGGACAGAAGTAAGTATGCCTTTGAAGGGTGTGAGATCAATTTTCTGTCCCAAGAATTCCACATTTTCGGGTAACACAATTGAATCTGTTACCTGAGGAGTCCCGATCACACCTTCTTCAAACTTGATCTGAAGAGAGCAGGCGAAAAGGAAAAGGCCATTTAGAGTAAACCAAATCCTACAAATCTCATTTCTGAACACAGAAACAGAAACTTGGCCTTCAAAGGTATTTAGAATCATAAAACAGTGTTTTCTCTACTCCTATAGAAGCCACGACCAAAAGCATCACACATTATCAATTTCCAATTCTCACCGGTGATTAAATCATTTATTAGAAAGTTAACCAGGACAAGATGAAATTAATGCAAAAACAAACCTGCACGCGTTTGGGACTTCTGACTTCAAACTTGGCATTGGTAGTAAGGGAAGTTGTAGAAAATGGCCCAGCAAACTTGATAGAATTCTGGACGGTGAAGTTCTCTGAGTCAATTGTCTGTGATATCTCCTCTACCCTAGCCAATGGTAATGAACCCCTTGACAATAATGGGAACAAACCTGAAAAAGATGTGTACCTGCATCGCCACACATAATTCTCAAGTCAATACTTGCATGGATTCTTCATTAAAACACATAAAACCAGCTGCAGTTTCAGTCTCCATTCATAATCAAGAAAATGTACAACCGCTTTTGACAGCACAAATGGAAATCTTTATTTTTTTGGCCCCTGGACTTAACATGGTTGCTTCAAATTTTACAGAAATCGGAAGCCTTAAAACGCTAGCAACCGCATCATACTAGTTTCAAAGTAGAGTCATAAATTACAAACAAAATTGCAGGATTCTTAAGTTATTATAAATTTGATCTAAATTGAGTCGGCAACAACTTCACGAAGGTAATCCAAACAAACCAAAGTATAGCACTGGTTACATCCCGGTCTGGTTATTTTTCTGCAACAAGCGCACATATCAAAGATTATTATCTTGAGCTATTATACTGCAATGTGATGTCTCGTCTAAGTTTCAAACAGCTTAAAACGACAGATGATTGTTGCTACACAAAATTTTCAATGACATCTGGGATAGTCATGCAGAAACATATATATATTGCTAACCAACACAAGGTCTAGTTCTCTGTTCCAGCAAATAAGATTATAATTGATTCCAATATGTTCAAGCCGCAAGCCTATTTGTGATCAGAACATCATCAGTGATGGTAAATTTATAACCAAGATTTTTGTTTTAATTTCATAACTACAGCTTCTTGAAATAGACTCATAAGCCTCCAGAAATCTTATTGACAGAAATACGAATTTGAATTTTCCAGACATAAATTATGCCTACATATGCGCGTGATGAAATAAAGTGTTAAAAGAATTTCAATTTCATTATAAAAGAAGACTCTTAGTTTGTTTCTACAAAAACAAATGCAAACGGAAAGAAATTAAACCAATAAAGCAAAATCTCCTCTGTTATATTCATTCCCAAGGTCACAAAACGAAGCTCAACTAAGCTAATTGATTATACGAACTTCAAATAAACCAAAGATCCAACTTTGCTCAAGTACTAACTAAATAACAAAATACCCACATACAATCATTTCCAAATTCTATTCCTTTACCTAAGTTTTCTAATCAACCAAACAGAAAGGCAAAAACTTACACAAGAATCCATTTGCCATTAAGCAGAGTCAAAGCTTCAGTTGGCGCCGCAGTCGGATTCTTGGCCTCAAGCTGTGTAATAAGCTCAACGATCTCTGCTCTCGTCTCGCTCGTCGCACTCAACCCACGATCGGTCCCATAAAACGAATCCACTAACGCTTTCTTCAAGTTATCAATCTCCGTCACTTCCTTCGGCTTCTCCTCCTCCGCCACCGCCACAGGGGCACTACAGTCACCGGAGGCATCACTTTCCTCCTTCTCTGGGCCCCTCTCGTCGTCGTCCACCGCCCGAGTCAGAAACATAGGCCGGGACCGAGTGAAGTCCTGTACTGAACGCAGTGATTTCCCGGTAACTTTCTGGGAACCTCTTACCGAGTTCAGGGGAAGAATTGAAGGTTTTGTAGCGAGTTGATGGTAAGGCATGATATGTGAAAGAGTCCTCCATGGAAATTGGTTAACTTGAGCGAGCGAAGCCATTGGCTTTTCGTCAAAAACTTGATCCCGCGTTAACCGAAAGAGAAACAGAACGGACAGACGTTGCAGAACAAGAAAAACAGGGCAAGCTGAATCAGTTGCCCAGCATTATGTACAAAATTTTGCACCAATCAAAGTTGACCGAAATGTTAACCGCCGTGGAGACGAGTTTGTCCCTGCATTTATCCTCTTTCTCTGCCATATCACGATGGCAATATTGTATTTCGAGCTGCATAGCACAAATATCGGTAGAGACACGTGGATGCTCATTGGTCGACACGTGGCGAAAAATTAGAGGACAGAGTTGGAAGATGTGAAGAAAACAAATAAGCCAAATGAAGGTCACGTGATCTGGGAAAATTTGGTATTTTATTTTGAAATCCGTAGTCACATTTTTTTGGTGTTGAAGTGTAGAATCCTTTGACGTGTTTTCGTACCTTTTCTATTGGTTTCCGTTTCGTTCTCCTTTTCGCCCATTATAATACCCCCCCTCAACACGTGTAGCTTGTTGGTTGGCTACTAATAAATTATTTATTTTATTTTATTTTAAAATATTTAACAAATTTAATTTTAATTATATTTAATTAGTAACCTAAAAATTAGAATATCACAATTTAACTCCTCATTTAATTTATTTTTATTTTTTAATTAAATTTTAATACATAAATTTGATCACGTCTAACAATTAAAAAAAATTTTAATGGATAATATAAAAAAATAAATTTTATATTAATTTATATTTTTAAATATCACATTTTATTTATATTATATATTAATATTTAATAAAAATAAAGATAAATCAAGCTAAAAAAGGGATCCGTGTGCATTTGGATAACGTGATTTAAACCTTAGGGAAAGAGAGGATATTATAATACAATTCTGTCCTCCACGTATTAAAATAGAACCGACAGACAAACGTTTAGACGAATACTGGTGGGTATTGCGTTTTATTTTCGCCGGTGCGACACGTCGTCTTTATTATTTTTCTGGTAGACGATATGCCGTTTGTAGATACAAAATTATACCGACACGTTACTCATTGGTTTGGGCTTGGCCTTTGGGTCTAGGAGAACTAAATAATGGGCCATGTCGTAGTGGATGGCAAGCTGGCTCAATTTAGCCGTCACATCCATGTAAAATCCCTAGTATTGGCAGAGAATATTTTTAAAATATATTTTTATTTTATAATAATTATATATTAAAAATTACAATGGCTTAATTTTAAATAAATTCTAAATAATTGTATCGAGCAAAACCACTCATAAAAATAATAAAGCAAGGTTATTCAAACGAATTTAACTAATATATATCTCGTGTATTTTAATTTCTTAACGTAAAATTTAAAATAAAAAATAATAACATATTATTTAAAATAAATAATATAAAAAATAAAATGTATAAAGTTAAAAAGAATAATTTAAAAAAATTAAAGTATATAATATAAAAATTTTGAAAAACGAGCATAAAGTTTAAAACGCATGTAATGTAAGAGATGAAAAAGAGTGGCCAATTTCATGTTCAATCGAATTATAAAATAACTTAGGAATTTTAATAAAAAATTTAGAAAATTTTGATTTATAGAATTATAAAGAAATACAGGGATCTCAAAGTTATTACCCAATTAAAAATTTTAAAATAGAGAGCGTAACGGTGAGCTTTTTGTGGGGTAGTTTCGAGGCTCATGAATGAAGGGGGGATTCCCTGTGTAAAATAACGGTGGCGTCCACTTACTATCGAATTGATTGGACTGTTTAGACCAATCGTTGATCCGAACAAGAGATAAACAGAAATATTTTAAGGAGAATCGCTGAATAATGTTGACTAGGATGGATGCCAAGAATCTAAATTAAAAACTAATTAATTATAATAAGAGATTTGTTATGATACATACATTCATGCACTGCTGTATTCAAAAAATTGTCAATTATGTAATTTGAAATTATTTTCATAAAAATTTAAATATTATTTTAATTTTTTATTTTTTATTTTAAATATCAATGAAAATAATTTTAAATTATATAATTAAAAAAATTTTAAATATAAGGAGACCCACGTTGTGATTGTGATAATGATGCTACACCAACTCTTATTAGGTCTTGAATTCACCGAAAAGACTAAGCTCCAGTCTTCCTTTTATTCATTACTGCATGCATGCCAGTGATTCGGCTCCATCACATCTTGATTTCAAACCTAGAAAGTTGATGATCGCGCTGTTTATCCACTTGCGAAAGCCCGCAAATAAACGTTAGGATTGATTTGAACCAAAGAATTGATAATGAATAAGCAATATGCATGTAAAATGAGATAGGTTTCCGATGATTCTTTTCTTATCTACTTGCTGGGATGGCAACAGGCAGGTCCTCGGCGGTTGCGCCGGCTTGAATGGCTTTTGACTCCATTTTTGGCCGGCGAACATTATGTATAAGAATACAAAAACTCATGCTGACTACTAAAAATACTACGCATTTTACTATAAGATACTCCAGCTGAACAAAATAATAATAAAGTTGACAAACTAGGGCTTCTGTTTGTCCTAGTCCAAGAAAAAAGCAGGAACAAGAAACCCTGTAAAGCACTAACTCATGTATCCCCCCTTCTTCTTCTCCTTCTATTTTGTCCTGGTTTGCTTCTCCAATTCTTTTTCAAGCTGGCCATGAGCTTACTTTCTGGGTATTTATTATCATCTTTACAACTAAGCAACAATCTTGGTCTCTTTGGAATCTGTTTTTCACTTCTTAGCTATTTCGCGTTGTCGTTTTCATTTCGATGAATTAAACGAGAGGTGGGGTTTTAATTTCAATTCTTAAAGAAACTCACGAGACTTACATGGATACACTAAACCATTCTGCACCCTGATCCAATTCAAAACATAACCGGATGTCGCTTTTAATATTATTGGAAAAATTTTAATTTATCAAGTTTTTTTTATATCGTATTTGTGTTTTCTCTAGTATTCTGAGCTGGTTTTGGGTTCTGGGTAAGGGAGAAAATGAGTCAACTGAGTATAATATTGCAGGAATCGCTTGGCAGAGAAAGAGAGACGAGAACGATTCTGGCTTTGCTGAGGGAGAAAATGGACGGTGTTGATGGAATCAGGAGGAGGAGGAGAAGTCTAAAGGATCGGCTAAGCATGGGCTGTTGTGGGGCCACCTTGGGTTACAGACCGAACACGGTTAACCTAAGCGACAGTGAAGACGAAGAACAGCGACAACAAAGCCAGCAGCAACAAGAACCAAGTCAAGAACTGGAGATAAACGCAGTACCGGACCCGTCCGAAAACATATCGGGTCCAGGTTGCGTGAGCCGGGTTCCGTTAAATTCGGGTGGAATGAATCTAGCGTCGGCTTTGGCAGCAGAGCGACATTTCCGAGCAGCTGACAGAACTAACGTGGCGAGTCCCGCGGCTGATGAAACTAATAATAATAATATGGGTCCAGCGGGAACAGCACCGGGAACGCTGTTAAGGGTGTCGTTGATGAGACTTTTGGCGGAAACAGACGGCCGTGAAGGGGAGGAGAATGCCGGAGGAGCGGGGAATGAGGCTATGTGCTGCGTGTGCATGGGGAGAAAGAAAGGTGCAGCATTTATCCCGTGTGGGCATACTTTTTGTAGGGTGTGTTCGAGGGAAATGTGGTTGAATCGACGCTCTTGTCCCCTCTGCAACCGTTCAATCCTCGAAATTCTCGACATTTTCTAAGGATCAACGGTGATGATGGTGATTGTAATTGTGATGGAGCCTCGAGAGCCATCTTCAATGGAGATGAAGGGTAATTGCAAGAAAGGAAACTTTCCCAATATAAAATGGTTATAGTGCAATACGAGTTAAATGATTTTTGTTATCACTTGTGATGATTAAGGAGGAATTAATCTTCCATTTTGATGGAATTATTTATTTTAATTTTTAAAAAATAATATTTATTTTAACTCACCGCGCGCTTTTAATATAAAAAATAAATTTTAAAATTATAAAATATTATTTATATTTTTTAAAAATTTAAAAAATTATTTATAATTTTTTTAATTTATTATGCATTAATTATCATTCAATATTCAAAACATATTGAATCTGTTTATATATTATTATTCTTATTTTATTGTGTACGAAAATTATTTAAAATTTTTTTTTTTGAGATTTGTGATTACATTATGGCAATCATATACTAAATAAAATTAGGGGCAAAACTCACAAATATTGTGTATTCTAATTGTGATATGTCTAATGATAAAACGAACTTGGTTTACATTATTTATCCATAATAGGCTTCAAATTTGGATTATGATTTACGAACTCCTCCAATTTCTCTTTTTCAATTTTGGGTTCTGTCCAACTTCTCCCACAATCTTAGCAAAGTTTGAAGAGTCTCACTGGTGGGCAATATTTGGGCTTATTACAAAAATGAAAGTGAGGACAGGCCTCTTGGGCCAAAATAGGCTGAATGTGGCTTGTTGTACTTGGCTGAAGTAACGGCTTCAAAAGGATTCATGCCAGTTAAAAAGGGTAAAATATTTGTAGGCAGGTATTTGGTGGGTTAGATTTGAGTGTATAAATATTTTTATAAAATTTTTTAAATATTTTAAAAAAAATTTTAAATTTTTTATTTATATTTTAAGTAATCTTTAACACGTTTTAAGTTTTTTTATTGTATATTTTAAATACTGTTTGGTATTTATTTTACATATTTTAATTTTTTTATTTATTTTAAATTTTATAAAAGATCGTTTCAAATTGAATGTAAGGATACATTTATGTATTGCAAAGTCTATGTTAGGCTCATTCTCAAGGGAAGTTAGATTTTATAATTCATCTTCATTGGAACTTAATATTTTTGTTGGTATATTTTTAATTTGGAGAATTGACTCTGATACTATTTGTATAATCTGATCTAATTAATATGATATTATATGTTTAACGATTTAAAATGATACAATTAACTTAATTTTGATATTTTACGATTTTATTTTTAACACCTAAATTTATAAAGTTATAAGTCTTAATACTCTTATATTAGTTAAGGAATAGAACATTTATAATATACCTCTTAAACTTACTTTCAAGCAACATAAAATTTTACACGTATGTAATCGATATATAAAATAATTTATAATTTTAATATTCATAATTATAATTCCAATATACATACTTACACATGTTTATGTATGTATGTAGGTACGTACCTATGTAAATCTATTGTTACACACACACACACACACACACACACACACACACACACACAAGTGTCGTGTTAATCTTGTAATTTGTGGATCTTGAATGAAGAGTATATTCCCCACAGTAGAACGAGCTGCATGCTACAGTTGAAAAAGAAATTCACAAAAAGAAAGCAAAAGAGAAGAACAGAAATCTCTTTTAGGATCTTAATTAAGTACAAAATAATGCACTAATCTTTAAGGGCGCGCGTGCGAATGGGTGCTCATCTATACATGATTACATGGCCCAGTTCTTTCAAAGTCGGCAGCATCAGGTGCCATTGATAAGCACGAGGTTACGAAGGATGTGAAATCTATAATTCCATGGCAGAACTGAAAAGCATGCGATTCTTGAGTGAGTTTGACATCGATGTTTTCTTTCTACATGCAAGCTGAATTCATGCACCCTTGCGGCCACAAAAAAAAAAAAAAAAAAAAAGCCGCTTTTACGTCTTCACCACTCAGTGGAGGTAGGAAGGTAAAGTGGCTGTTCAATTAACATCACGTCAACTTTTCCGAAAGGCTTCTTCATTTTAATTTATACATTGTTCTTCAATTTGTTTGAATCTTAGTGGTCTCGGCAATATGACATGTATATACGTGGACTATTTTCTACCTCATTTTCTCGTGCATTTTCTCCTGCTTTCCCGGAAATGGCGAAGCTTGCAACTCTCGCGTTTGGTGTATGCGATATTGCTTCTGAAAGGTCATTTTTTTGATGTTAATTGCACAACAACAAAGCATAATATTGGGAAATCAAAGGTGGGTCAGTTCCCAAATTCTGCTCAAGAACATCAATATGACATTTTTATAACAGGTCATTTCAATATCGTTAATCATGAATGTTTATCATATTACCACTTTTTCAAGATACAATTTGCTCTATCTAATCATTTGCACTGTGTAAAACATCCATTGATTAAATAACTAGTCAATCAAGTACTTGAAACAAAGATGAAATCGTATCACTGATAGACCCCGCATCCGATTCATCACATCGAAGATCTCTACAATTTTGATCATCATTGTCTGGTTCTAAATTTAGATCGTCGGGTTGATTCCTGATATCTTCATGTTCATGCTTTCGTGTTTCAATGACAGCATGGATGGGACGTACGAACCCAATTATTTAATTTCCTCTTATTTATATTATAATAGTTTTCCATTTGGATTGGTTTGCTTGTCACGTATACTTACTTACTAGGAGAATTATTGACCCTTATAGCCGCCGAGAATTTCGGTGTACTTGACATTGCATATTGCACCTTTATATTCTGACCTCTCATTAGATGTCACGTTCAAAGACCAACTTCTACATATATCGAAGAGCCGTCTTTTCTACTATGATCAACTGTTCTCTTCTTGTAATATCTAATCTATATGTATTCCTAACAGATAATTATTTTTCTATATTTATCGAGAAATGGGGCTCAGTATTCACGACCAATAGATCAGATAATATATTGTAAGAAAACATTGCAGGTGCAGTGTGTATTGTGCATGCCAATAGGGATTTTTGGCGACAGAAACTGTTCATTATTCATGTTCATGCATGCTTGAACTAAAAACTTTGCTAAAAATTGGTAGTTTTGAAGGTTCAGATGTCCTTTTTCTTCCTTTTTAATGCTAGTAAGTAAGAAACTAGACCCATAAAAGGAAAAAAAGCTACAAATTATTCCCATTGTTGGATATTATGAGCGGGGACCTTGCATTATTTGGGAAATTTGAGCCCACAGACATACGAAGAGCAAGCAAAAGAGAAGTTTCAAAGAACCCAGAGCTTGATCCTGGAGTTCGAACTAATTTTGATCAGAAAATTTGTGTTCTGATAATGCATGTGCAATGCTTGGTTTGCATTAACATACGTGGACGCTGAGCAATCATTGCTTGTTAAGAACTTTTTCAATATGCACTATAATTTTCTCCTACGTTCCCAATTTTCCAATTTATGGCTTTCAAAGAGGTGATCCACATTCATAAGTGAGCTTGAATTCTTCCCACATAGGTAGAAAGTGATCGTCCCATATTCTCCAATATGTAGGTGGATAAACTTCTGCAAATCACAAGCGTTGTTAAAACAACTAATGTGAGAGCCAGATTGAAGTAAGGAATTAGATTTGTTTTCTACATGTTATGTTGTTATCAATCATTTATTCTTTCGATTAAGGAAAAGACACCCACTTTGGTATTTCAAAGCTAAGGAAGAATAATAAGGTCATACGCTAGCACTGACAAAAGGTCAAGAAATTAACAAGCCACAGCAAAGAAGGAACATCGCATGTGACTTGAGGGTCCAATTCTCGTCAACTTACCAAGCACATAGATTCTCTTCGCTGATACAATAATGCACATTGTTTGTACAAAAGAGAAACTCTGGGTAAGAAAGAAAATCAATTCAACCCAATTGCCTCTCTCCCTCAGTCTCCCACTCGCGGAGGATTGCCCTCAGAACCACGTACGTTTGAGCACATCCCAAGGAATCATAATAACTATGAACTAGTTAATGTCAATTAAACATGAGATAAGATATAATTTTCTTATCGATCGAACATTTTGTACCAAAATGAAATTATATTTTACCTTTTGCTACCTTCCTTTATCCTAAATTAGTGAACATGCTACCACTTTTAGTTACAACAAAATTGTACTCTCCTTGTAATACATTTATTAGAGCATCGATCTCTTTCTTTCTTTTCGTAATAATGAAAACCAAGGAAAAACCAAAGTCTTCATGCAACACAATAATGTGCATGCTGTAACACCAATAAAAACCAATCGAAATCCTTACCAAATCCCCCAAATTTTGTACAAACCCTTCTCCCATCGTCTCTCTATTTAGAATTCTTATTATATATATTGACATTGTTTACTGTATTTCTGTTAAATTCTGAAGTTTGTCAACAATGCAACACTAAAATCATATATAAAATGGTTAAACAATGTCAATGATTGATTCAATATTCATCTTTACTCATCTTTCCATTGTATACATTCATATTTATCTCTTTGTGAGTGCATTGCCATAAAAGAATTTTTGTGTTCACGAGTGAAGACACATAGTAAGTAATAGAATCAAGCAAGAAAAAGCTAGCTATCTCCTCGATGACTATGCCTTTCTTTGAGTTAAGTGCGCATGATAAGTCATGTCATAGCAAGGTAATGTCCCATGTCCATCAGAAAAAAGAAATTAATTCTTTCCTTCTTTCGTACAATCTTTCACTCATATTCACTTCCCCGTCGCCCACACTTTATTCTTTTTCCCTCTCTTCGTTGCACGCTTTGCCTTTGTCACAATTAAGTGAAAAGAATCACATGAAAGGAATGGAAAATCGCTCGTAAAGTAAATTAGCAACTTGATGACTGTATAATCAGTATTCTTAGCAGTCATGTACGTAGGTTGCATTGTATTGTACGCGGTGATACCATGAAGGACGTTGACTGTAAAGTAAAGGTTTTACATCCTTATTTAGAAACAAAAACATGATCCATCAATGGCATTATTGTTGGCAACTTGGGTTTAATGTCATTTTCCCTTGCAAAATCAAACGAAAGATTATTAATGGTACGGTTAAACAACATTTCGCTTTTGCTTGTTGATTGTGATTAAGTTCTTTATACCCAATTACGTGAACACACGAACTAATAATTAATCATAATAATGACGATACTCGAGACATACTCATAGTAATTCTTTTATCAGTGATGATAATGATTTTATTGGCGTTAATGTCGTGTCAAAATCACTGTAAGAAAGTACTTTTAAAGAACATTTTTATTAAGGGTATCTACCTTAGCACACAGGGCGGCTCCTCCCTCTTTTTCGGCCACGAAAAAATGGTCGGCCGGCCAATCCATGTTCATATTATGAATAATTATTAAGATATAAAATAATTTTTTTTTAAAAAAAATCATGAGACCTAAAAGGAAAAATGAAAGAAAATGGGGCGTATGCATGGGATGAGATAAAGTGGTAGGGTTAGTCAGACAGTGAGGTAGCAAATTGTAGATGAACGGCCACGGGTAGGGCCCCGTCCAACCCAAACAAGCAATACTAAAAAGAAGAAGAGAAGAAAAAAGATAATGTGCCAAATCAATATCATTGCCAATAGATAGCAGCTGAGCTCTCAGACAAAGATGGTAGGGGGCCATCAAGATGTGATCTACATACATGCTCCACGAGTCCTGTTTTTATTTATTCTTTTATTTGGGTTAGATTTTGATTCTCTTTATTGTCTGAAAGGTTGTTTCTTGAGGTCTGCAAACCACCCCCCACCACACACTTGGTTTATTTCCACTCCTTCCTTTCCTTTCTCGCCTATAAATAGCAGCTCCTCGCAAGGTCGTTTCACACAGAAGCTAGAGTTTAGTGTAACTGATTGTACAACATAAGAAAGAGATATTATCCGAAAAGAGATAGAAAATGGAGAGTTTCCCAGTTATCGACTTGTCAAAGCTTAATGGTGACGAGAGAAGTGTAACCATGGCGATGATCCACGATGCCTGTGAGAAGTGGGCTTTCTTTGAGGTATACTGCAACAGTTTTCTTGTTCATATAATTAAGGGAAGTATTTTATTTTATTTTTTACAGTTTGCTAATTGCTGATGAGATTCTTTTTTAAGCTGGTGAACCATGGAATATCTCATGAGCTGTTGGACACAGTGGAGAAGCTAACAAAGGAGCATAACAGGAAGTGTATGGAGCAAAGATTCAAGGAAATGGTGGCAAGTAAAGGTCTTGAAGCTGTGCAGTCTGAAGTCAGTGACTGGGACTGGGAAAGCACTTTCTTTTTGCGCCATCTTCCAGTTTCAAACAATTCTGAAATTCCTGACCTTGAAGAAGATTACAGGTCTCAGAATTTGCTGCTACATAACAGATCTTTTTCTTTGGAAAAATAAAAATCTCTTCATGTCTTAAACTCTTGTTTTATTTGTTGCAGGAGGGTGATGAAGGAGTTTGCAGCTGAATTGGAGAAGTTAGCTGAACAACTTTTGGACTTGTTCTGTGAGAATCTTGGGCTGGAAAAAGGATACTTGAAGAAAGTGTTTTATGGGTCCAAAGGACCAACTTTTGGCACTAAGGTTAGCAATTATCCACCATGTCCTAAACCAGATCTGATCAAAGGACTCAGGGCGCATACAGATGCTGGTGGCATAATTTTGCTTTTACAGGATGACAAAGTTAGTGGCCTTCAGCTGCTCAAAGATGACCAGTGGATTGATGTTCCACCCATGAAACACTCCATTGTTATCAATCTTGGTGACCAACTTGAGGTAATTATAAAGCAAAAGATGGATTAATTCCTAGTTTGAGATGTGATTCGATTCCGAGAAACCTGAAAAACTGTTTTGTTTTGGGGTTAAAGAATATAATCATTTTTCTTAGCATCTATGGTGCCTACATTTAGAGGTCATAATTTATATTGAAGTGGCAGTTCTGATTTTTTTATTTTAATTATTTTTATTTTAATTTTCTCGCTTGAGTTATTACTCTAAACACATGGTTTGTTTTCATAGGTAATCACGAATGGCAAGTACAAGAGTGTTCTCCACCGTGTGATTGCACAAACTGATGGAAACAGGATGTCCCTAGCATCATTTTACAACCCAGGAAGTGATGCTGTTATCTGCCCAGCTCCAGCATTGGTGGAGAAAGAAGCTGAGAAAACACAAGTTTATCCGAAATTTGTGTTCGAGGATTACATGAAACTCTACGCTGGGGTGAAGTTCCAGGCCAAGGAGCCAAGATTTGAAGCCATGAAAAGCGTGGAATCTACTGTGAATCTGGGTCCAGTTGCAACCGTTTGAATCCCCCAATAGGTAAAAACAGAAATGGGTTGTGCGTGCAAGTTTGTTAAATAAGCTTAGTCTACTGATCTAAGTCTAATTACTGTTTTATTGTTGGGGGGGTTGAGTGTTAAAAAATTATAGTGTTTAAGACCCTGTTGGCTAGTGTGGAAGTGAAGTATAATACATAGTTTTAAATAAGCCGAGAACTTGGACTGACCATAGTTCATGTGGAGTCAAGGTCTCTGATGGTTAGGTCTGTGGTGTGCTTCATCAAATATTTATTGTGGAAAGGGACCAAACAGAATCCTGTTTCATATACGTATATGAAGTTATATAATATTAAATTTGGCCTTATTATGCTGCGTTTTTAATTTTTTCTTGGTCTTCCCCTTCAATTTCTTTACTTCCTCTTTGATTAATATTTTTCTCTCACAAGCAACATTGAAGACAACTTTATTAAGTAAATTAATCGAAATTCATCATTTGAGTGAATATCAAAACTAGCCTTTTTGAATCTTGCAACATTCAAATGAAACTATTGCTTGCATAATCTATCAATCAATTATTGAAAACAATGTTAATATTCAAAGGTAAGTATGGATGACCCATTTACCAATACAGTTGTTCTTCCTCTGTAATTTGTTAAGAGAAGAAAACGTAACTGAATTGGGGCCTGTTTGGTGCATCAAACAAGAAGCGAATAAATCAACTTTCCACTTATATTGTAATGAAGTACTCTCTTTCTCAAGTGGTTTTATCTCTTATCCATTTGGCAATCTTCCTCTAGTTATAAAGAGATATGCAAATCTCATTATATTATGTCCACAAATATTATATCTAACTTCAGTAAGTGGGACAACAATAACCTCCACTTACCTAAATTGGAGTACAATCCACATTCCAGAACATCAAATACTAGAGCTATTGTATTACGAAGGGCATCCGTATTGTGTTCAAGAAAGAGAGGAAAAAAAACAAAAAACTTTCCCCACCGAATACAAGGGACCCAGATTTTGGTTTCTCTAATTGTATTAAATAATTGGGAAATGCAGGTCCAATAATATACTAAATTAAAATTTTATTTTATATTCCGGGTATATTTATAATTGATGAAGTACTGTGATTTTTAATCCACAACTGTTATAGAATAGAATTGCTACCTGTCAACTTGGAAGTAAATGAATGAATAATAAACATTAACCCCAAGAAATTGTAATCACATAAAACACCAATCTTCTAGTCTTAAAAGTATATGAATTACCTAAGTTTTCAGAAGCTCTGTTTTTCAGAAGTTTGAGATGTATTGTCATTGATCAAAGCAAGTAAACAAACTATTATCGATCTACATCAACTTCCCAGAATTAAGAAATCAAGAATGAACATTATGAACCACAAAACATCAAATATGGGGAGGCAAAGCCAAGGATCAAAGCCTAAGCACATATAAATGGTTATCAAAAAAACTCATTAGTGTTGCAAACAATTTATAAAACCTTCATCTTGAAGATTAACATGGAGGCCTTTAATCCAAAATCCCCAAGTACACCACTTCCTAATATGGGCATCAAAATTTTCAATGAGCAAAGGAAAACCACCTTTAATTGAGTAAAGAAGTCAAGAACTTTCTTTTCCAAGTACATTCTCACGATTAAATTGAATGCATGAATATTCAACGAAGCCACTGTGCAAGTAGAAATCGGTGGATATCAATTCTCTGGTACTTGATTGGCGTCTTTGTTCTTATCAGCTTCACTAGTTGAATCGGTGCTCAAGTTCTGAACCTTTTTTTGTTCTCCTACTGCATCTCCATTGGAGCAATGATTCTTCAGAACCATTGAAACATCAGTCTCAGAAGCTCCAGCAAGCTTAAAGCGCCCAACAGCAGCATCGAGATTTTTCTTCCAACCATCCAGCCCTAATTTGCATTCGACCTGGGAACGCTCAAAAAGCATATTACCCCAGAAAAGATGTATCTGGGATCTCATTACTGCTGCCTGTTCTGCTGCTTCGTCAGCTGAAATCTCACTCTGGCCACCAGTTTCCGATGGCTCTCCATCTGAAGCACTTCCTTGTTTCTTCCTCCTCTTCAACAATTCATCCCTCTTGCTTGGATCTTTTAGCTCAATGGCTCTCTGCTCCTCCAGCTTCTCCCACATTGCAGTCGCAGCTTTCACCTTTCCCTTGGCACTATCAAAAAGTCGAAGGGTTTCAGTAGCATCCCATCCTGAAAGATCAATTTTCTTAGCTAGTGCAAAAGACCAATGAAGTTTGGCCATTTCAAATTGCTGTTGCCCCAGGGCCAGCAAACCCTCATAAAAGTCAGGTTTGAACATGAGTGCCTCCTCATACTTCTCTTTAGCCAAGGAATATTTTTCCTTAACCCAGTCATAAGCCGTTTGAAGCTGAGTTGCCACCACGTCCTTTCCAGCGGACTCATCTAAGGGGATCTGTTTCCTTGCTGCACACATATGAACATTTCCCCAATTGAAGAGAGCCAAAGCAGCCACCTCCTGGAACTTCAAGGCAGCCTTGTCAAACAAACTTTGGGCTTGTTCACTGGTTATGGTCTCTTCAAGAGCCTCCGAGCATAGCTCCATGCCAAGTTCGTGCAAGTCAATATGAGCATCTGGGTCAATACCAACATGGGTGCGAAAAAGTTGAGCAAACTCAAACAACCAGTCATCCATCTCTACTTCCTTGCTATAGAGATCTTCTGAAACTCCTGATTTCTGTTTTGGTTCTTCTTTCTCTGCTTTATCAATCTCCATATCAGCAGCTTCAAGCACAGATTCACCAAGAGAGGAATGCGACCCACTTTCATCTCCCTTAATTCCCTCACTCTCAAGAGGCTTCTCCTCCTCTTCTTCAAGCAATGGTGGCTCTTGTTCTGGACTAACCTCAACAATATGCAATCTCAACATCCCAGTTGAATCAGATTGATCTGCTTCTGGCTCTTTGGTCATAAGGCTGTCTACAGAGGACTCTGCCAGTCTAAGTTCTGCCGTAGAGGTTATAGTTACCAAGTCTCCATCATTATCCTTATATTTGATCAAAACTGATTTTGACGAAGGAAAACGCTTGCTCACAGTCTCCCTTAACACTTTGAAACTGCAATTCACAGGCATTTGAGCAAGTCTTATGTCATGATCATAAACAAGCTTCAGTGGCCTCCATCTTTTTGCCACCTCCAAAGGCTGCCCACGAGTGGGCAATGACACTGATGAAGAAAAACACTCCACTCTATGGCTATGCTTACCTGGATTGCCAGAAGATTTTGAAGAACCATTTGATGGCTTCAACACAAGCTTTGGTAATTGGGTTTTGGTCTCAGGACCATTTTCAGTAGTTGCATTCAGCTGGAGCTTCTCTGGCTTGTTACCAGGAGATATCATTGAACCCCCTGGCTGAGCTCCTGCCTTTTTTCCCACTGGACGGTTGGGCAAACAAGGTCCAAGGCCACCAATTGGGGCACCGCGTACTGCAGAAGCTCCAAGGGCAGCAGGGGATGGGCGACTTTGGAGGTCTGGCTGAGCCTCCTGGAGAGGTCCCAAAGCAGTCCTCAATCGTTGTGCAATCTCCAAAGCATCTTGGTGATTCGGATCAGCCCCTAACAACGCCTGAACATCCTGCATAGCCATTTCATACTTCCCTATGGCCTCAAAAGCCCTGGCCCTTCTAAGGAGAGCTCGGATAAACCTAGACTGAACCTGAAGTGCCAGACTACACTCGGCAATCACACTCTCATAATCTACAGGTTTCATTTGCATCAAACAAGCAGCCCTATTGCTATGAAACACAGCTCGGTCTGGGTGGGTTTTCGGCGTAAGCCTAAGAGCATTATCATATTGTTCAAGAGCACCCACATAATCCTTACTTTGAAACCTCTTGTTACCTTCTTCTTTCAGCTCATGGGCTCTCTTTAAAAAGATAGAAGAGTCCAAATCAGCACCACCATTAGCATTTGCAGTTACATTAGCATTAGAATTATCAGCTGCAACTTGGTTAGCATTTGAACCACCCTTCTTTCTTCTGCCTCCAGATTTCCCCATACAACAACAAACTAAACTCCCTCACAACCAAACTCGATTATATCCTTATTTATTACCTTCTATCAGATGAAAAATACAATTAAGAAACCAATCTTCATCTGTTTCAAGGTAAAATTTTTACCTTTATACGAACAATAAGAGAGAAAAAAAAAAAGAAAAAGAAAAAGGTGTACTTACAAATGACAAAGATTTTGAACCGTTTCTTTGAAGACCGTGAATCGCGCGACTGCCGTGTGAAGGTTCCGTAGGTGAGAATCGGGAGGAAAGTATTTGAATTTACGAGAAAAGTTGGGAGCTGAGGAAATGCAAGTGGCAGCGGACGATGGGTTTTGGGGGAAAATGTCCGGTGGAGCCCTAGATAATTAGTTTCTTATTGGATTTTTAATCATCTACGACGGATATTAGCTTTAAGGTTATCTTGGACCGTTTGATTTATTGACTATTTTGGCAACATCTTCGATTTAGACCTTTCAATTTGGGATATTCGATCACGTCATGGGCCAAGCCGTGATCTCATACGACATGAATCAATGTCTTCCTGTTCTGTCATACGCGGTGACAACTAAAACTATAATTATATCCACACACCACGATTCAAATTTTATCTTTACGATGGAGAAAAAGCAGAATGCACTAGGAAACTGAATGGAACATGACCACTGATAGCACCCTCAGCAGTATTGAAATAACAGTTAACTCTGTTATTTCGAACTAAATACACAGTTAATTTTTTTGAATTTTACTGTAAAATAAACACAAAATGACAAATTTAACTGTCGATGTAACTGGAATAAATATCATTTTCATTGAAACATTCCAGCTGATCAAATTTTGTATAGTGTTACTTTACTACCTGCTAATTATTTATTTTTATTTTTGTAAGTAATATAGTTATTAAGAATTATACGAGATCTACTATGATTTTCGGTTAAAAAGAAGAGGAAATAAAGATATTAACAACCAGAAATTGCAACCCTGTTCATTCAGCCATTCAATCTATAGACTCTGCTCTCTGTTTCTGTGAATAACGCCATTTTTTCGTAGCTCTTCGGTTGTCTCGAGCACAAAAAAGTTGTATTATCCTGTTGAGCTCGAAAATGACATGGGAAAGTGTTTCAAGCTGGAAATATCAAACACCTCCATGAATCGCTGGTCTGATAACCTAGTTTTTGCTGCAGCAAACCTCTGGTACTCGTCAAAAATAGAAGACAGGCACCATTTTTGCAGTTTCCTTAAGCACCCCACAACACAACCAGTACGGTGCTGCGCAAGACAATGAGGAAGAAAAATTGAACAAGAAATTTAGTATAAAGAAACAGGAAACATGACAGAATTAAGGTTACCTTTCCTCGTTTGCAATGAATTAGAATAGGGTGGTTTTTTTCATCTGCCATGGTATAGCAAATTACATAATCAGAAGACTGAAAACCCAATAATAAAATCATATTCCGGGATATGTGATGTTGGAGTTCAAGTTTCTACAGTACCAAGGACTACTTTCAGTGCTTCACGAATTGTTTCCTCTGGAATGTTCACAAAAGGCTCCTGTCCACATTGTTATGAATTTGCAGAACTAAATGTGAGTCATGCAAATTTATTTTATTAACTCAACCAATCACAAAGCAAGAATGAGCATTTTGCCAATCACAATGCATGGATGAATATTTTTAGTTATTGTTGCTACAATGGAACAAAAACAAGCTACTGACAAGATGGTCCAATCTGCCACCAGATTTTCACATTCAAGACTAAGATTGCACAAACATATGGCAGAAATGACTCATTGTGGTACTATAAAAGCTAACAAGCCTATTTGATCCCTTTCTGTGCTTCGTACCTATCTCTGCCCATCTTCTAGTAAATATCCACTTTAAAAGCTCATAGAAATGCAATTACATTTCCAGTTGCTGACAGGCGATTCAAAAACCTAAAAGATGATTTGTCAATTAGTCAACAGTTATCCTTCTCAATCTCTAACACACAGCCTGTAAAGATTCATCATTACAGACACTATAGACTTCTTCACTTTTTAATGATGTTATTAATAAAACAACAGGAAATTGCAAATGGAGAACAAATATGCTGCTAACAAGCAGTAGAAAGGGAATGACTTCAGTAGCATAAGGTGGGTTTTGGGAATTTGGAAGGTGGGAAGGAATATCGGTGGAAATCACTATGACTGACAACTGGTTATTATTACGATGATTTATACAACAAATGAACCCGTCATATAGATAGCAAAATATCTGGAACAGAGGATAGGATACATAAGAAACTATGTCTGGACCTAAACCTAGAACAAAAAAATTCAGTCACACAAAAAATCAAGGCTTCAGTCTATTTCCAATATTCTCATTCCAACCCAGACATGGCCATTAAAGAAGAAAACAAGAATCAGATTGCTAGACTATGATGCAGATTTAATGTTCAGTTAAAAAAAAAAAAAAAAACTAAACCAAACCCACCCACCACATAAGAGGCATAACAATTTGGACATGAACCGAAATCAACAAAATTCAGTTACATCAAATAATTAAGCAAGCCGGGAAAAACCTGTTAAGTGAGAGAGGGAAGGAAGATGAACTCACAGAACATAAAGCAGACTAAATTCCATAATAAAAAAAAGCACACAACATAAGAAGCATAGAACATGTGTTGATTTAGAAGCTCCGATCTTTATAACTAAACAGATTTGCTGGATTTCAAAAACTCGTCTAAACTACTAGCCTTTTAGATATTCAAAGAATGCAGCAAATATCAGTTATATTCCAAAGAATTTACATCTAGACACGGTTGATTAGATACTCAAAGAGATAATCTTAGCTCACATGATTGTTAATCCAAATATAAACAACATAATTATAGGAAATTCAGGTAATCGTGTGCCTGTAAAAAAACATAAATTCTATCAAAAAACCAACTGAAAAAACATTCAATGTGGATAATCATCTGTAAAATAACGAACAAAATCAGCTCCAATCAATATTGTACCTTGCATCCATCAATGCCAAACTGAAAAAACCGGATTCCATTCGCCTTCAAGAACTCCATATTCAAGTTTGGATAAGGCTCAGGGCACAAATATCTAATAAAATAATAAAATATGTTATAATCCCCGAAAATGAAAAAAAATGTTCATAATTGTACTATTTGAATATCTCTTTATATATATGTATTTACAACAAATAATAATAATAATAATAATAATAATAATAACTCACAAGTTAAAAAATTGAAATTCTACTCCAAGTATTACGGTAACCGAGAGGGAGAAGATATTTTCCGTCGGAAAAGCTTTCCATGAGAATGGACGAGAATTCCCGTCCCCAAAAATTTAATTTTCAACCAAAAAGAAAGCAAACCGCAAGAGATTGGCAGAAAATTTACTCACATGACAGAACGGAGCCCTAGGGACTCCAAGAAGCTGAAATTGGCAGAATCAGGAAAACCAGAGCGAAAGATACCGTTATCAACAATCGCAAAATTCAACGGCGGCACGAACAATTCTTCATCGTCTCTTTCATTCTCGTCATATCCGTTCACCAAACCCGGCGACTTCTCCGTCGGACTCGCCTCCATTATCGCGCCACGCTCTCCAGCAAAGCCGTCGACTTTCATATCTTTCCCGCCAAAAAATTTTTAAAAAATGGAATTGAAATTCTGATTTTGATTAGAGTTTCAGTCGTGATACAGAGAATCTTGCATATGATCTCTGGATGTGAATCCCAGAATCCTGGCTTTTTATACAGTGCTGCGCAAAAGAGAGATTTTAGACCCGGGAGGGGATCTCGGCGTGGATAAAAGTTTTTATTTAGAATTTTATTTAAATTATTAATTGTTGAGTATTGTTGGATACGCAAACCGCGATCTCATGGTCTACAGAAGTGCACAGAAATTAAGGGTTAGTGACCAATTGCATGAGTACACGTGTAAAGTTATTTTTGTTTTCATTTATTAAATCTATAACATGTGGTTAGGAAGAATGTGAAGTCAGCAGCTGGTTTTGAACGTTAACAAATCACGTGTTAGTGGTGGCGGATGATTCATAATCAATATGTTTTATTTTATGATTCATAAGAATTTAATGGAAAATATCGTAAGACCAAGAGGAAGGATTTCTATTAAATTCAAATAAAAAAGAATAAAAAAAATAATTAAAATCTTATCAAATATATTTAATTTTAAAAATAAATATGCAAGTAACCAAATTTTATTAGGTAAGATTATGAAAATATATTATTTCTGTTGAATATGAACTATTCCGAGTAATGGTCTGTCTAGTCAT
The DNA here is from genome assembly GCA_032401905.1 of Swietenia macrophylla. Lineage (NCBI taxonomy): Eukaryota > Viridiplantae > Streptophyta > Magnoliopsida > Sapindales > Meliaceae > Swietenia > Swietenia macrophylla. Next base: position 1,315,556 of record CP135573.1, read on the forward strand.
TGAAAAGATAAAACAGAGGGCCAATGGGATTAGATTATTGGACCAAACGAAACGATTTGTGAACTGGTTAGGTAAATTTCCTTTTAAAGGAAACGAATGAGTTAGATAACGGACACCTGTTTGGCCAATAAAGTTTCAATTTTCGGACGGTTGGGCTAAGAGGGGGATAGCTGCTGGTTTTTTTGTCCGTTGACTTTGTTTGCTTATTCCGTTTCACAGCACAACTTTTCAACACCATTGTAATACTTTTTTTTTTTTTTTTCCGAGCTTTCATATTACAGTTTTCAAGTCTTTTCGAATGTATCCATGAATTTAAAATTAAAATAAAAATAAAAAATTACAGTAAAAGTAGAGATTAATGCAAAAATGTATATCCTTTGACATGATTGTCTTGCGACTCTTGTCGTGTTTCTTGTAGAAGAGAGCATCCAAAGGGAGTAGTTCTCTTTGCTCTTATGGTATTCCTCGTACAAAAAGGTCCTGTGGCCACCCAGTAAGATCATGTAAACATCGTAAGCAATTTCGTTAAAGTTATGCCATTCATTATCAAATCAGATGATGATAGATATTACAAAAATATTAAGGTTTTGTAGCCTTCTGAGATAGGAGGGATCAATAATTGACAGAAGTAGAGGAGGAATGAGGCATAATAGTTTCCGGCAATGATCATAAAACTTAATTTTAATGCATTTGTCTATTGATTTTACCGTTTAGGGTGCTAGCACAAGAACTTTAATAGCTCCTTGACTGTTTGCAGTTAACATTGTCGGGCTATCACTCTTCCAGCACACAGCACTGATGAAATATGGTACCAAATCGCCATCTCCATGATCTGCATCACAAACAAATCTATGCGAAGCTGCAGGTTTGGAGATGGCCTGCAGAAGTATGAATAAAACCAAATTACTTAATTGATTTGGTGCCAAATGCCTGATCATGAATTGTTTCCTAACCTTGTGATATACAAAAACTTCATTTGTTTCACTCCCACAGGCTATGTATTCACTGTTTACAGTAAGACCCACAAAATTCTTCTCATTCGTGTGGCCTCTGAAAGTTCGCAACTAATAGAATTACAAAACATCAAAGCCCAATGTCAGTTTGTATGCTGTAGATCAATTCTTATGGCAATTTCGGGAATAACTAATCAATGTACTTGAGGAAAAATGATCACAGTGACAAAACTCTTCAAATGGAAGATAAAGTCATGGGCCCAATAACTTACAGGCAAATTTTCCTTTACATCCCACAACCTCAATGTGCTGTCAGTAGATGCAGAAGCCAGTTCATCGTTTGACAAAAATTTGACATATGATACAGCTTTCTTGTGCCCACTGAAAACATAGAGTGGTTGGCTAATATTTCTCAGGTCATAATAGTGAATGTGATGATCTGCAGAACCCACCTGCAAACATTTCAAATATCAATCATAATTTATCTAATAAGTTTTCTGGATTTCAGCAAAGAAGTTACAGGATTTTTAATCAGACATCCGTAAAAGAAAATATACACATAGATGTACATTAACTAACACCTACCATATTTTAAAAGATTATTATGCTGGTATTCTTTTGGAAGGATATATCTTTAACAAGGCTCAAGAGAAGAAAATATAACCACAGCCTTTAATTCCTTGGGATGGAAAAGTTTCGAGTTAGATTAAAAAAGTATCAATTAAAAAAAGGGAGACACACCGCCACATGAATGCTGGATCCAGGATTATACTTGACGGAACAAATATTTGCTTTCAAATCAATGTTGAGAGCACAAGCTTCTTGCTTGGTGCACCAAATTTTAACCTGAAAAATACACACAAGCAGACAACTAGTTATACCTGCAACATATATTTTTTCCAATAAAGAACTTTAAAAATATCATGTTTAATAGAATATCCACTCTACAAGTACCTTGCAGTCATCACTACCAGATACTAGCATTGAAGGTTCAGTGCATGAAAAGTCGACGCTCCAAGCTCGTTTTTCATGTTCCTCATATTCCATCACACTCTGGAAGGAAAACAGGCTCGTAAAATTCAGATCAATAAACAAAAAATAAAATAAATATTATAATTTATGACACAATAAGCATGAATGAGCAACACATATTGAGGCTAAAAGAAATGATGAGCTAGCATTTATACCTGACTAGTAGTTACATCCCAGACAGTTACTATCCCCTCATAGTCACTACTTGCAATGAGGTTTTTTGTGTACTTGTTCCAACTCAAGCAACTAAGTTTAGAACGAGTGGGCATCTCCACCACAGGATAATGCACATCTCTTGGTTCATTCACTACCTGTAGCAACAACAAAAGCAGATATTGACAAATCGATTGAGGATACAACTATCATTAAAACATATAGCATAAGATTGAATACAATCCTCCAAACAAAGACACAAAACAAGATGCAATAAATTGTCATCTTAAGCTTTTGGAAACCAGAACCACAGGAAAAGAGTTATTAACGTTTTAACTTTGAAATTCTCTGGAGAGATCAAGAGGTCAGTCTGACCAGAACAACGGAAATTCTGCCGAGCAGATAAACTAAAAGGCTACAAAATGTAACTGGAGTTCAAGAAGCACAATGACAAACTAGCTATATGTTGCTTCCTGCAGAAAAATTAAGATACAACATAACAACATTCTAACAACACTTACAACCCAATGATGGTAATGAACTAGTTCAGTTATGGAGTGCCAACACAATATCACCCATCCCACTATGGAGATAATACAGTTCCTTGTTAACCATGTTCTAAAGTCCAATACTTACAGTGGAAAACTCATAAATCTTAATGCGTCTTGAAACTCCAGCAGTAGCAAACAATTCATCATCACGGTCAAATTCTATACTGCAACATAAAATTCAAAATTACTGGACCTGACAGTATGAGATGTATAATATAGAAAAGTTCACTGGAATTTAATGAAGAAAGAAATCAAATATAACAACTCTTATGCACGTTCTAGTAAAGGAAAATTTAAGACTTAAACAAAGTCGATGAACTACATTGATTAGATACATACTGTATGGTGGACATAAAGTAACATTTATTGCAAACAAAAGAGTCATTTTACATTCAAGATCCTTAAAATTATACACACGTATAAGCACACTCATACAGGTATTGCCATTTTACAGCTTGTCAGTAAGAAGTAGTGAGTAAGGTGTGTGGTAATACAACCTATTGCCGATTTTGAAAATGAAATTGCATTACATGATAACACTTCGACTGACCTTGAGACAATATTGGCAGCATGGAACAGGTCCCCATGTCTGAGTTCTGCAATAACCCTCAGTCGACTATTTGAACAACAAAACAGAAAATATAAGCAACTAAAGCAAAGAGTCAATAAATGCAACAACCAAGTGATACCTGAATATTTTGCTTCAATGAAACAAAAAAATTAGAACTACAATCACTACAGCAAGAATTATTCACCTGTACTGAGTAAAAGTAGTTAGCACGGATTGAAATTCCTTAAGAGCAGGATGATAACCTTCTCTACTTACTGCACATGAGTCCCTTTCTTCCTCTTTATGTGATTGTCTAGTCCAATCCCGTCGCTTTTGCAAGTAACACTCTTGCAAGCCATTGAACTGTATCAGATAAAAGATTTTTAGTAGTAACTTCAAAAGATATATCAAAAATCCTTTAAATTTACAAAATGATGGACCTGAGCATGGACTCGTCGTTTTCTTGCTGTAGTCACTCCTGATTGAGTAGCATATTGTGAATCAGATCCACCATAAGCTTCCCTTGTTTGCAGTCCTTGAGAGCTTACTTGAGCCTTCTCATCAGTCTTCTTGCTCAGTGTATCAGATGCACTTATAGAGCCTTGTATATTACGGTAAGCATAGATATTGCTGTTGCTATGTTTATCAATCAATGAAGGCCAGTGTTTTCCAGCCATAGGATCATCAAGTGTCCTTAATTTTGCTAAGCATCTGTCCCGTGCCCTATGTAATTCTCTTTTATGTCTCTCCACTGCATATATATCCTCCTTAATGCACTGAAGATCAGTTTGTATCTATAAAGGCCCAGGAAGACAGTTATTCCACAAATTACATCAAATAAACTTAAAACAAATAATCATTTGTTAAACCAGATGGGACACATTCAATGATGAGATAGCACAACTGAAATTACGCCAAAAACAAAAGAAGGCACTCAATTGGTTGCAACTAGTGAATAATACAGCATCAAAGCCCAAATTACCAGTTATCCATCCATCTTGAACCAAAATATAGAATTATAAGCACCAATGAGCATTGCAATAGAAAATAACACTGCCACCTTGTTATGTCAATTTAAGTTCAATTTTAAAGCTCAAAGATGGCTCTCATTCGCAGGTTTGTTTCACAGAGCTCTTCCTGTTACATTTTAATACGATAATTCGTCATTTTAAGCCGGGATTTTTGTTTGAGAACTGCCATTGACATTCTATACGGTTTTAGCATACATCCAACGAGTTCTAGAATTTTAAAGAAAATTTACCAGCCAAATAACACTACGTCTATAAATCATAGAAGTAACTGTTAACGTAAGACTATATATGTATAAACTTTAGTCCAAGAAACCTCATTGAGCTCTTCAAGCTTTTGCATCCTCAGACAATACAAAAAGTCGTGTAGAATTTGCATATTCGTCTCTGCTTCTTCTTGCTTCACCTTTCTCTTCTTCTCTGCAAGCAGAGACAGTATTCCATCTAGCTCCTTAACTGACACCTCAAAGCCCTGTCTAGGGATCACAGCCGCAAGTCATTCCATTAAAATGAAAATCAGTCAATCACAACTAATGAAAGCATCCGCAGATAGATCCGAACAATCATCATAATAATTAGCGGTTAATTTTAATTGTTATCACTGTTTGTAGCAAAATTTTTTGAACTAGCGATTACAACTGACCTGTTCTAATGCTAGACGAAGATTTTCGACAGGAGATGCAGCGTTCGCTATTTGACGAGCAGTTGTTTTCTTCAGCAACTACAAAACTCAAAACCAAAAATCATCAAATCCTCGTCCCATTGTTAGATAAAATTTGATAAAAACTGATGCGAAATGCAAACAAACTAACCTTATTGAGCAGTAAATTAGGAAAAATATGTTTGCTGGTGAGATAATAACCGCAGCAAGGACAATCTTTCTTGTTTCTCAAATGAGTGAATATACAAATGTAACAGAAACTATGTCCACACGCCGTCAAAAACGCGTCTTTCATAATCTGCATGCATATCGGACACAGCGTATCTTTGTCCACCTCCTCTAGCTCCGCCATTCGAGGCGGTCGTTGCAGGGGCTCATCCGCGGTTTCCGTATACGACGGCGACGGTTCCGATTTCACAGCCGGAACCACCGCGCCAGCCGTTGAGTTCTCTCCCATTAGAAAACGAAATCGTTTTGTTACTTTCTTTTCTTTTTTTTTTCTGTATTTTTTAGTTGAGAAATGCAAATCGCATGCCGAGTGTGTGTACAGGGTGGTTTGCCTTATTATGATTGCAACTCGTCGAATGAGACTAGTTTGTGAGGGTGAAAACCTCCCACGTTAGGCGGGGAAATTCCAGTGCCCGTTTCCTTGAAACGAAAGAAATGATGACCAGGATCAAACGACGACGTTTAAGCTTTTTCGTTTTTCTATTTTATTTTTAAATTTTAGCTAAGCCTTACTTCGTAGCATAAATGTTACGCGGTAATAATTGTAAATTTAAAAACGGGTGGTCTTCTCATGGATGACCGAGCAACCTGTTTGCAGTATGGCTACGTTCATTTTCGTCCCCTTCATTCTTAGGAAAGATATTAACAGACTGTTAAAACTTGATAACCCATCTTTCGAATGCACCAGATGACCGAGTCTCCGGTGGCCTGCCTTGACTTCTCTTTTTCTTCACTATCGGCCAAATTCTTGAGTTCAAATGACTTTACCATTTTCAAAAAACATCCCCCGCTAACCTCCGTCTGCGGAAAGTCCTTGACTTTAGCGGTGGCGTTGTATGGTTTCCGAAGTTAACCTCATTTTCGCGAAAACGTTCACGGTCTTAGCAGCCACTGCCACACCAAGTACCTTATAACTAGCGCAGAGCCTCATGCTGGAAGCCGCAGCAGTGCCCCCGCTCATGCATGCATCAACGACAGCGGCTGCGGGAACGATGCGCACACTGGACGCGCAGCACGGGTTCGCATCCGCGTGCTTGGGCGACTGCCGTATGGGGCTGGTTGTCCGCTCGTAACTACGATCGTGGCAGCTAATGTCGCACCGTGTGACCATCAATTGCGAAGCACGCTCCCCGCTGACCTCCGTCAGCGGAAAGTCCTTGATTTCAGTCGTGGCCTAGTACGGCTTTTGAGGTTACCCTCCTTTCCGCAAAATCATCCACGATCTTGCAGCCACTGCTGCACCATATACCAAATTGCTAGTGCAGCAGCCCTTGCATGCAGCAGTTGCAGCGCGCCAGCACATGCATGCCGCAACAGCATCGTCACTGCCGTGGCAAGGCCTTGCGGCTAACTAACGACACCCAACTTCGCCGCACCCATACATGTGCGGTGATTGTGGAAACGATCTCGCATACGCGAACTGGGCGCGCAACACGGGCTCATCCGCATGCGTGCGCGGCTGCTGTATAAGCTGTTTGCAAGCTCGTATTGATGATATTGGAGGCCACTGCCGCATCGTGCACTCGCCTTTTGCGAAAAACGTCCCCTGCTTATGCTTGTCTCCATCAACGAAAAGCCCTTGATTTTAGCCGTGGCATTGTGTAAATTCCAAGGTTAACCTCATTTCCACGCGAACATCCACAATCTTGGTGGCCACTACCGCACCCGGTACCAAATCGGTAGGGAACTGCCCATGCATGAAACAGCAGCGCGCCAGCACATGCAGTAGCGCCCCTCGCTAACCGCCAGCAATGAAAAGCCCTGGACTGATGTAGATATTGAAGAATATTCATGCGACTGCAAGAATATACAATCTGAAATGGACCCAGTTCTTTTCAGGATCGAGCGAGCTGAAGATGATGAGTGAGTTGCTTCTGGTGTGAGTGATTAAATTTTTTTAAAAAAATAGTATCTTTCAGAAATCGCTGGCGAGTTTTCGAAGATGCCATAGTGGGGCATGGAATAGCGTACAATATGCCGAAAGGACGAGATCCTCTCTGTCTTTTTCTATTTTTTTTTTTTCTTTATCAATTATTGACATACAACACTTAACAGTTTAAATTATATTTTTAAAATTTAAAAATTTTAATTTATATTACAAAATATAAAATTAAAAATAAAAATATAATTTTAAAAATTAATTGTAAATATATATAACGCGTGATGTCGATATTAGATAAAAGATCAAAAATTAAAAAATTAAAAAAAAAAAAAAAAAACAAAGTGGGAACCATTGTCCGTGTTGGAGAAGTGGACGAATAATGTTCGGAAACGGGAAACTGGTAGGATATGCGAAGTTACGTGTTGACTTGATCATGACCGTTCAAGTAGTAGATCCGACGAAAATCAAAGATTTATTTGATCATGGCCGTCCAACTAAATAAACATCTCGTAAATTCCTTGCATGTAAAAATATCAGTGACCCAATAACAAATGTGTAAACCTTTTCTTAGATTACAAACATTAAGGCTCATAAACATAAAAAAACAGAAGTACGTATAAAACATGTACATTAAAGCCGCAGCAAAACATGTCTACATATATCACACGCATATGCACTGTATAAGCTTGCAGCCAGTACTCTTTCGTCAAGCAACAGTTTGAAGAGAAACACTGGGCGTTTCATGGAAATGGGGCTCTCTTTTTCATTTCAGTCGGCTCAATATCGATGGCGAAAACCCCCGCCGTGCCGCTTCCAGTAGTCAGCCTGTGGACTGATCCACTCCGGTTCATCAATCTCCACCCTTGCTTGCCTCAGTGCATCGGTCGATATGTTGAATTTATTATCCCTTTTGTGAACCAAGACTGGATGCACCAACCCCAAGTTCACTGATTGTGGAGACATCATCAGTGCAGGTGCACCCAACGGAAGCCAATCACCCGCAAAACCAAACACAACTTATGCCTGGGTATTTCTTTGTGTAAACACCAACTGATTAATGCCAAATTCTTGTGGATTTATGATTCACCTCGATCAACCTGCCATGTGCATCAAAACTCACCATAAGTTTTCGCCAAATTTTCAAGTTCTGGTCTCCCTCTCAGTTCGGGGACTCAAGTATTCATCCAGAGCCCTGATTTGATCTGTACCATCCATTGATCTCATAATCAACCATTAATTACTAATAAGGATGATAACATTAGGTCCTTATTCTTTTAAAGGTTCACAGATAAATGGAACCAAAGGACCTATTTGATACGTTAATACCCCAAACAAACCGAAAGTAAAACCTCTTAAGCATGGGAGTGCCACAGTTTCTGCTCCTCCAGTGGCAGAGCTTCGAATATCTTATCTGAAACTATATATTCCACTCCTGCACAAACTTATCTTCAGTACATGCAATAAAAGCTGTAAAGAAATATGAAAAACAGAAGAACTGTGAATTCGACAACCGATGAGCCGGCCGTTGGAGTCGTCAGAGTCGTAAATGGCGCGCTGAAGGAAGTCCTGGTTGAGTCTGTAACGAAGTGGTGGGTCTCGATTGGCGAGGCATGTCGTGGCTGTACAAGGCAAAGGTGCAGAAATGCTGGTTCATCTCTTTTATTAGCTTCAAAGGCTGCATCATCGCGGTTCCTTTGTGCAACATGTGTTGCGTCATTGTCATCGGCTTCCCTGGGGCTGGTCGCCGCTGTACAGCGGTGTTGGTTCCGGGGACTTGTCACTGGACACCGTTGAACTTCGAACGGCGTCCCCAGCTCCAGTGGCCTTATGTGTTTTGGTTTGAGGAATTTTTCACGGGTAGAAGGCGTTCGGTGAGACCTTGCATCAGTACAGTGATCTAATAAAGTTATTCAATTAATAAAAAAATTTTATTTAATAAATTTTATTTATAAATAATAAATAAATTTTTATTTTTTATTAATTAAATATTTTTATTATATTATTTTTACTGATATAATTAAACTATTTTACTTAATTTTTTTATAATTTAATTATTTATAAAAAAAATTTGAGGTAAAATAATATTAATATATTAATATTAATGATGTAATAAAAATATTTAATTAATAAAATAAGAGATATTTATTTATTAATATTTAATAAAAAAATTTAAAAATAAATTTTATAAATTTTATTTATTATATTAATTAAAAATAAAATTTATTTTTTATTTATTATTTATTATAAATAAATAAAATTTTTTATTTATTAATTATATAATATTATTATATTATTTATTTAATATAATAAAATTATTTTATTAAATTATTTATTTATTTATTATCTCATGTACGGAAAGAGATAGGAGTGCATGTTGAAACGAGGCCACGTGAACACTATGGATGATGAGGTGGCAGAGATTGATGAGGCGTGTAGACGAATGGGCGAACGGGAGGAAAATTTGGGATTACCTGTATAAAATTTTAATAATATTATGTGAATATAATAAATAAAAAATATTTTTAATATTTTTAAGATAATATAATTATTTTATCTAAAAATATTATTGTTATAAATTATTGGTTTAAGTTTTTAAAAATTAAACTCAAATTTTAGATAAAAAGTGTAAGATCAATGACTTGCTAGTGGATTTAAAAATTAGTTACTTCAATAAGAGAGATAGGATAATATTACATTTCTGTTTTTACGCCATGATCAATTTTTTATAAGTTAGAAAAAGAAAAAGAAAACACACAAAGCACTTAACAGAAAGGACTTCTAAATCTTCATTTTCGTTTGCCCATGATTTTACTTTCAATGTGCGTTGGCTAAAGCTCTTGTTGTTGCCATCAGGAACCACGGCATTCTGAGGTCTGTAGTTGTACCTTCTCGAAACAAACAAATAAACGAGGAAATTGATAGAAAGCAACTAGAAGAAGGGATTCGAATGATTCCTATTAATATTGTTGCCCGCTAACCAGCCTTCACTGTTAGTAATTCCCTTGGTTGCAGTGTTAACAATGTTAACCAATATGGTGCTGAGGAAATATCCAAGCGCCGTGGAACTCCAGAGAAAGCAAGTAGAGCTGGATTTCAGTCCTTTCGGTGCTTCTGAGTAGAAAAATTCAAGCAGTCCTACGTATGTAAACATGTCTGCAGTTCCAAATATGAAGAACTGAATCGAAAGCCACAATGCGCTGATGGTTAATGGCTGAAGTATAGGGATAGCGTCGAGCATTTTGTGTTCTCGTGCCACGGCTTTGCGTTTCCCTTCTAATATTGCTGCGGTGGCCATGGATAAAGAAGAGAGGAGGAGGCCAACGCCTACGCGTTGCAAATGAGTTATGCCTGTGGGGTGGCCTGTGATTTTTCGGGCAAAGGGTACGAATATACGGTCGTAGACTGGAACTACGATGATCATGAATATCATTGGTAGCGAAGCCGGCGGTATGTTAAAAGATTTCGTGACACTTGTGTCCATTGTCAGGCCTTGTTGGATGGAGAAAGTTTGAAGCTGAGCTAGGCAAAGAGTCATGATAATGGTGCAACTGAAGATTGGAACCAGGCCTAATATGATCTTTGCATTTTCTACTTGGGTTACCGTGCAAAGCTTCCATAGATTTGGAGATTCTGGTCTCTCCAAATGTTCTGTAGATGTCGTTTGGATTGCTGCTTTGTCCAGGAACCTGATATAACAGCTAGAAATGACATTTCGATCATGTTTCTGCGTGAGATTTAGTGATCTGTAATATTATTGCATGATGTTTGCCTTACAAATAAACTTTGTTTGACCTGTAAGTATCTCTGCGCGGTAGAAATTCTTTTTCTATAGCAGCTTCTTTGTCCTTATCAATCTCGTACAGGACAATTGGGTCTTCAGGAAGTTGAAGTTTCCGGTTACGAATGGCTGCAACATAAAGCTGAAGGCAACAAAAGAAAAATAAATCCTTGATTCTTATATACTTCCACTTATAAATATGAAGACGATTGCATACGCAAACCTGTATAATTTCAATGATGGCGCTAGTTCCTTGGACAACTTGAAAACGATAAAGTGGAAAGCCAGCAGCAAAGATGATTATACCCAAGAAGATAGCAACAGAACAGAGGCCAAATCCCCAATCCCATCCTTTGTTATCTTGGATCCATACAACGAGAGTTAAACTACCTGCAGCGCCAATGCACAGAGCGAACAGGAGGTAGTTGAAGAAGCTGGACATATGCCTAGCTTCTTTCGGGTTTTTCTCATCAAATTGATCAGCACCATGAGATGGAAGAGCAGCTCTCATTCCTGCTGTGCCTGCTGCTATCATGTATAGTCCAACAAGGAGAAGTGCAGCATCACCATCTTTATTTTTCTTACAATTAGCAGTTGGATCAAGCACATTACTACAGGAGGCTTAAGATGAGGGTAGTGAGCTTGGATTGTCATCAACACTAGTCCCTAGGTAAACACTGTACACACACACACACACACACACACACCAAGAAAAAAAAAAAAATCTCAGTAACCAATGAATTCATTGGCTGCATACTGAAATTTGTCTATTATGGTTTTGCAAGCTTAGCATACCAGAAACTCAATACTTCCTGAAATTAGCACCGCTTTGCATCTGCCTGTGTAAGTATCGGCAAGTAAAGCCACCACAATGCAGGGCATGTAACTAGTGCCCATATAGTTGGTCACTCGGTTAGCTGCTTCAGCTAGCTCTAAGTGCGTCACCCCATTGAAGTATGTCACCAAGTTCACTCCCAGTGAAAAAGTTGCCAAATTTTCGAAACCAAATGCAGCTGCAACCCAAAACACAAACCGAAAGCAGAAAATATCAACACATTTCTTAGGAAGACAATTCCTTTCTGCTTGTTTGAATATGATATCAATGTCATACAGCTGAATCTTGCCGACTTCAATTTGGGAAGAGAGATTCACAGGTGCTGTCATGATTTCGTCAACAGGATACTTGCAACGCCATGAAAGTGAGAAACACATAATTCAACTCCTTTTACAATGAGTGTAGGAAAACTTCAAATATTACATCCTATTTCCAGACGTTTAGGAAACCTCCTGTGTCTTCACTCTCTTGGTCACAAATGTCTGCCACTTTCTCTAGTCATTTCAGCAACTAGTGTTGATTATTAAGCTGAAATCTGCCACAAAAGCATCTTAACGAAACATGAAAGCCACCCAATCATTTGTTTAATCAAATATCTGTTCCTGAAACTGTAGCGACAGAAGGAGATCATAATTTATGTTGTCAAGTGGGTCCAAATATAAAAGTCTGTATAGAAAAAGCCAATTCTGATATGAACGTTGAGAATCAAAACAGAATGTCGACGGAAAGTTGATCTAGACAGATCTAGAATTAACGTTAAATTTTGTAATCCTCCGTTGGAGTGATTAAACAATAACGAATAGAGATATTGAATAGGTCAGAGATAGACAGCAAAACAATTCCCAAGCTTATTGCATTGCTCCTTGTTCAGTGTTGCATTGAATCAGTATTACCTTCCATTTAATCAGTTGCCGGCTTATAAATATTTTCAAAAGGAGGATCAATTTATCCTGTGGAATTGTTTTCGAAATGTTCTTAACATTACCCTCGTTAAAAATTCAATATTATAACGAGTTCGAACCTTACAAACTATACCAGACATCATCAACGTAACATGGAGAAAGAAAATGGAGGAATAAATAAAATAGAAAGTTCTGTGAATCAGTGACATTTCCAATGAAGTCCCGCGATGTAAGAAAGAATCTTGAAACAGACATCATCCAACAAATATATCAGTTGGAATACATGCACAGATTTTCTTCGTAACCAAGTCCTCTAACAGAGAAATCTAAAACTAAAATCCTGAAGAAAATACTTTTAACCATCAATGATGCAACTCTCACCTAAGGTGCCAAGCAACAAAGAACACAATGTACAGAAAGAAGAACGAACTTGATATCCTGTGCAAAGAATGCTGACTATGGTTGTGAGCGGAAGAAAAGGGACTAATCCTACAAAAAAACAGAAATAATCGATCAGTAATTCAGTAATGAATACTTTACACGCAATACAATCTTTCCTTTGTCCACTCCTAGCTTAGCCCCTGTAACCAACCAATGACCTGGTAAATCTTGTGGTCCCTTCGACATCTCAGTCATGTCTACAATTTTTGCCAATTTCCCAAGGTGGCCTGAACTATCTTCCTTCTTATCATCATTCATTTTCTCGACTAAAACTGATGAAGAAGCGCTACCAGGCTTCTGCCCGGTGGAAGGTATGGAGGGACTGTGATCCCATACAGATCGTCTTATTGTACATCCAGGTACTTTGGAGAAAAGAAGCTTCAGGTGTAATACATTTTTGGCTCCAAAATCCCAAACACCAAGCTGAGCTCCTGTGACTATGTGAACACCAGAGAGGTCTCCAATGCAAGTATCTGTATATTCTATAGGTGCAGTACTAACATGAGAGAAATTTTTCCATTTGATCGGCTCAAACCAGCGGCTGTCTTGCTCCTCAGGACCTTGCCATTTAGGTGCACCTATAGCCACATGGGCGTCCCAATGGGGTTGAAGGATCTTTGGAAGAGACACTAGATGCTGCAAGTGAATTTCCAGTCTGTTTTGCTTGCTGCCCTCTAGCCCAAGTTTAAGACCAGTGACTGGCTTACGGCCAACAGTTACCTGAACATGGCATATTTTTAATTTAGCTAGAGAAAATTTTTTTTATGCATTGTCACAGAAATTGCAAATATATCAACTACTTTTGATTACAAGGGCAAGAACGAGACGTCCTTAAATATCCCTTCGATTTGTTAGTCTAAGAATAGGTAAAAACCTCTCATCTCTCTCATGCACGTACACAAAGCAGAAGAGGTAAAGCATTACAATTTCATTGCTGTACATTTACACAACAGCAGGAGAGTTGATTAATGACAAAATTGTAGCAACACTTGCTTTGGAATTCCTGTTTTGAAGGAAGTATAAGATTCACAACCTCAACCATTTTCAAAACCCAAGAAAGGATCACAGAAATGATAGACCAGAAACTGCCTACAGTTATCATGCATGCATAATGTCAGTCATGCACCTCAATTTTTTTACTCTTTTTTCCTTTTTCCTTATTGCATGAATTAAAACCATCATGTTCTTGTAGTGTAGATTCTAAAAACATAAAGAATACCTGATCTGGGCTGATATAAAGCTTAGGACCCATTAAGCTGAATTGGAGGGACGGAAAGACAGGCTCCTTTCTTTGAATGTTACTGTGTTCTGGAGCCCAAACTCGGGAGATTTGAAAATCCAAGAAATACTGTAAATCCTCAATCGGTGGTTTATCTGGTAAAGAAATAAACAGTCAATTAATCAACTATTGTAACAAAGAAAGATATACTGTTGATTTCTTTACAAAGAAATAAGTATTGGTCATCATTTACCTATTAAAGTCCACAAATGAAACTGATATACTGTTGTAAACAATTCAACAAATTTGTGCTCCATTTTGACTATTGGAACAAAAACCAAGACAAAGGTAGGACAATCAAAAGAATACTAACTTGGTTGGGAAAACGCAAAATTGAAATTATTCCAACCAGGAATTTTAAAAATTAAGGAGATAATTTGATGAGATTTTTCTGAGACTCTTTTGAATCAGCAATGATATTGGAAAATGGTTTGAATTAGCTCCACGAAGACATTGGTTTATACTGTAGTATAAATGATGATAAGAAAACTACTTCAGGAATCCTTCAAGAATTAATATGCAAGTTGAAATCAATGCACAATTTAGACCAAAGAACATCTGACAATTAGATGAAAACTTACATTCCAAGTATAAATCAATTGCACGGGCCAAATGCTTTATACCAGGTACTGCCCCAAGCAGTGAAACAATGGGTGTAAATGTCATGCTAATCACATCTGGTGCCAGTTGTACAGTCTCTGCCCATTTGTCATGACTCTGCTCAAGATCATCACCTCCTCTCCTCCTAAAAATAACTGTGATATCCTACAGCAAGAATTCTCTTAATTGCAGATATTTTCACACAAAAGTTTCAGAGAGTATCTATGTGAGGAAACAGTAAATGCATCAGAATAATTTACCTTCCCAAAAATAAAATCCAAAACAAAGTTTATGTAACAAGCTGAAAGTGCAAGGACATTTTCAAATGAGTTGATGCAATTAGCAGATTAAATATTTTAGTCCAGTAACTGCTGTAATCTCCCACAAAAAAAAAAAAAAGGAATAGGGGTACTAGTTAGTACAACTGTTAAGGCCGCTTGGGGTGATACAAGAGATTTTAAGATCAGCTCCCACTCACACCAAGGTTAGGTTTTGATTGGTTTAAATTAAAGGAAAAAAAGGTTTTTTTTTTTTTAAATACCTTGTCCTTGTATTTTAAGGGACCAGCAGTAGACTGGCTTTGTGAGTCCATGAATCTTTCATCACCAATGTCTTTTACATAGTCCTCAATATCCATTACCGACAAAGAAGATGATTGATGCTGCCTGATATAAATCACATCTCTTCCACCAATCGTTATTGATGTAACAATATGGGTACCAAAATTTTCGATAAAACTGAAAAAAAATGAAAAACAAATTGAAATTAAAAACAAATACCAAATGAAAAATACATGGAAAAATAGGGTACCAATCTGTGAAGTAAAATAATGAACAGGCACTCCAAGATGGTGTGGTTAGTAGTTTACCTAGCCAACAATGGAGGATCCCAGGAATAAGGAACAGCATGCCTGATTTCTTCACGCAGAACTAAATTTGGCTTTGCTAGTTTAACCATATAGAGGGGAATGAAATTTCCAACCATTGCAAGGGATTTTGTGGCTGCAGCATCAACTTGCCAAGAGCCAGTAAAATTGAACATGGCATTAAAGCTTCCAAGTGGAATGTTTCCTGATATACCGGATTTCTCATTGAAGTATCCTGCCATCTGGAATTTCAAGCATCAAATACCTCCATTAATAATTGACAAATTATTATGGTAGTAATGTAACAAGATGTAGATTCTTTTGCTGCAATCTGGAAAACTTGAGCCAAACATCAATTCAGACATGATATTCCAATATACAGAAACCATGCAACATGGATATTCTTATTCAATCTAGAACCTCATAACTTCTAGGTAGATATGTAAAGAATGAGGCTCAACTATCACAATAAAAATTAAACAAGCTAAATACTGACTTGAAGTCTCTGCAAACAGTTGTTCCAATCCCTATTTCTTATACTTTGCATCAAGGAAAGAGAGATAATAATTTAACGTTCCAAAGAGCCTACTGGCTTCAATTTCAAAGGTATTACTAAAACTGCGTAGGGGTATCAAATGATATTGTAAATAGTAAAGAGATACAAAAGAGCTGTAATCTAACCATCTAGTTTCTCTATTACCTGGTTCAATAAAACAGCCAAATAGCACAAATCAGCACAAATTAAAGCATTGACACATGCCGGGATAACGACATGGAAGCCAAACCAACTCCCAAGCAATCCCAAAGAGCCCAATGAAGCACCAGAATTACAAAAAGAGAACATACTCATTCAATAAGTTGGGGCAAGAAAAAACAAATTGAAACCAAACAAGCATCAGCAATTAATCAACAAAATCTCAAAAAAGCATCCAAAATTCAAACATACCCAGGTAACAATTTTAGCTCACCAAACCAAAAACAATACCAAGATAGAAAAACTCCATCAAATAAACAGGACAATTAAAGAAAAGTCACCTCATGGAAGCTGCAAACAGGTATTCTCTCAATGCTCCTCAAGCCTTTCGAACATTCAATATCAGCAGACACATTAGGCACCACAACACCATCAGAAACAACAAGATCTCTTGAATGATCTTCATCTATGTGAACCAATCTTGACCCAGGAGCTCCCTTGCAATAAAGAAGCCTTATATCAGATGTAACATCAAACCCACGACCCAGAGCTTGGATTGAGTTAGAAAGAGTAGTAACAATCTGATTTTCCATAGAACAACAGTTCTCGTTTCATTCATACACAAGAAAAATATTTCTTTTATCTCAAATAAAACAACACGCCAAAAGAAAGGTTCTTTTCTCTCTCTCTCTCTCTCTCTCTCTCTCTCTCTCTCTTATTTTCAGTTTAGTTTATTTGTTGAGCTGTGGCGTGGGGTAAGTTGAATAACCATGTAGTTGGTGAAGCCTGAAGAGTATTTTGTTGGTGTTGCTTTTCTTTTCTGCTTTTGTTTTTGTTGTTGTTTTAAGACACTGGTGGCGGGGTTTGACTTCTGACTACAGTGAAGGCATAAAACGCGTTTTTGTGTTTTGTCGGCTTTGGAATTGGAGTTGGAGTTGGAATTGGAATTGGTATGGATTCTCAGTTGACTGGTCTTCCCTTTCCTTCTCTTAGATCCTCATTTTCAACATTAATTGGCTGCATTAACATTGCTTTACTCAAACAATGTCACCTTTATTTCTTTTTTTTTTTTTTTTTTTTCTGTTCTTTGAACAAAAACTTTGACTTTGGAGTTTTCAAACTTTAATTCTTGAATTTAGCTCCTCTGAAGTAGAAAGTTTGACAAATGGTTAATTACCCTTAATTAAGTTTTTAACTTGTTTTACTTATTGTCAGTGTCATTGTTGATTAATTATTGTACTTATAAAACATTTATATCTCAATTGGACGTGAATTATGACACATCATTAAGAGGTTTCAACTATCAAGCGCCATAAATTTTTTTGGCGGATAAAAGCTTAATCTCAACGCATTTTCAGCAAAATTTGCAGTTGAATGCTTCATCTCTGCAGTAAGTTTTTACAATAGAAGATACAAACATAATAATACAATGTATATAACACACAGGTAACCAAAAAAATTGTGAGAAGAATGACCTGAAATGTTGTTGGAAACTAGCAGATTTCTTTGTACATAAGATGAATTCAAATTGTATTATGAATATCATGGGCAGATGTTGAGTTTGATGTCGGAATTTGCGCAAGTGAACTCTGTCTCTCCACACGAATGCGACTGTCTCTCATGGTTTTAAACTTTAAATATGATTCTGCATTAATTTGGTACACATCTTGAGTTGAGGCATCTTGAGTTGAGGAAGAACCAGGCCACAAGGCGGTTGATGATGAATTTTGAGCCTGACTTCCTTCCAAACCCGAACTAGTCGCTGCCCTTTGATGATCTCTTAGAGTTTTAAACCTCAAATCCTCACTGAAACTACCTGCTTCAGGGATTGTATCAGGAATGGCAGTTTTTCCTTCCAGCATGCTCACTGCTTCAGACATGGTTGGCCGTAATGAAGGTGACGCAACTGTGCATAAGAGTGCTACTCTAATCATTTTTCCTGCTTCAACATTGTCAAATTCAGATCCCAGCTTCGGATCCACTAGATCCAGCAGCTTTCCACTTCGCTGTAAATGGAAGGCCTGGAAAATACATAACCAAGACAATTCTGATAAGAATCCTGCATTACTGGATTTAAACTGACATGTTTATCACCAAATGTACAAGTATTAGTGAATTACCCAGTCCAGAGGACAGGTGCAACTGCTCTCAGGGACATAACTTAGATTATTCTTCCCACTAACAATTTCCAAAGCCACAACTCCAAAACTGTAAACATCTGCTTTGTAGGTCAAATAACCCCACAGTGCATATTCTGGTGCCATGTATCCTCTGCATATCAAATTAACATGCATTTTAATCCACACAGTTGCAAAAATGACAGTTGACAAGGGACAAATGTGGCTTACATAGTTCCAGCAATTCGAGTGCTGATGTGGGTTTTCTCCCCTTCATCAAGCTTGGCCAATCCAAAGTCAGATATTTTGGGGTTCAGATCCCTATCTAGCAGAACATTAGTAGCTTTGATGTCTCTGTGAACAATTTTGAATCTAGATTCTTCATGAAGAAAAGCTAAACCTCTGGCAATCCCAAGACAAATCTTCTGTCTAGTTGGCCAGTCCAATTTCAGTTGAGATTGATCATGACCTTAAAATAACCATTTCAAGAAACATCACTATGGAAAAATAGATCATTAACACCTTCACAAAATTTCTACATTCCTATTTTATTTTTCTCTCTCATTCAATCAATCAAGAATTGCCATTAGATTAAACTTACTGAATAAAGCATGGGCAAGGCTGTTGTTTTCCATGTATTCGTAGACCAGAATTAGTTGATCCCCTTCAATACAACAGCCATATAGTTTGACAAGATTTGGGTGTTGCAAGCACGAAATCATGCCTATTTCATTCAAGAATTCACGATTTCCCTGTCTTGATTTTGAAGAGAGTTGCTTCACAGCAATTATAGTACCATCAGTTAACTGACCCTGCATCAGTATATATATACACATTAAGCAAAACCGTTAACCATTTAAGAAAGTTCTGCATTAAGAATGATAATCTTGGTGACAACAGGTATACCTTGTAAACAGGTCCAAATCCACCTTCTCCAATCTTATTCGCGGGATCAAAATTGTTAGTGGCAGCCCTCATTTGCTTTAAGGTAAACGAACTTGCTTGGAAATCTAGTCCTTTAAAATCTGTCCAAACAAAGAAAATGTACGCTTTAAGCAGGTGCCTGATTTTCTGATGTAGAAAACTTGAGTCAGTTTATTTGCCTGATTTTAGTAGCTAGCCACCATGAAAGAAACATAAAATATTTGTTGACACAACTGAAATAATACTCCCAAGTTTCAAGGAAAAATTAAAAAAGAAATATGAAAATTGTCTTCTTTCATGATTTTAAAATCTTTTCCCTGAAGCAGTTTTTTGTGTATTAAAAAGAAGACCAAACCTCTTTGTCTCTGACTCTTAGTTCTGAAATAGTATCTCCAGGAGAGGATACCCAAAACCAAGATTATGATACATGATCCTATGACAACACCAGCGACAATTGGTGCAATATTCCTTTTTCCCTCCCCATAACGGGGTTTGAAGTCTGCCCAAAAGAAAGCAATTATGATTATGAGAAACATATATACAAGCATAAAAAGAAAGCCTAACTTGAGTGTATTCAAGACTATACTCATTAGGGTTAACAAAAATTTCATAAGTTTATGAAGATAAACCATTCTCTTTCTCACAGAAATAGATTATTACGAGTATCATCTTGTATTATTGAAATCAGATGAAATGAGAAAAATATCAATTCAAGCATCATTGGCATGGCTACATCAGTGCATGTTATTGATGCAAGAAATCTGATACTTATCATGGCTAGTATCACATAATAAGATAATACTAACATCTCTTATTACTGAAAATGGATGAAATGGGAATTCATACTAGTGCAACATATTTGGTTATTAACCGGTTCATTTCTTAGATACATAGTTTTGTATTGCATTGCTGCAATATCCAACAAATTTTTAAATACATTTTGTCCTTCATCAAACTAGAACACTTCTCTTGTTGGAAAACTATTGTCAAAAACTAATTTGTTAGTCAACATGGAATATGGAAGAAGAGGGGTGCAAAAAAACTCACTGGGATCAACAACAATAGCTGATACAAGGGGGCCATAAACTCCACCAATAGGAATTGCCGTGGTGCCTTTGCCAGCCCACTGGAAGCGAATCTCTAAAATGTTATTTGTAACATTAGCTTTGAATGGCTTTGTGACTGGCTTAAGAACTCCAAGAGCTTCAGCCTCTATGTTAAAATCCTTCTCAACTAGTTTGTCCTGCAACACGGCAAACCAATAGCATTTTTTATTCATTATTTCCTAAAAGAAACAATGTACGAGCTAGAGATCAAAGTAAATGGGCTCTTAAGAACAGAGCTTATAACATGACATGTCCAGAGACATCTCACAAGATGGTACACTGTAAGAGAAACACATTGGAATACTGTTTTCATATTCCAATGCCCATATATCTGACTTACAATCCATCATATGATCCAACAGCATCTTCTGATACAGAAGGAATTGTCCACAATGAAATATACTTCTAATTACCTGGACATAAATGTCAAACATGCGCCTGCCGAGGCTCCTATATGTTGTGTCATTTGTGAATTGGATCTCCATGAAGTGTAGACTCACAGTATAATTCCCATTTTCTAAGCAATATCCAACATAAGTAAGTGAAATAGGAGCAATGCGTGCATTAGTGTACAATTCAGAAATCCCTGATGACTGCAAACTTGCAATATAATTTGTGTTTTGCTCATCATCATCATCTGTGAAATCTCCGGTGCTACTAATTCCCCAGTTACTACCATCTATTAATTGGTATGTTGCAGCACCACCACCAACTCCTGCATCTCCTTCAAATGTGCTGTCATTTACTTTTATGTCATTTCCGCCACAATTAATGTGCAAGGAGTGCCAATCTGTGAAGAGAAAATTGAAGAAGCCCAGATTAACACACCTTGCCATCTAAGTTACTTTGAATAGTAAATATATATATATATATATATATATGATAACATAGACTCATGAGTTATAATGAACATGAAAAAGAATTGCGAGTATTCCAGGAGTCCAATAAATGTGAAGAAAATTCAGAACAAATTAATGCGTAGGCAGTGTATTCACATCAAATTCCAAATGACATACTTACATCTATTGCACGTGAAATTGTTCGTGCATGGAAAAACTCCACTGCTGGATTTAGTCAAGAACACAATGGAAATAGATTAGCACCATATAGACACCAAGAACAGTCAAAACAATGGCTATCACGAGAAGAACTCTATATGTGCAAACTTCTTAATGTGGTACAGAATTAACTTTAACCAAAGCTGAAATAATAAAGCAAAAGAGCAACTTACAAATTATTTTCCCTTGAAGAACTCTGGAACAAGTTCAGATTTAGATTCCTAGTGGAGAAAAAAAAAAAGAAACAATTATCAGGGCTTAAATCCACCACAGGATATTATACTACTGGGAACTAAACAGAAGCAGATTATTTATTCACTGAAAAAGAGATATAAACCGACGATTTCTCCTGGCAAGTGGACTGCTCAGGGCTTTGCCAAGTAAAATTATTGTAGGAAAGGTCCCTGCATGCAAGAAAGAAACAGAAAGATCGTCTCAGTGAGCATGTATTTCTAGAAATCAATCTTCGGTTGTTTTAGAACCAGTATTAGGATTAGAATAGAGATCAAGGCAGCAGAGCAAATATTGACAGTGTCACACCTTACTATCACAGCCAATCATCTATGGCGTTAAATCCTAAAACAAATAATGATCGGGTAGAATGTGCTAATCAAAATCAAAGTACACTACATGAAGCCCAACACAATGGCACATTTATATGCCTTAGCAAAATATCATTTTCAATAATAAAGTAAATAAACAGACTGACAACTTTGTAGAGCTTAACCATATACAACAAACGCATATTACAAGGATAGATGCTCATAATTTCCGCAAATTGAAATAAGAATCTAAAAGTCGAAGAGATAAGATACACACACATTAGTTCCTTTCTTTAAGATTGACACTGGTATATTCCCGCTGAAAGCGTTGCCAGTAAGAAAGCTGATAAAGGTCAGATCAAGCAGTTAGTATGCTGGACATTCCAAGATTAAAACTGTAAATTTAGTCGTTAACTTACATGAATTTCAAACTTGCAGGGACTGCAACATTGGGTATTTCCCCAGTTAGCTTGTTAAAACTGAGATCCCTATCCAAGAAAAAATAAATCATAAAAACATGGGCATGCTAATTTGAGAACCTAACAATATATGATGATGTGAAATAGAAAATTGCTTATTGATAAGTGAATATAAAACATGCTTACAACAATCGAAGATTATTCATTCCCCAGATATATTCAGGTATGTCTCCAGAAATATTACAGTTCCTCAAAATTCTGGAAATCCAACATTAATGAAGTCAGACGAAACAATTTTGCTATGAATAAACTCCATTCACATGATAAAAATGGAGAGAAGCAACACACATCCGGGTAAGGCCAGTCATGTTTCTAAGCTCAGGAAAAGTCTGATTTGTTCCCTGCAAGTCACTAATCCTCCTGTTTGTAAAGAGTGTCAATATGAACAGATCCTTTCGGCAATATTCAATGTAAATTGCAAAAGAGTACTCGAGAAATTTTCACTGACAATTGATTCAGCTTGTCCAAAACAGAGATGGATGGCGGAATGGGTCCTTCCAGTCCACTACCTTGAATTTCTCTGCATGAACTCAAATATGTTAATGAATAACATTCAAGAAATAGAATGTGAGTTGGAAAACCTTCGTCATGTAGAAAAGCTTACAGTCTGTTGATTAGGTTCCAGTTTTGTATATAATCTGGAACAGTCCCATTGAAGTTGTTGTCGTTAATCCTACTGCATTGTCCAACAAGATCAAGAATGGAATTTTCCTTAGAAGGACTGCTAAATTTCGGAACAACCTCACTCTAAATTTTTTAGAACTTACAAGTCTCTTAAATTTTTCAGCTCGGCAAGTTCCATTGATAAATTTCCGCTCAAATTATTGGACGATAGTCTCCTGTGATTAAAATATATATATATATATATATATATCTTCAAGTAAATATGGTGATCAAGGAAAATACTGAACATAGAGAAGCCTTGTAAATGTCTTACAGAGTTTCCAAGTTAACTAACTTCCCAAGCTCTGGAGGAACTGTTCCTGAAAATTGGTTATCTTCAAGGTCCCTTGTAAAATAGATCCATTGAGATTGCTATTAGAATATATCGATCTAAAAACTCCAACAGACAAGAAAATCTTATAAGAATTAATTAAGGAATTAAACTTCCAGTTTATCTCCTTGAACAAAATAACAATAACAACAACAACAACAATAATAATAATTGAATAGGAAAATTAATAAAGTTCATAAAACAATGGAGAAGCTATAATCAGTTCATTGTGAGCATTCAAAGCTTACAAATAGGTGAGGCTTGTAATGTTCCCCAGATAGCTTGGAATGTTGCCCGACAATCGATTTCCAAAAACAGAGCTGCATTAAACATTAACAATGGTTAACTAATCCAGTGGAACATACAATTGTATTTACCTGAACTGGACAGAAAGATGCAGATATAGCTTACATATACTTTAATTGCATTGAAGCCCATTCAGGTGGTATAGAACCATTTAGATAGTTGTAAGCAAAGTCGCTGAATTCCACAACAAAAACAATAAAATTTAGTGCTTCTCCTCATTGCCAAAGAAAAAACATTAATAAAATACAAGATATATAAATTAGGATTTTATCGTGTCTGGTCTACGAAAGAATGAAGGAAATGAAGATCATTATAATGTAATATTGGTACATTAAGAAACACTTTTAGCATCCTCAAAGGTAGTTTCAAATAATAAAAAATATTCTGTAGCATTAGACTAAAATAAGCAGAAGTTCCTTCAGAATTAAAGTGCTTCTGAAGTAGCACATGATAGGTTTTCTTCTATAAAATGCTTTATGGGCCAGAAATGTACTTGAGCTACTTTCTGAAAAAGCACTAGTAAGTGCTTCTATAAAATCACTTCCACAAGCATTCCCAGAAACCGTTCAACTAAATCACTCCCCAAATGCACCAATAAATTACTGAACAATAAAATCATTTCATTGCAATAACAAAACCACAAAGAAATATACATGCAATTCATCCCAAGTTATAAATGAAGGTTGTGTGTTATCTTACACTTCTTTGAGGTACTGAAGATTAACCAGTTGACGTGGAAGACTTCCCGGAAGATTGAAAAGCATGAACTTTCTGAAAAAGAAACCAAACCCAGAATTACTTCATGGCATAACGTTTGGCTAGAATGGCACTTTTGACAACTCCTTGATGAGAAGTAGCAATTCTCATAGTTTCTTATATCAATATCTTTTCAAAAGATTATCTTACTAATTTATCAAAATGCTTCCAGTAAAAACAAAATATGCTTCAAATTGTTTACCTACAAAGCAGAACGTGTTGATAAGAAATCAAGGAAACAAAAACTTACAGGGCTATAATGTGGCAGGTGTTATTCTGACAGTCACAAGTAATGTTTCTTGAAGGGTCTGTTAAAACAACTGGTCTTACATCTACATGATCTTCGCAAGCATCAGAACCGAAAGTCCAGTTAGTAGCTCCCATTGTTTGAGCAATCTGATTGAGAACATCAACTGCATTCATATCCATCAACCAAAAAACAAAAACCCAGTTACACCGTCACATGAATTTAAAATCATAATGAAAACAAATAAATTCCCCGGCATATGAACGGGTTTTCTCCAGAAACTTTTGCTATTACTGTAGCTAAACTCTGCTTCTTGTTGGTTTTTAGTATTTTGATCCAGTAATTATTCCCGGACGGGATCCAACCAACTCACCAACATAATCAAAAGCTCCCAATAGAATATATCCCAATTGGATAAACTATCTAGCATGGTGAGATCTTAAAAAAAAAAAAAAATTGGTTACCTTCAGCTTGAGGCAGTATACCAGCAGCAAAAGTTTGCGTACAAAAGCAACTCAAAATCAGAAATGCTACGGGAAGAAGACGATGTTTGAAGAATAACATTTCTGGAAACCCAAGAAATAAATTTGCCTTCGGCTGTCAAGCTCTGGTTTTGCCTCTTCTCTCTCAGCAAGCATCAGATATCCACTATTCCTGTATCTTTACCTTTTTATTTTACACACAAGGGATCGTAAGCAGATACCTAGTCAAAAGGTTGAGAAGGTAAAGTTCAAAAGCATGCATTCATTCATGCATGTTAAGACAAACTTTCGTAGATGGACTCGTTAACTAATTAGAGAAATTCTGAGGTAACTTAGTAAAGCATCTAATATTTAGGCTTTTGCATGACTAAGAACAGTCACTGGACCCAAATGAGTCGATGATTGCTTGTCAAATCATGATAAGAAATCGATTTCCAGTCGCAGCCATAGTTTTTCAACGGCGTGAACCAAGCAAATATTAATTCCATTGTTTTGACAGCGAACCATTTGGACACGCACTCTCCAGAACAAAACGCAAGTGTCAAAGTCAAACTGCCAACGAATCTGTCATCGACATGGCAAAATATTTTATTTATTAAACATGAGATCTATCATAGATCTAGTGGTACAAGGGACGGACGGATGTTATCCGTATGACAATGGCGGCAGGGACTAACCGCATGGCCGGGTGCTGCTCTACGGCCAGGTGGGTACGGCTAAGAAAACATCTTGAGTCATGAAACCTGACAAACCATTTAGGAACCAAACGAACAATCTCGTATATGGAGGCAAAGTTAATGTATTTTTACAACTGCAGAATTGCTTTCAGAGAAAAAAATGAAGAGGGAAAAAAAAAAAGAAAGGAAGTATAAAATTTACGACTGCAAAAACCTTAAACGTTACTGGGAACTCGATGAATTGATGTTATAAGGATCATGTGCAGATGTTGAAGAAGAGGCAGTCCATGAACGTGTAGTGGTCGAAGGTTGGACCTCTGAACTGTTTCTTTCGGTCAGCTTCCAAGCGTCTTCCAGTGTATACAATAATGACTGACGAGCAGAATTTAAACACAAAAAAAAAAAAAAAAAAAATTGCAAATACTGCAGTGTGGACATCTATATTGTATTAATAATTATTTATAAATTGGTATAATAATATTTCCTTTAAACTCATATAACTTTATAACATTAAATTTTGTCATTTCAAAATTTTTTAAAAAATAAATTTATTGCAATTAAGTAAATTATATTTTTATTTATAAAAAAAATTAAATATTAAGAATTCATATATTATTGTTAGGGGGTGTCAAACCAGTTGGACCAGCTTGACCCATGGAGATTAAGTCCATAGAAATTAATGGACTGAAATCCGGCTCAACAAAAAAGAAAGAGACCTCATTCAATTCGTAGGATTAGACTTTAATGGGCCTTCGTGCTTTTTTAATTTACCAAAAACACATACATATATTTTTAATTAAAATACATGTGAAGTTCCAGAATCTAAATTCAACCTGCCTGAGACAGGCCAGACTTTTACTGATAAAGGACCGAGACATACAAGGTTTCTGGGTTCTTCTAAGATTAAGAGGAAGACAAAGACTGAGACATCGGTATATTATTATGTTACTTCAATCTTCAGCATGCTCTTTACTTATTTTGCAACAGTAAAGTAGGATAAATATTTCTCAACTTGTAGAAGAATATTCAAAGCAAATACATACCTGGATTAAGAAATCTAACCACCCTCCTTGGGATTTGTATCTATTAGAGGACTACTAAGACTGTCCTCTGTAAGTCAACTTAAACTTAGCTAGTAATCGTCTTCTCATGCATTGATTATTGAACACACAGTATGCTGGCTGCCAGAGCCAGTGATTAGATATTTAAAATCTCATGCACTGCACAGCAAGTTTCATTAGCATTCCAAGGTCTCAGTGTTTCCACACAAATTCAAAAGCAAGATATATGCAATTGTTTACTCATGGATGTCATTATTTTAACGTATTTTAGGAGCCAAACAAACAATATTGTATACAGAGATAATGTATTTGACAGCACAATTAGTTTTCAGAAAATAATGAAGAAGAAAACAAGGAACTGTGAAATTGAGAACAGCAGAAATCTTACATGTTCTAGGAACTTGATGAATTAATGCTATAAAGATCGTGGGCAGATGTTGAAGAAGAGCCGGTCCATAAAGGCGCAGTTTTCGAAAATTGGGCATCTGAATTGCTGGTTTTTATCATCATTTGGGCATCTCTAATGGCTTTAAACTTCAAATATGACTCTTCATTAATTTCATAGAGGTCATGGGCAGAAGTAGTGGAAGAACCATGATAGAACTCTGATGATGAACGCGGAGGACGAGTTTGTTCGGAACTCCGACTACGCCTTAACCCCCGGTGGTCTATCAAAGTTGTGAACCTCAAATCTTGACCATCGCTTCCTGCCTCGGGTATCACATCTGGTATGGTAGTTTTTCCTTCAAGCATGCTCACTACTTCCGACATTGTTGGCCTCTGCGAGGGTGAAGCATTGGTGCATGAGACGGATACTTTGATCATCCTTTCTGCTTCTTCCTTGTTGTATTCTAATCCCAGCTTTCGATCCACTAGCTCCAGTAGCTTCCCCTCCCGTGCTAAATGACAGGCCTGCCAAGACATAGCAATTATCACGGGGTTAGAGAAGAGCACGATGACAAAAGAAAATTGAAGTGCAAAATCATGTAGGAGGAGCACTGAAAGAACATTCACTAGATGAACAAGGTGGATGATATAATTTAGTTACCAACCCGATCTATAAGACAAATGCAATCAATGTCTGAATTCTCAGAATAGGTCATATTGTTTTTCCCACAAACAATTTCCAAAGCCACTACTCCAAAACTGTAAACATCTGCTTTGTAGGACAAATAACCCCAAAGTGCATATTCGGGTGCCATGTATCCTCTGCAATCAAAATTATCATTTGTTTTGGACTGAAACAATAACGAAAATATCAGTTTCAGAATGAGGTAAGCGGCCTACATGGTTCCAGCAACGCGAGTGCTGATGTGGGTTTGCTCATCTTCATCAAGCTTAGCCAGTCCAAAGTCTGATATTTTGGCGTTTAGGTCCCCATCAAGGAGAACGTTAGTCGCTTTGATGTCTCTGTGAACAATTTTGAAACGTGATTCTTCATGAAGAAAGGCTAAACCTCTGGCTATCCCAAGACAGATCTTCTGTCTAGTTGGCCAGTCCAATTCCAGTTGACTCTTTTCATGGCCTTAAAATTGACCATTTGAATTAGAAACATTACAAGAGAAAACAAAACAATATATAGCTGTATGTAATTAGAATTTCGCTAGATTAAACCTACCAAACAAAGCACGGGCAAGGCTGTTGTTTTCCATGTATTCATACACTAGCATGAGTTGATCCCCTTCAATGCAACAGCCATGAAGTTTCACAAGATTTGGATGTTGCAAACACGAAATCATGCCTATCTCATTCAAGAACTCTCGATTTCCCTGCCTTGATTTTGAAGACAACTGTTTCACGGCAATTATAGTACCATCTGCTAACACACCCTGCATCCCACGCATGGAAAAATAGATACCATTGAAGAAAGTTTCTATGTTAAGAGGATAATTGCAGAGGCAAAAGATTGACCACTATACCTTGTAAACAGGTCCGAATCCACCTTCTCCAATCTTGTTAACGGGATCAAAATTGTTGGTTGCAGCCTTAATTTGCCTCAATGTAAAAGAAGCTGTTTGGAGATCTGATGCTTTTATTGAATCTGTCCAAACAAAGAGAGATTAAGTATGCTTTAAATGAGTTGCCTGATCTATTTAGTCGTTTCCTTACTAATAATGGGCAAAATACATATTATCATATAGTTTAGGACTGCCAACCACCATTGCCAGATTTCTAGATAAGTAGACCTTCAAGTTACCGAGTAAGGATTAAGAAGAAAGTGCAAGTTTTCTTCTAACAATGATTTAATAAATTGTCACATTCTAGATCGCTAGCAGGGGAGTTTTAACTATAACTAATATAGTTTGAGTTCTTTTCTAACTTCCTAGATGTATTTTGGGCTAACAAATCCATGACAGACTATGTGCTTAAAACGGATAATATCTATTCAATTATATGCCCAAAACGAATAATATCTACTCCGTTATTGGACCTAGCAGTTACACAAATAACAACTAGATAAATCTTGTATTGCCTCAATGGCATATACATAGCCTATCAAAACAAAGTGGAAATTGCTGTAATGTTAGTAGAAATATTTTGCTTTTCATCATAACTAGTTTTTGCAGTGAATATACATTGAGCAAAAGAAAGGAGCTCAAACCTTTTTCTTTGCCCCATCTGTTTCTGGAATAGTTTCTCCAGCCGATGATAATCCAAACCAAGATTATGAGGGACAATCCTACGACACCGATGACAATTGGTACAATCTTATTTTCCGGTTGGAAGTCTGCCGAATAGACCACAAGGCAGTTACAATGGTTAGAAACAATAAATGGTGCTAAAAAGAATGATCTCTAATGATCGATATGGTTGAAACAGGGAACACTAGCAATTAAGGCATCAGAAGCAGAGCGACTTGTCCCCCTTCTCGATGAAAGAAATCTAATAACTATTAAAGCCACCTAAACTAGTATACTCACTAGGATCCACCATAGAAATAGCTGATATGAGGGGGCCAAAGACTCCCCCTTTAGGAATTGCCATAGTTCCTTTGCCAGCCCAATTTAAGCGGATCTCTAAGACGTTATTTGTAACACTGACATTAAAAGTTCTCTCAAATGGCTTAAGAACCCCAGGAGCTTCAGCTGCTAGGTTGAAATCCTTCTCGATTGGTTTGTCCTGAAACATGGCAATCCAGTGAAACCTTTTGAGTATGCCATTTCTTGTAAGGAATAAACCTCGCGAGAGACATTGGCCTAAATTATGAGCTCTTGCTTGCAATCCACTTATTTTTCAACACTGTATTGATTTCTAAGGAACTAACAGCAATAAATGTCTCCCCTGAAAGAATAATTATTCATCGTTATTATTTACCTGAATATAAATATCAAATAAACGCCTTCCAAGGCTGTGAAAGGTACTGTCATTCGTAAACTGTATCTCTGCAAAGTGTAGCTTCAGAGTATAATTCCCATTTTCTAAACAGTAACCAAAGTATGTAAGCGAAATAGGAGCAATGCGTGCGTTAATGTATAATTCAGAAAGGACCGATGAATCCGAAACTGCAATGTAATTTGTGTTTTGTTCGTTATTGTCATCTTGGAAGTCTCCGGTGGTAATAAATCCCCAGTTAGAACCATAATTTGAATAATATGCTGCAGTACCACCACCAATATCTGCATCTCCTTCAAAAGTGTGACCATTTACTTTCACATTTTTTCCGCCACAATTAATGAATAAAGAATGCCTATCTGTCAAGACAGAAGAATGTCAAAGACTATGTTAGCAATGAACAGTTAAACTTCTGGTAATGCATTGACAAAATTAGAAACCAAACATTCTTGCACACATGAACCATGAAAAACTGCGTTTGCTTAGTACTAATCCATTAGATTACAAAACCTTGCGATTAAGTTGATTTGAATAGATTACTTATCATACCATACTGACAATTTGTGATTCTAAAAGTAAATCTAGGTGAAACCCAGATAGATTTCGTGGTGATTTATTGGTATTGCGTTTTCATTAAACGTACTTACATCGACGGCACTTGAAATCATTCCTGCACGGAAGAACTCCACTCCTAGTTTAAGTCAAAGGGAAACAAAAAAATATCAGCACACTATTGAGACTATTTGAGATCAACTATGTGTTGCTTTGAGAGACCATTAAAGAAGAAATTATGTGTTATTCCAAATAAAATTGGCACATTATGCAACTCCAGGAACGAATGGCCATCATAAGAAATTTACAATAAAATACAATAAAAAAAAATGCTTCTTTCTCCTGCAGACCAATGATAATGGAAGTAGGAAAATCTTGTAATGGCTTCACATGGGAAATGTGCAAAATAGAACTTCCATAATTCAAGTATCTGTCCACCCTAAAGCCAAAAAGATCTTAGGTAAAAAACCAACGGGAAAAGACACAGATTAGTTTAACTTCTTGATGTATTGGTTATTAACTCCATAACTCAATAATAAGAAAGCAAGAAAAGTAACTTACAAGTTGCCTTCCCCTGAAGAACTTCGGTACAAGTTCAAATTTGGATCCCTAGTGAAATAATAGAAGATAAAGCAAATATCAGGACGTAGATCTACCACATAATATTGTAAACGGAGCATATTGTTTATTCAATAAAGTAAGTATACAGACTGTTTCACCCGACAAGCAGGCTGCTCAGGGCTTTGATGAGTAAAATTATTGTACGAAAGATCCCTGCATGCAACAAAGAAATAGAAGTGGGAATATCACATTATGCAACTGGAAGATGCACGAGTGTTTACAATCATAATTATTTCCTAAATGGACAAATAAAGAATACAATACACCCAACAAACACACAAAGGCAAGGAACAACGCCTTTTCCAACATAGGTAAAAACAGAACATGCAAATAAATTATTGACATGTAAAACCCTGTTCTTATCTAAATGAACAAATCACAGAAGAAAGATGTAAATCATTTGATTAGAAACTCTTTCTATAGGCTGATTGACTACGAAATTATTATGCCTTAAAAAATGTATTTTTAATAAATTTTAGTATTTTGTCAATTTTCGGTGAGCAGTAATAGTAAGAAATTTAAGATGAAATTGTATATTCTTTGAATATTTATAGTATGATTACAATTATATAAAGATTAGAGGTTATTTTATAATTTTTAGAAAGTTTGTCTTAAATACTTAAACTCTTTTAAATTTAGAAAATCTACCCTACCACACTCTCACTCTATAATTTTGGCCATACTCCCATCATCTTTTCCTGACCTTAGACCACAATGATTTTCAAACTATATGACCTAGTTGATGTTTCCATTTTATTACAATAAATCTCGCCTCAATTAGATTGCTAATATTTTATTAAATTTCGTTTAAAAATTTAAAAATTTTTGAACTTAATTTTTTAGCTAACTTCAAACTCCTCTTAAAAAATAGAGCATACTCATAGAACAAAATTAGGAGCATATTAATAGAACAAAATTAACAAGTAGAATAAAATTATTAGAAAAATTACAGCTAAAAGTTATTGAAATTGTTCGTTGATGTATTGAAATTGTTCGTTGATGTGCTTGAAGCAGCAACTATTTGGCTAAATTTTTGACAAATTGAGCATCAAATAGAAAAAGAAACTTCATATTTGTGCTCAAAACCTTGAGAGCTATAAGATAACCTTGAGAGCTATATGGTCCCTAAAATCATCTCTATAATAATACAGGGTCATAAAGAATAACTAATTTGCATTCAAAATGTCCTAGGATGACATGGGTTT
Organism: Swietenia macrophylla; assembly: GCA_032401905.1. Lineage (NCBI taxonomy): Eukaryota > Viridiplantae > Streptophyta > Magnoliopsida > Sapindales > Meliaceae > Swietenia > Swietenia macrophylla. The sequence continues at coordinate 1,348,448 of CP135573.1, forward strand.
AATAAGACCGAATCTAGAGGCGAATTCTCACCCATCACCAATTTGCAATACATAGGATAACATGTACTAGGAATGCATAAAATAAGAATAGGTGGTGCATAAAAATTCCGCAAATAAATAGAACTCGAAGCATTAAAAGAGAGAAGATACGCACACGCTGGTTCCTTTCTTCAAGAAAGACTCTGGTATATTCCCACTGAGAAAGTTGCCGGTTAAAAAGCTGACCAAAGCCATATCATGCAGTTAATATGCTGGAGATCAAATGATTAACGCGCTAAGTCTGGAAATTTGGTTTCACTAACTTACATGAATATCAACTCCCCAAGAATCTCAACCGTGGGAAGTTTCCCGGTCAGCTTGTTAAAACTGAGATCCCTATGCAAGTAAATCATGGGGCCGAACAACACCTCCTTACTATTTCCAATTGTGGAAAAACTGTATTAACAATAACAAAGGTAGCGCACTTACAAAACATGCAGATTACTCAATCCCCAGATGTATGGAGGTATCTCTCCCAATATACTACAGTTCCTCAAAAATCTGGAGATTAAACATTAAGTCGTAAGTAAGATATGACAGTTGAAGGGTGAATAATTGTACTCTTCCATCAACAAGATATAAAATAGGCTATGAACATACATCCTTCTAATGTTTGACATGTTTTTAAGCTCGGGAAAATACTGATCTGTTCCTGCTATGTCACTAATCTTCCTGTAAGAGTGCCATATCAAACAGATCCTTTCATTAACACTCATTGTAGTCAATTAATCTTCTAAATTGACGAAAAAATTATCCTGCTTATTGTAGTGGAATACTTGAGAATGTTTCACTCACAATTGATTTAGGTTTCCCAAGACAGAGATCGATGACGGTATGGGTCCAGCCAGTCCACTACCTTGAATTTCTCTGCATCAACTCAAATAAACAAATCATGTAAAACAATGACCCAGAATATAAGCTGAAAAACCTTTTTAATGTAGAGGATCATACAGTCTCCAAAGTTGCTTCCAGTTTTGTATAAATTCTGGTATACTCCCATTGAAGTTGTTGTCGTTGATCCTACTGAAATGTGCAATAACAATAGAGTTCAGCTTACACTTACTGAAAAATTTTGAGCATTATCTTACAATTACTTCACAAGCTTACAAGTCGGCCAAATTCTTCAGTTCAGCTAGTTCCATTGGCAAATTTCCACTCAATCCACTGGAGGATAGTTTCCTGTAATTAATAATTAATTTATCAAAAACACTGATCATGGCAAAAAAATACACACAGAAAAACTTGCAAACGCCTTACAAAGTCGTCAAGTAAACTAATTTCCCAAGCTCTGCCGGTACTGTTCCTGAAAATTGGTTCATCTCAATGTCCCTGGTAAAATAGACCTACTAAGGTTACATTTGTCCAAATACACAAAGACTCGTACCTAGACATGTGCATAAGCACGCAAAAATACTTTAAAGATTGATTGAAGCGTTACAAATTCATCGCGTGCGCACACTTGATGAAATGGTAACTCAATTTTTTGGAGGATCCACCACCCATCCAGATGGAAGAAGAAGCTGATATTGGAAATATTTATTGCAATGGAACTCATGTCCTTGATCAAACAACACCTTTTTTTTTTTTTGGTGTCTATCGGAGAAAACTGGACAAGCTTGCAACTTCTTAGAATTCAAAAAATAGACAACGGAGAAGTTGTAATTTGTTGATATTGGCTGGAAATGAATAATTTATGAAATATAATTCGAGCTTACAAGTATGTAAGAGTGGTAATGTTCCCCAAAAAGCTTGGAATATTGCCTGATAATCGGTTTGCAGAAACAGCGCTGCATTTACAATTATTGAGGATTGATTAACTCAATGAAACAAGTACAATCCTAATTGCACAACCTGCTTGGCGACAAGTTTATATATCTTACATGAACTTCAACTGCATGGTAGCCCACTGGACTGGTATGGAGCCGTTAAGGTAGTTGTAGGCAAAGTCGCTGCAAATTAACAACAACATTAATCTAATTCAATAACTTGTTATTTTTCCTATGTCCATATTTCTCAATCCCCCAAAAGTCTTGATTGCATATGTTACAATTTAAATGAACTAACTAATATATGTATGTATAACTAAAGGTTTGAGCAGCTCACACTTTTTCGAGGAAGGGAAGCTGGACCAATTCAGGTGGAAGCACTCCTGAAAGATTACAACGTTTGAATTCTCTGAAAATGGAAAACAAAGATATCCCTGAATTTAGTTAGAAAAGATAAACACAGAAGACTCTAATATTATCGGAAATTCGTATCTCTATCCAAACGATAGACTTTTGTCAAACATATCCAGATCACAAAGACAATAAAACTTGAAGTGAAGAAAAACCTACATTGATGTGATGTGGCTTGTATTATCGGGTCCAGGTTCGCAGCTAATGTTCCTGGTGGGATATACTCCCTTCACTGCTGGTTTCTCATGGACTTGACAGGCAGTATCGGCATCGAAAGTCCAGTCTGTAGCTCCCATTGTTTTGGCAATTTGGTTAAGAGTATCAACTATGTACACCACATCCATGGACAAATTCAAGTCAGCAAGCGTCTTTCAATTCAACGATACAAGCAGAAACATGAACCAAGTAGAAACATATGTTGTTATTTTTTTTAAGACAGCATCTGTAACAGTATCCGAACGGCGTCCAACAAAATTATTTTATGTCCCCATATTTGCCAAGATAGCTAGTCGATATTAACTGTGGGCGCGTGCGGTGGCTGGCGTATTGCAGTTAATTTGTTCAATGATTTACACTCGTCAAAATTCAATACTATGAGGTTGATTTGGTCATTTAATAGGAACTAGGGACTCATTTGATACCAACGAACAGTTACCTCCCCGAAAATATTATCACAAATATGAAAAACGAAGAAAAGTTTGCTACACCTTCAGCTTGAGGCAGCCTGGCGATGACGAGTAGCTGCGAAGTCCATAAGCTACTCAAAGACAGAAATGATGCAAGGAGGACGAGTTTGAAGAAGAAGAACGCCATTGACAACACAGAAAGCCTGCTTTCAAACCTCCAGCTCTGGTTTAGGATCATCTCTGATATCACTATACCACTGCTTTAATCTTGTGGTCCTTATTTATTTTCAATGAAGCGGGAAAGATTTTAGCAGAATATCCAAAGCACATACCTCGATAAAGAAAGCTAACCACTATTTTAATGATTAGGGTAGTTGGGTTATCCAATCTTCATGCATGCAACAGAAAGTGAGGCGATCGTATCACCTAGTGTTAATATAAATGTTATTGTAGAATTATTTAATTAATAAAAAAAATATTTATTTATAATAAATAAAAATATTAAAAATAAATTATATAAATTTTTTTATTATATTAATTAAATAATTTTTTCACGTAATAATTTATTCTTTCACCTGTCATGATTTGTACAACGCAGAAGACTACCCGTCAACGTAAAGTTAGCACGCCATCGTTTTCCCATGCATTGATTAGCTTAGCTGCAGTTATATGGACATGAACACGTGGCTGACTGCTGCTGATAATTAAAACGTCATAGATAGTAAGTTTGATGAATATAAGTTGTAAGGTCTCTCTATTCCAACGCAGACTCGAAAACTCTGTTGCCTGTGCTCGATATTTCTTTGGTTCTGTGAATTAGAATATAAGCCAAGATGGTCCCCAACCCTCTGCAATTCTATTTCAATGCAACAGTTAATGCATGTCTTAGGACATAATGTAAATCAGCTTTGTATTACACCAGAGTGTGAACAAACAACCTTATATACTGACAAAAGGGTCTCTGTCTGATCAATATTGCAAGGTCTCTGTATCCACACAAACTAAAAATTCTGTTGCTTGTATTTGAAATTTCTTTGGTTTTGAGCATCAGAATTTATGGCAGGATGGTTCGACTCTTGCAATGGATATGGATGTCCGACCAGAAATATGAAATCGTGCAAGTAGACACAATTTTTCAAAGAATAATAAAGAGAGCAAAAAAGGATATGTGGAATTGGCGACAATATAATTTGACATGTTTGACACATCTTGGTTGGGGCTTCAGACAATAAACTTATATGTTTCTAGGAACTTTGATGAATTAATGTCATAAAGATCGTGGGCAGATGTAGAAGAAGAGCCGGTCCGTGACCGCGTAGGTGTCGAGAGTTGGATGTCTGAACTGCTTCTTTTTATCAGCTTGTAAGCATTTCCAATGGCTTCCATCTTCAAATATTACTCCTCAGTAATTTCATAGAGGTTGTGGGCAGAAGTTGAGGAAGAAACATGATAGAACGCGGATGATGAATACTGCGACTGAATTCCTTCCAAACTGCCACTAAGCCTCAGCCCTCGTTGGTCTCTCAAAGTTTTGAATCTCAAATCTTGACTACATCTTCCAGCTTCAGGTATCACATCTGGTACGGTCTCAGGATATAACGTAAATCAGATTTTTATTACACCAGAATGTAAACAAACAACCTTACATATTGACAAAAAGATCCCCGTCTGATCAATATTGCAAGGTCTCTGTATCCACGCAAACTCAAAATTCTGTTGCTTGTATTTGAAATTACCAATCAATTCAACGAAGATTAAAGTCAAACTAGTAGCAAGTCTGGATTTGAATAGTTGGTGACTTGGATCGTTGGCCAGAGCCCTGTGTAGCCATCGTCTACTAACTTTGCAATCAATATTCATGCATGTTTGACATGTTAATACAGATCGAGAGATGCCATTTTGGTTATTTTTCCACAACTTAGAATGGAATGAGCCCAATAAATTGACAGGAATAGTTGATAGAAGGGGGACATTTTGCCTTTTAAATATAGGATTTGTACTTGAACAGAACTTGGAATGTTGATATTTCTTATTTTATTTAATCACGAGTCTTTCAACCAAAACATAAAAATAAAATATAGGATTTGTACTTCAAAATGACCATTGAAAAGCTGCTTTCAGCACTGCAAGACCTGCGTTTCTGGGTTCCTCTAAGACCGAGACTTAGACATCATTATATTATTATATTACTTCAATCTTGAGCATGCTCTTTGCTTATGTTCAGCAGTAAAGCAGGATAAATATTCTCAATTTGTAGAAGAATATGCAAAGCAAATACATACCTGGATTAACAAATCTAACCACCCTCCTAAGGATTTGTATCTATTAGAGGACTAAGAATATCCTGTAAGTCAACTTAAATTTGGCTAATTATCGTCTTCTCATGCATTGACTACTAAACATACAATATGACTGGCTGCCGGAGCCAGTGATTACATATTTAAAACCTCATGCACTTCACAGTCGGTTTGATTAGCATTCCAAGGTCTCAGTGTTCCACACAAATTCAAAAGCAAGATATATGCAATTGTTTAGTCATGGATCCAAACAAACAATATTGTACAGAGAGATAATAAATTTGACAGCACAATCGTTTTCGGAAAATAATGAAGAAGAAAACAAGGAACTGTGAAATTGAGAACAGCAGAAATCTTTATGTTCAAGGAACTTGATGAACTAATGGTATAAAGATCGTGGGCAGATGTTGAAGAAGAGCCAGTCCATAAGGGCGCAGTTGTCAAAAACTGGGCATCTGAATTGTCGGTTTTTATCAGCTTGTGCTCATGTCTAATGGCTTTAAACTTCAAATATGATTCTTCCTTAATTTCATAGAGGTGAGGGGCAGAAGTAGAGGAAGAACCATGGTACAACTCTGATGACGCAGGAAAGTTTTTAGCAGAATATCCAAAGCAAATACCTCGATAAAGAAATCTAACCACTATTTTAATACAAGGGCCAGTGGGGTTAACTTTAAATTCATGAAATTTCAGAAAATAATAATAATAAGCGCTACTTATTCAATCTTGCATCTAATAATGATTTGTATAAAATAGAAAACTACGAGCCAACTTAAAGTTAGCATGTCATCGTTCTCTCATGCTTTGATTAGCTTAGTCTGCAGTTATATGGACATGGACACATGGCTGACTGCTACTGATAATTAAAACCTCATAGATAGTAAGTTTGATAAATCAAGTTGCAAGGTCTCACTGTTCCCACACAGACAGTGTTTGAAATTTCTTTGGTTTTGAGCATCAGAATTTATAGCAGGATGGTTCTAACTCTGTGCAATGGATACGGATGTCCCACCAGAAATATGAAATCGTGCAAGTAGAAACAATTTTTCAAAGAATAATAAAGAGAGAAAAAAGGAAATGTAGAATTGACGACAATATAATTTGACATGTTTGACACATCTTGGCTGGGGCTTCAGACAATAAACTTACATGTTTCTAGGAACTTCATGAATTAATGTTATAAAGATCGTGGGCAGATGTAGAAGAAGAGCCAGTCCATGACCGCATAGGTGTCGACAGTTGGATGTCTGAACTGCTTCTTTTTATCAGCTTGTAAGCATCTCCAATGGCTTCAATCTTCAAATATGACTCTTCATTAATTTCATAGAGGTTGTAAGCAGAAGTTGAGGATGAAACATGATAGAACCCGGATGATGAATACTGAGACTGAGTTCCTTCAAAACTGCGACTAAGCCTCAGCCCTCGTTGGTCTCTCAAAGTTCTGTATCTCAAATCTTGACCATATCTTCCAGCGTCAGGTATCGCATCTGGTATGGTAGTTCTTCCTTCCAGCATGCTCACTACTTCCGACATTGTTGGCCTTCGTGATGGTGAAGCATTGGTGCATAAAATGGATACTTTAATCAACCTTTCTACTTCTTCCTTCTTGTATTCAAATCCTAGCTTAGGATCTACTAAATCGATTGGCCTTCCACATTGCTCTAAATGACAGGCCTACCAAGACACAGCAATTATCACAAGGTTTGAGAAGAAAACAATGTCACAAGAAAATTGAAGCACAAAATCATTTAGGAGCAGCACTGAAAGAGCATTTACTAGACATAAATTAGTTACAAACCCAATCTATAAGACAAACGCAATCAATCTCTGAAGGCACAGAATAGGTCACATTGCTTTTCCCACTAACAATTTCCAAAGTCACCACCCCAAAACTGTAAACATCTGCTTTGTGGGTCAAATAACCCCAAAGTGCGTATTCAGGTGCCATGTATCCTCTGCAATCAAAATTATCATTTGTTTTGAACTGAAACAATTACAAAGATATCCATTCTAGATATGAGGTAAGTGACTTACATGGTTCCAGCAATGCGAGTGCTGATGTGAGTTTTCTCCTCCTCATCAATTTTAGCCAGTCCAAAGTCTGATATTTTGGGGTTTAGATCCCCATCAAGCAGAATGTTAGTAGTTTTGATGTCTCTGTGAACAATTTTGAAACGTGATTCTTCATGAAGAAAAGCTAACCCTCTGGCGATCCCGAGACAGATCTTCTGCCTAGTTGGCCAGTCCAATTCCAGTTGACAGTTTTCATGACCTTAAAATTAACCGTTGGAATTGGAAACATTAAAGGAGAAAACGAAACAATGTATACCTGTATGTAACGTTTAGAATCCTATTTTTTTATCTTCTCCATTATGATCAATCAGTAAAAATTTCACTAGATTAAACCTACCAAACAAAGCACGGGCAAGGCTGTTGTTTTCCATGTATTCATACACTAGCAAGAGTTGATCCCCTTCAATACAACAGCCATGAAGTTTCACAAGATTTGCGTGTTGCAAACATGAAATCATGCCAATCTCATTCAAGAACTCGCGATTTCCCTGCCTTGATTTTGAAGAGAGCTGTTTCACAGCAATTATAGTACCATCTGCTAACACACCCTGCATCCCAGTCATGGAAAAATAGATATACCATTGAAGAAATTTTCTGTATTAAGAAGATAAGTGCAGTGGCCAATGATTCAGCAGTATACCTTGTAAACAGGTCCGAATCCACCTTCTCCAATCTTGTTCACAGGATCAAAATTGTTAGTGGCAGCCTTAATTTGCTTTAAGGTAAAAGAAATGGTTTGGAGATACAGTCCTTTTACAGAATCTGCCCAAACAAAGAGAGACGAGCATGCTTTAAATAAGTTGTGTGATTCATTTATTTGTTTGCTAAAGGCATGATGAGCAAAATAAGAATTATGATAGAGTTTCATAATTGCCACCCACCATTGCAAGATATCTAGATATGTTTCATAATTTGACTGAAATAGACATTCCAAGTTACAGGGATTAGAAGAAAAGTGAGTTATTGTCTTCTAACATGGTTTTGACGAACAGCCTGTGCTTCAAATGGAAAATGCCAGATAAATCTTGTATTGGTTCTTAAACTAAAAGCCTACGATGGCATATAGCCTATCAAAAACAAAGTCGAAATTGTTGTAAACAAAGTCAAATAGATGTTGAACAACATATGAAAGCTTTTTTATTTTATATATTTACTTATTTTGGTGATTTTTCCACAGAGAGGAGTCCAAACCTTTTTCTTTGCCCATTCTGTTTCCAAAATAGAATCTCCAGCCAATAATACTCAACACCAAGAGGATGAGAGACAATCCTACAATGACACCAATGATAACTGGGAGTATCTTATTTTCCTCCTTGAAGTCTACCCAAGAGAAACCACAAAGCAGTTACAATGGTTCAAAACCTATATATACATGATATAGAAAGCCCAACTGTAAAGCACTCACTGAAAGGTTTAATCATGAGGCCAAAATTTAAAATAAAAAATGTGGCCAGGCTAAATTAACTTGTCAAACGTCAATAACTTGTGAGGAAAAACCTTTTTTCTAAGATAAATAAACTGTTAAAATGTATCATCTCCAATGATTGATATGGAAAAAACAGAGAAAATTAGTAGTTCAGGCATCAGAAGGAGATTTATTGTCCCTCTTATAGATGCCGGAAATCTAATAACAATTATACCAAATTTATCCACCAAGTTGGATGTCTAGTTTCCAAAAGTTTTCTAATGCAGCAATAACTGTACGGTTAAACTTCATTCTACAATAACAAGATTGTAAAATATGCTTGTAGTGTTAACCAATACGGGAAATAGGAGAAGAGCAGGAGAAAATGCTCACTGGGGTCCACCACAGAAATAGCTGATATGAGAGGGCCATAGACTCCCGCTTTAGGAATTGCCATTGTCCCTTTTCCAGCCCAATTAAAACGGATTTCTAACAAGTTATTTGTAACGGTGGCATTATAGGATCTTATAACTGGTTTAAGAACCCCAGAAGCCTCAACTGCAATATTGAAATCCTTCTCGACTAGTTTGTCCTGCAACATGAGAATAAAGTGAAACCTTTTTGGTGTGTCATTTCCTGAAAGAAATAAACTTCATGAGAGATATTGTCCCAAATCATGAGTTCATGCTTGCAATCCATCAAATTGTTAAAACCATATCTGTTTCTCAGGAATTTGGTGAGAAATATCTCCACTGAAAGAATACTTCTGGATTTTACTCATTTACCTGAATATAAATATCAAATATACGCCTTCCAAGACTATGAAATGTTTTGTCACTTGTAAACTGGATCTCCGCAAAGTACAGATTCAAAGTATAATTCCCATTCTCTAAACAATTACCAAAATAAGTAAGTGAAACAGGAGCAATGCGTGCATCAAGGTACAGGTCAGAAATGTCAGATGAATCCAAACTTGCAATGTAATGTGTGTTTTGTTCGTCATTGTCATCTGCAAAGTCTCCAGTGGTGGTAAATCCCCAGTTCGCATCATCATTTGAATAGTATGTTGCAGTACCACCTGCAATATTTGCATCTCCTACAAAAGTCTGACCACTTACTTTCACATTATTTCCACCACAATTAATGAATAAAGAGTGCCTATCTGTCAAGACAGAAGAATGTCAAAGACTGTAAGCAGTGAACAGTAAAAATGCTGGTTATGCATTGACAAGATTAGAAACCAAACATTCTTACACATATAAACCATGAAAAACTCTTTTTGCATAGTAGTAAATGTAGAATAAATTATTCCATGATTGTCATTATAATTCATTAGATTACTAAACCTTGCAGATAAGTTGATTTGAATATATCATGTGTTACCAACGATTTGTGATTCTAAAAGTCAATCAATGTGAAACCTAGATAGATTTCATGGTGATTTATTGATATTGCATTTTCAATAAATGTACTTACATTGAGGACACTTGAAATCATTCCTGCATGGAAGAACTCCACTTCTAGTTTAAGTCAAGGAGAAAAGAATGTTAGTCACGCTATAGACATTATTCAAGTACCCGTCTACCCTAAACCCAAAAAGATCTTAGAAAACAAACAACGGAAAAGACACAAAGATTTGTTTAACTTCTTGATGTGTTGTTTATTAACTCTATCACTCAACAATAAGAAAGCAAGAAAAGTAACTTACAAGTTGCCTTCTGCAGAAGAACTTCGGTACAAGTTCAGATTTAGATTCCTAGTCAAATAATAGAAGATAAAGCAAATATCAGCACATAGATCTACCACATAATACTGTAAACGGAGCATATTGTTTGTCCAATAAAAGAAGTATACAAACTGTTTCTCCCGACAAGCAGGCTGCTCAGGGCTTTGATGAGCAAAATCATTGTATGAAAGATCCCTGCATGCAACAAAGAAACAGAAGTGGGAATGTCATGCAACGGGAAGATGCACAAGGATTTACTAGATCATGGGTGTATCTTTTGATGCTGACCCCACACTCTTTACAATCATTATTTTTTCCAAATGGACAAATAGAATATGCAATAAAAATAACAAACACACGCACAAAGGTAAGGATCGAAGTCTTTTCCAACATAGGTATAAACAGAATATGCAAATAAATTATTCACAAGTAAAACCATGTTTTTCAGTAATCTAAATGAACATATCAAAGAAGAAGCATATCATTTGATTAGAAGCTCCTTATATAGGCTGAGTGACTATGAAGTAAACTCCATCTCTGCACCTAAGCTGGCTTTATGCTAGGATGATATGGCTATGTATTTAATAAGACCAAACTAGCGGCAAATTCTCACCAAGCATAAATTTCTAATACATAGGAAATTCACAGAAGAGCAAATCTATAGAGGATAACATATAATAGGAATCTATATAATAAGGACAGATGCACAGAAATTCCTCAAATATAGAACTCGAAACATCAGAAAAGAGATAAGATACACACACACTGGTTCCTTTCTTCAAGAATGACACTGGTATATTCCCGCTGAGAAAGTTGCCAGTTAAAAAGCTGACAAAGCCATATCAAGCAGTTAATATGCTGGCAATCAAATGATTACCACAGTAAATGTAGAAATCTGGTTTCAGTAACTTACATGAATAACAAGTCCCTAGGAATCTCAAATTTGGGAAGTTCCCCAGTTAGCTTGTTAAAACTGAGATCCCTATTCCAAAAACACAAAATAATGATAAAAACATCTGCATATGCAAATAAATCTTGGGGCCGAACAACGCCTGCTTACTGAGTTTATGCAATGGAACATTAATTATGCTCTAACCAAAGAAGCATTCATTTTGCATCAGATAAACAAGACTACCAGGCCTTCAATTGTATTGGAGTGGCAAATTTATAAAACATTACAGCTAAGTTATAAAATTTTCAGGCATGCTCTGCATAAAGATCGGATTTTAATTTTCAAGTGTACAAAAACTGTATTAATAACAACAAAAAGTAACATACTTACAAAACATGCAGATTATTCAATCTCCAGATATATTGAGGTATCCCTCCCAATATGCTACAGTTCCTCAAAATTCTGGTGATTCAACATCAATATGTAAGATATAAAAGTTGCAACGCGAATAATTGTGCTCCTTCATCAACATGATATAAAATAGGAAGTAACATACATCCTTCTAATGTGTGTCATGTTTTGAAGCTTAGGAAAATCCTGATCTGTTCCTGATAGGTCACTAATCTTCCTGTAAGAGTGCCATATTAAACAGATCCTTTCATTAATACTTGTTTTAGTAAATTAACCGCATAAATTGATGAACACAAATCATTCTTCTTCATGTAGTGGAATATTTGAGAAATATTTACTCACAATTGATTTAGCTTTTCCAAGAAAGAGATTGAGGACAGAATGGGACCATGCAGTCCACTACCTTGAATTTCTCTTCATCAACTCAAAAAAAACCAATCAAGAAAAATCAAGACCAAGAATGTAAACTGAAAAACCTTTGTAACATAGGATCGTACAGTCTCCAAAGTTGCTTCCAGTTTTGTATAAATTCTGGTATACTCCCATTGAAATTGTTGTCATTGATCCTACTGAAATGTGCAATAAGAATAGAGTTGAGCTTATACTTACTGACAAATTTTGAGCATAATCTTACAATTACTACAAAAGCTTACAAGTCAGTCAAATTCTTCAATTCAGCTAGTTCCATTGGCAAATTTCCACTCAACCCATTAGAGGATAGTCTCCTGTAATCAACAATTAGTTGCCATAAACACTGATCATGAGAGTAAATAAACACAAAAAAAACTTGTAAATGCCTTACAAAGTTTTCAAGTTAACTAATTTCCCAAGCTCCGCAGGTACTGTTCCTGAAAATTGGTTAATCTCAATGTCCCTGGTAAAATAGACCTATTCAGATTACTAATAGAATACATTTGTCTAAATACTCAACAGACTCTTATCCAGACTTGTGTGCGCACACACAAGAATACTTTAAAGTTTGATTGAAACATTACAAATTCATTGCATGTGTGCATTTAATGAAATGATAAGTCAATTTTTTGGAGGATCCACAATCCATCCAGAAGAAAAGAAGCAGACATTGAAAATATTCATAGTGAGGGAACCCTCCATGAACAAACAACACATTTATTTTTCTCTCTCTCTCTCTCTCTCTCTCTCTCCAAGAAAGCTGGATAGCTTGCAACTTCATAGAATTCAAAAAAGAGACAATGGAGAAGTTGCAATTAGTTCATATGGGCTAGAAATGGATAATTTATGAACTATAATTCAAGCTTACAGGTATGTGAGGCTGGTAATGTTCCCCAAAAAACTTGGAATATTGCCTGATAATCGGTTTGCAAAAAGAGCGCTGCATTTACAATTATTGACGATTGATTAACTAAATGAAACAAGTACAATACTAATTGCACAACCTGATTAGAGACGAAGCATATATATCTTACATGAACTTCAACTGCATGGAAGCCCACTGGACTGGTATGGAACCGTTAAGGTAGTTGTAGGAAAAATCACTGCAAATTAACAACAAAATCAATCTCAACTTTATTATTGTCGCTGTGTCTAGAATTTCCAAATCTCCCAATAGAATAAATTGATTTCACAATTTCTATTAACAAACTAACAGATGTATGTATAAGTGAAGGTTTGTGTAGCTCACACTTTCTCGAGGGCAGGAAGCTGGACCAACTCAGGTGGAAGTATTCCTGAAAGATTGCAACGTTTGAATTCACTGAAAATGGAAAACAAAACATACCCAGAATTAATACTTTCACACCCTTAGAACAACAAAATTAAATCTCGAAATCACGAAAAACCTACATTCCAGTAACGTGGCTTGTATTATCGAGTCCGGGTTTGCAAGTAATATTCCTGGTGGGATCTACTCCCTTCAATGCTGGTGCTTCATGGACTTCACAGGCATTATCTGCATCGAAAGTCCATTCAGTAGCTCCCATTGTTCTGGCAATTTGGTTGAGAGCATCAACTACGTACACCACCACATCCATAGACAAATTAATGTCAAACGTTACAATTAGAAACATCAACCAAGTAGACTTTTGGATCCAGTAATACCTGTTTTATTAAGAATTGTTAACATTTCATATTACGCCTACTGTCATTCCCCGTAAAAATTCAATAGCATGAGATTCATTTGGTCATTTAATAGAATTAAGGACTCAATGGATTAAATAAAGAAACTACCATCTTATTTGTAAAAATATATAAGTTTAGGAATTGGAATGTGATGATCTGAACAGTAAGATCCAGAAACGGCCGTGACGGAGAAAAGTTTGCTGTACGGTACCTTCAGCTTGCGGCAGCCTAGCTGCGACAAGTACCTCCGTCCATAAGCAACTCAAAGGCAGAGATGAAGCAAGGAGAACAAGTTTGAAGAAGAACACCATTGAAAAGCTGCTTTCAACTCTCTTCATTCGATCCAGGATCATCTGTGATATCGTTATACTACTCCCCTTGTGCTCTCTATTTATATTCAATAAACAAAGTAGGAGAATGAATATTCAAAGCAAATATAGCTGGATTAAGACATCCAACCACCCTCCTAATAATTGTTTTGTTTTGCATGCAGTAAGGATTTGAATATAGTACAAGTTGACAGGTCAACTCAAAGTTATTTTGTCAACGTGTTCATATTCGTTGATTATTCTAGTTTGTAGGTAGCAGAATTGATAGTGATTATTTAAACCTCTGTATAGTAAATTGGATGAACGTAAGGTCTCTGTTTCCACAGGAACTCAAACATATGTTGCCTGTATCTGATGTTGTCATCTGGGTCATTAGTTTAATGCATGTCTTAGAATGATATATGAATTAGCTTTTTGTCACCAGAAATATGAAATCTTTTATTTGCAATAGTAAATCGACAAGTTAGAAAGCATAAAAACAATCTGATATATAGACACAAAGGTTATGTAATGTACAGGGGAAATTTTTCAAAGAATAATAAAGGGAGAGAAATGTGGCGTAAAATTGACAATGGCAAAAATCTTTTATGTTACATAGAACTTGATGATTTCGTGTTATAAAGATCATGGGCAGAGGTTGAAGAAGAGCCAGTGTAGGAGGGCATAGTCGTCGAGAGTTGGACCTCTGAGATGTTGCTATTGATCAGCTTATAACCGTCCCTAATGACTTTATACTTCAAATATGACTCTTCATCAATTTCATAGAGGTCGTTGGCAGAAGTCGAGGAAGAAACTTGAAAGGAACGGGCTGACGTTGAATGTTGGCTCTGCGTTAGTTTTGCATTCTGACTACGCCTCAGCCCTTCGCTGTCTCTCAAAGCTTTGAATCTCAAATCTTGACTGTAACTTCCCGCCTCAGGTATCATATCTGGTATGGCAGTTTCTCCTTCCAGCATGCTCACCACTTCGGACATTTTAGGCCTCAGAGCTGGTGAAGCATTGGTGCATAAGAGGGATACTTTGATCATCCTTTCTGCTTCTTCCTTCTTGTATTCTAATCCTAGCTTTGAGTCCACCAGCTCGATTAGCTTTCCGTCTTGCTGTAAATGACAGGCCTACCAAGACATAGCAATTGTCACAAGGTTTGATGATATGAATTAGTAACCAGAACTAAAGAACATTTACTAGATGCAAAAGGAGGATGATATAAGTCAGTCACCAACCCAATCTAGGAGACAAGTACAATCAATCTCTGGAGCTGGTGCATAATTCATATTGTTTTTCCCACTGACAATTTCCAAAGCCACAACTCCGAAACTGTAAACATCTGCTTTGTAGGTCAAATAACCCCAAAGTGCATATTCTGGTGCCATGTATCCTCTGAAATCAAAATAATCGTTTATTTTACACTGAAACAGTAAGCAAAAGTATCAACTTTAGATGAGAGACGTGCAGCTTACATGGTACCAGCGACGCGAGTGCTAATGTGTGTTTTCTCCTCCTCATCAAGCTTAGCCAGTCCAAAGTCGGATATCTTGGGGTTCAGATCCCCGTCAAGCAGGACATTAGTAGCTTTGATGTCTCTGTGAACAATTTTGAATCGTGATTCTTCGTGAAGAAAGGCTAAACCTCTGGCAATCCCAAGACAGATCTTCTGGCGAGTTGGCCAGTCCAATTCCAGTTTAGAGTTTTCACGGCCTTAAATAACCATTCCAATGAGAAATATTACAAGGGAAAGCAAATAAAACATTATATACCTGAATGTAACATTTAGGTTATCAATTTAAGTATATAATCAATCAAGTGAATTTCACTAGATTAAACTTACCAAACAGAAATCGGGCAAGACTGTTGTTTTCCATGTATTCATATACTAGCAAGAGTTGATCCCCTTCAATACAACAGCCATGAAGTTTCACAAGGTTTGGGTGTTGCAGACACGAAATCATGCCTATCTCATTCAAGAACTCTCGATTTCCCTGCCTTGATTTTGAAGAGAGCTGTTTCACAGCAATTATAGTACCATCTGCTAACACACCCTGCATGCCAGTCATGGAAAAACAAATGCATATATTTTAAGCACAACCATTGAAGGAAGTTCTGTATTAAAAGGATAATTGTAGAGGCCAAAGATTGGCCATTATACCTTGTAAACAGGTCCGAATCCACCTTCCCCAATCTTGTTCGCAGGTTCAAAATTGTTAGTTGCAACCTTAATTTGCTTTAATGTGAAAGAAGTTGTCTGGAGATCTGATCCTTTCATAAAATCTGTCCAAACAAATAGAGATGGGTATGCTATCAAGGAGTTGCTGTTGATGCATTTATTTGTTTGCTTTTTAATGGGCAAAAAAACATTATCATATAGTTTCATAATTGCAAACAACCATTGCTAGATATGTTCCATAATTTGACTCTACTAGACCTTCCCAAGTTATGACTTAAAAGGATCCAGAAGAAAAGTGAAGTTGTCCACCAACATTGTTTTAACAAATAGCATTTGCTTCCAATGAAAACTACAGAATAAATCTTGTTTTAGTTCTCAAACTAAGAGTCTTCAATGGCACCTATAATGGCAGTGAAAAAAATTTTTCTTTTCATCATAACTGACTTTTGCAGTGAATGGATGTTGAGCAGATTATAGGAGATTTTTTTTTTTTTTTTGAGTGATTTTTCCATCAGAAAAGAGCCCAAACCTTTTTCTTTGTGCCTTTTGTTTCTGAAGTAGTACTTCCAGCTGATGATACCCAACACCAAGAAGACAAGGGATAATCCTACAACAACACCGATGACAATTGGTACAGTCTTCTTCTTTTTTGGTTTGAAGTCTGCCCAAGAGAGCCCACAAAGCAGTTATAATGATTAGAAAGACTTAAAGCACCCACTGAAAGGTTTAAGCATGAAACTAAAACGAAACCAAAATTGACTAGGCTTAATTAAATTGTCAAACATTAGTGTCTTATGCGAAAAAAAATCATTTTTCTCACATAAATATTATTAAAAAGTATCATCTCTGATGATTGACATGGATGAACCAGGGAAAATTAGCAGTTCAAGCTTCAGAAGCAGAGCCATTAGTCCCTCATATAGCAAAAAATCATATAACTACATGCAGCTAATTAATCTACCAAACCAGATATATGGTTTTCAATAGTTTTCCAATTGAGGGATGCAGTAACTGTAGACGGTTAAACTTCATGCAAGAAAAATATATGAGTTGATCAACTAAAACAGAATTGTAAAACATGTTAAAATGTCAACCAAGATGAGAAATATAAGTACTGACTAGGGTCCACCACAGAAATAGCAGATATGAGGGGACCATAGACTCCCTTTTTTGGAAGTGCAGTGGTGCCTTTGCCGGCCCAGTGGAAACGGATCTCTAAGATGCTACTAGTAACAATGGCATTACAGGTACTTGCAACTGGTTTGTGAACCCCAGAAGATTCAACTGCCATATTGAAATCGTTCTTGACTAGTTTGCCCAAGTGAACCCACAAAGCATTTATAATGATCAGAAAGACTTAAAGCACCCACTGAAAGGTTTAAGCATGAAACTAAAATGAAACCAAAATTGACTAGGCTTAATTAAATTGTCAAATATTAGTATCCTATGCAACCAAAAAAAAAATCATTTTTCTGACATAAATATTATTAAAAAGTATCATCTCTGATGATTGACATGGATGAAACAGGGAAGATTAGCAGTTCAAGCTTCAGAAGCAGAGCCATTAGTCCCTCGTATGGCAAAAAATCATATAACTACATGCAGCCAATTAATCTACCAAACCAGATATATGGTTTTCAATAGCTTTCTAATTGATGACTGCAGCAATTGTAGACAGTTAAACTTCATGCAAGAAAAACATATGAGTTGAGTGACTAAAACAGGATCGTAAAACACGTTAAAATGTCAACCAATATGAGAAATATAAGAGGAGCTGGATAAAGTACTGACTAGGGTCCACCACAGAAATAGCTGATATGAGGGGACCATAGACTCCCCTTTTTGGAAGTGCAGTGGTGCCTTTGCCGGCCCAGTGGAAACGGATCTCTAAGATGTTACGAGTAACAGTAGCATTGTAGGTTCTTGCAACTGGCGTACGAACTCCAGAAGCTTTAGCTGCTATATTGAAATCCTTGTCCACTAGTTTGTCCTGAAACACAGCAATGCAGTGAAAAATTTTGAGTATGTCATTTCCTTAAAGGAACAAACTTCATGAGAGATGCTGTCCCGAATCATGAGTGCTTGCTTGCAATCCATCAAATTATTAAATACCATATCTGTTTCACAGGAACTCAGGGTGAAATGTCTCCACAGAAAGAATATTTCTTGATTTTACCCATTTACCTGGATATAAATATCAAACATACGCCTTCCGAGGCTGTGAAATGATTTGTCATTTGTGAACTGGATCTCCGCAAAGTAGAGATTCAAAGTATAATTCCCATTTTCTAAACAGTAACCAAAGTAAGTAAGCGAAATAGGAGCAATGCGTGCGTTAATGTATAATTCAGAAAGGTCTGATGAATCCGAAACTGCAATGTAATCTGTGTTTTGTTCGTCATTGTCATCTTGGAAGTCTCCAGTGCTACTAAATCCCCAGTTAGCAACATCATTTGAATGGTATGCTGCAGCACCACCACCAACTGTTGCATCTCCTTCAAATGTGCTACCATTAATTTCCACATTATTTCCACCACAATTAATGTATATCGAGTGCAAATCTGTGAAGATAAAAATAGCTTGGATTTAAGTTGATCTGAATTGATATCCATTCTTGAGTACCAAAGATTAGTGATTTTATGATTCAACCAATGTGAAGCATAGATAGATTTCATGGTGATTTATTGATATTGGGTTTTCAATAAAAATACTTACACCGATGACACTTGAAATTGTTTCTGCATGGAAGAACTCCACTTCTGGTTTAATCAAGGAAAAATGCAGCTTAGCATGCTATAGACATTATTTAGGAATTAAGATCAATAATATGCCACTTTTGAGACACTATATGAAAAACAAGTTGTGTTGATGTCCAAATAAATTTGGAACACTATGTAACTCAGTAAGAAATGGACATTTTAAAAATGAAAATAAAGAAAAATAATCTCTCTTTTTTTTTTTTGCAGACCAATGATGATGCAAGGTAGGAAATCTTGTAATTGCCTCGTGTTGACACCTTACATGGCAAACGTGCAAAATAAAACTTTCATCATTTGAAGAATCTGTCTACCCTAAACCCGTAAAGATCTTAGATGCAAAGGTTAGATGATAAAATGACTATCTATATGTGCAAACTTCTTGATCTTGGTTATTAACTCTGTCAATCGACAATAAGAAAGCAAGAAAAACAACTTACAAACTGCCTTCGACTGAAGAACTTCGGAACAAGTTCAGATTTAGATTCCTAGTGAAATATTAGAAGATCAAGTAAATATCAGCACACAGATCGACCACCTAATAGCATAACAAGAGCAGATTATTTCTTCAATATAAAAAGTATACTTACTGTCTCGCCTGACAAGCAGGCTGCTCAGGAGTTTGATGAGTGAAATTATTGTATGTAAGATCCCTGCATGAATCAAAGAAACAGCAGTGTGAATTTTATGCAGTTGGAAGATGCAAAAATAGAAAGCAACATATGAGTACACATCACCTTCTCTGTCCAAAATAATTATTAAATCTAAAAGCATGTGACAACTAGAGTAGTATATGGATATCAAATTTGAAGCTCAAGTATTACCACTATGAAAAGAAGATTAGTAGGAAAAATAGAACATGCAATTCCTCTAACACAGATACCCACTCAGAAAGAGGGCTGGAATCAAACCCCTTTTAACGCAAGTAAAAACAAACTCTCCAAAACCAAAACCATGTACTTCTATAATCTAAATGCACAAAACAAGGAAGAATGAAGCAAATCATTTTATTATAAACTCCTTCATTAGGTAGAGTGATTGTCACTTGGACAAGACGAAACAGTGGTGGGTCACTTTGGCAGTAACTAATTTGCATTCAAAATATGCTAGGATGACATTACTATGTATTTAATGAGACCAAATCTAGAGCCAAATTCTTAGCCTTTACTAATTTCAGTTATATAGTAAATACACAGATTAGCAGTCTACAGAGGTTAATATATGATAAATGCCTATGATAAGAATAGGTGCCCATTTATTTCTCAAATAAATAGACTCAAAGCAGCAAAGAGACAAGATACACACACATTAGTTCCTTTCATCAACATTGACTCTGGTATATTCCCGCTCAGAAAGTTGCCAGTTAGAAACCTGTCCAAAGCCATATCAAGCAGTTAATGTGCTGGAGATCAAATGATTGACACTATCGTCTAGAAACTTGATTTCATTAACTTACATGAATTTCAAACTTGAAGGAGCTGCAACATTGGGAAGTTCTCCAGTTAACTTGTTAAAACTGAGATCCCTATTCCAAAATAACAAGAAAATGATAAAAACATTTACATAGCGAAAAAAATAAAAAAAATCAGTTTACTGAGCATACATATTGCTTCTAATACACAAGATTACTTGGCCTTCATGTATGAAGTTCAGTATTTAATTTTCAAGTTTATAGTAACTGTATTACAAAAAATTGTAACATACTTACAAAACTCGCAAATCATTCATTTCCCAGATATATCCAGGTATCCCGCCTGATATGCTACAGTTCCTCAAAATTCTGGAGACAGAACATCAATATGTAAGATACAATTGTAAGGTGAATAAATATAATCCTACTCATTCATCAACATGATATAAAGTAGGCAATTAACTTACATCCTTTCAATGCCTGTCATGTTTTGAAGATCAGGAAAACCCTGATTCGTCCCTGCTACATCACTAATCATCCTGCAAGAGTGCCATCATAAACAGATCCTTTCATTAACACCCATTCTAGTAATATAATCTGATATATTAATGAACTAAATCGCCCTGCTTCTTGTCATAGAATAGTGGAGAAATATTTACTCACAATTTTCTTAGATTTTCCAAGGCAGATATTAATGATGGAATGGGTCCATCCAGTCCACTACCTTGCATTTCTCTGCATCAACTCAAAAAAAAAAAAAATTCAACCAAGAAAAATCAAGACCCAGAATGTAAGCTTAAAACCATTTTAATGTAAAAGATCGCACAGTCTGTCAAGTTGCTTCCAGTTTTGTATAAATTCTGGTATACTGCCATTGAAATCGTTGTCGCTGATCCTACTGTAATGTGCAATAATAATGGAGTTCAGTCTTTAGTTCTCAAAAACTTTGTGCATAATTTTACAATAATCATGAAAGCTTACAAGTCAGTCAAATTCTTCAGCTCAGCTAGTTCCAATGGCAAATTTCCACTCAACCCATTGGAGGATAGTCTCCTGTAATTAATAATTAATTGATCAAATACACTGATCATGGGAAAAGGTAAACACAAAAAAACTTGTAAATGCCTTACAAAGTTTCCAAGTTAACTAATTTTCCAAGCTCTGCAGGTACTGTTCCAGAAAATTGGTTTGCTTCAATGTCCCTGGCAAAAAAGACCTATTCAGATCGCTAATAGAATACATATGTCTAAATACTTAACAAACTCGTATGTATACATGTGCGCACTTCAACAAGAATCATTAGAAATTCATTGCGTGTGTGCATTGATGAAATGATAAGCCAATTTTCTGGAGGTTCCACCATCCCACTAGATGGGAAAGCAGCACTAACTTCACAGAATTCATTAGAGAAACAAAGCAGAAGTTATCTGCATAGAAAATGGATGTTTGATGGACCAAATTATCATGTCAATGGACCAAAAAAATTTGCTTAAATCAACAATTCAAAGCTTACAAGTAAGTGAGACTGGTAATGTTCCCCAAAAAACTTGGAACGTTGCCTGATAATCGGTTTCCGAAAACAGAGCTGCATTAACAATTACCGACAATTGATTAACTCAATGAAACAAGTACAGCCCTAATTGCTTAACCTGATTAATAACAACTAAATATAGCTTACATGAAATTCAACTGCAACGAAGCCCACTGGACTGGTATGGAACCATTAAGGTAGTTGTAGGCAAAATCACTAGAAATTAACAAGAATATTCATCAAATTCAATAACTTAAACATATTTCCTTTGTCTAGATTTCCCAACCTCCCAATTGAGTTGTTAATTGCAGATTTCTCAATGTAAAAGTTTTGTGTAGCTCACACTTTCTGGATGGAGGGAAGCTGTGCCAATTCAGGTGGAAGTACTCCTGAAAGATTGCAACGTTTGAAAACTCTGGAAATGGGAAACAAAACAACAGACCTTCTGTCAAAGATATTCAGAGCGTAAAGAAATTAAATGTTGAAACCCACGAAAACCTACAAGTCTGTAATGTGGCTTGCATTATCGAGTCCAATGCTGCAATTAATAAACCTGGTGGGATCGACTTCCTCTCTTACCGCTTTATCATTGACTTCGCAAGCAGTATCCGCATCGAAAATCCAGTCAGTAGCTCCCATTGTTTTGGCAATTTGATTGAGAACATCAACTACACCCGCATCCACACACAAATTTAAGTCACATATATTATAACCAGCTTTAAATTCACCATCACAATTTCAACCCAAAAAAAAAAAAAAATTGCAACCGATTCCAGACTCCGTAGAACTTCTCTTCCCACCAGGAGCTTTACTATCTTGCTCCCACCGTGGTGTACCGTCAGAATAATCGATCATGTGAACCGCACGTGATAATACAAGATACAAACACGTTGACCAATCATCGGAACTGTGGAGTTAGACTACACAACCAGGGAAGTGATCTAGCTTCCCAACAGACGAGGTTTCTTTTCCTTTTTACTACATCAGTTCTTCATGTTTTGTCGCAGTGTTAATATCTCAAATCTGAAAAACAGACGGGAGGAGGAGAGAAAGATTTCCATACCTTCAGCTTGAGGAAGCCTAGCAGCAACAAGCATCTGTGAAGTCCACAAGCTACTCAGAAATGATGCAAGGACAACAAGCTTGAAGAAGTAGAAGAATAAGAACACCATGGGAAACCCAGAAAAGCTGCCCTGAACTCTCCAGCTTTGCTTTCGGAACATTTGAGCTACCATTAGATTACTTTAACAAATCCTGGTATGCTAATTATATACAAGCAACGGTGAAGGAGGAAAATTATTAGCAGAATATTCCAAGCAAATAGCTCGATGAAGAAACTCTAACTACTCCCTGATCTCCTCCTTGTCATTGGTCTAATCCGGAATTGTATTTAATTTCAACCAAGTTGAAGAAATCATTTATTATTTCGTTATGGGCCGTACGTTCATTAGATTATTATATTCTCCAGTTACATGCACATGTCTGACTTGATTGGCCGCTAGTGATGAGACTTTAGGATGCAGCGAGGAGATGAAGCTAGTGCGGGAGAAATTTCACTTCAGTACCTATTTTTTTCAAAAATTCTATTTAACTCAATTAGTTTAAAATTGTATCATGAATATGCCTAAGAGTTTCATTTTTGTTTCAACTTAATTCTTAAAATCAAATTCCGTTGATTCCATTCTAACCAGGGAGAACGATAATGAATTAATTTTATAAGACACACTAAATCACGCACTTTCTCAAAATTTTATTTATCAACTCATGCTATTTTTATACTTATAAATAGATCAAATAGAAATACTAAACCATCATTTTAACATAAAATTTCTAAATTCATAAACTTTCGACTTTCAACAAAGATTTGAGTTCATCGTTATTCGTTAAATTCAGCGATAAATATGTTTATTTTTTAGGTTAAAATATGAGTAAAAAAAATAATATATCAGGATTACTCGTGACATATTATTAAACTCATCGAACAAATCAAAGTTTCGAACAAACCTAGGGACTAAAAGGAAATATGTATGGAGCTTTGGTTGACATTTGACTGAACAAAAAATCTTGTATGGAGTTTGCTATATTTGAATTTTCCTTGGGTTTGAATATTTTGCATTTTAACTTGCGCCGCTTTTGACAAAAGAATTTTTAAGGCAAGGAGGTGGTGTTTCAAGCCATAATAATTAAAATCCCTTGAAGTCCCAACCACCAATGTGAACTCTTCCATTAAATTCATACTTACAAAGAGAAAAGTAGTCCCTTAAGTCATACACGCAACATGCATATATAAAATATAAAATTAATTGTTAATCAATCAATTAATTAGTTAATTTGACCCATTTAAAGACATAACTAATATCTTAATTATTTTAACAAAAGTCAACTGTATTGTATCTCACCGGTTTAGAATTTTTTTCCTTAGTTTAAAACACCAACTTTTTAACTTATGTTAAATTAAGGCACTAAATTTTATATTTTATTAAAAAACAAAAAAGAATTATATTAATAACAATCAGAGTTTTAAATTGAGATCGTTGTATTTATTTATTTTTTTTTTAAAAAAAAATATTGTGCAAGATGATGACATTGAGCAATATCAATGACAAAAATTGAATAGGACTCTAATGGTTCAAAGTCAATTTTAAGAAAAAATTATTGTCCAATTTGAAAAGGGAACAGAGACAAAACTTTCTCTTCATCTCTTGATTTCAAATTCAAAGCCACAAAAGGATGAGAAGGGGGACAATTCTCAATCCCTATTCCACATTTTTTCTATTTTATAATATAATATATTTAAATTTAAAATTATATATATATATATAATTTGATACAATTTTTTATTAATAAAATAAAAATATAATTTATATTAAATAATTAATTCTTGAGTTAATTCTTTTAGCATATTAATACAATATTTAAAAAATGATAACTCTTGAAATCTTATTTTCTTATTCATTGAACAAAATTTTTTTTCTATAAAATTAATAACAAATTTTAAATTTTTTTTACAAAAATTTATATAAAATTTAATAAAATTCTAATTATTTTATTTTATTTTATTTTTTAAAATTTAAGTTTTATCATTTTTATTAAGAATTGAGACTGCAAATCATCAATAGGTTAGTTGTTAAATGTTTATATATAAATTTAAACAAATAATTTATTTATTTATACACCTGAATTTATTATTTTATTTATATTTTGTATAAATTTTTTATTTATTAATGTTAATAAACGAAGACAATAAATCTCGTTTCGGGGGATGGGAATGGAAAATATTTTCACAAAACGAGAAAGAGCCAAAAAAAAGGGGAATATCACTCCTAAAAGGAGGACAGAAATGAGAATGACCGAGCAAGGGTTTATTTGTTATCCCAACCGAGCAGGGGTTTATTTGATATAAATAAACAAATCGTGTTATAACTTGAGAAATCATAAAATCAAGGGACCCTGATGTCATTATTTTACTTGTCCTCCAAACAAAGAGATGCGATATTCGTTATTGCCGCCTCCCGGCGTGGCGGCACGTGTCCTCGGAACTTTAACTAACCGACACGTCAACTTACAAATCGGAAAATTGAGAATGTGAAGGGGATAGATGTATCAGTTTTAGCTGTAATTTACTGTAAAAAATCGATCCTTATAACCCTAATTCAAACCCTAGTCTCCGGATGGACCTACCGAAACCAACCAATGGTGATTACGACGACGAATTCTTTGATGCCGTCGATGATTTCCCCTTTTACGATTTCGTTCCCGCGGAGCAATCAGATCAATCGGCGTCAGAATCCAAAGAGATTCCATCCACTCTCCGGCGGCGTTCATTTTCTCAACGAAGAACTGAGATTAGTGACTCAAAGACGATTACTGGAGAGAGAAGGCACAGAACTCGTCGTAATCTAAAAGAAAATGAAACTAATTTGATAAGTTCTGAATCGGCTGAAGAGAAGAATGAAGAATCGACTGTGACTACTGAGAATCAGGAACGAGCTGGCGAGGCAGTTCACTCAATTGACTCACTGGGTGAGTCACCACAATCGTCGAGCTTGCTTGATTGGATTGTTGGGTTGTTGATTAAAGCAATTGGGTTTCAATTTAATTTGCTAATTAGCTTCATTTTGTTGCCTTTTACCGTTTTATATTCCTCCTATACGTTAATTATGGACCCATTTGGTACGATGAAGCGTGGACGAGAGTATTTATTGCAAAAGTTGTATAATTTGTTGAATTTAACTTGGGCGTTTGTTAGTCCTTGGATTTCTGAGTGGTTTAAGGGGCACGAATCGATATGGAAGCTCGTTTCACGATTTGGATGGGGCTTGTTTTGGGCAATTTATGTATGTACCATTTTGTGTGGGTTATTGATTTCTTCGTTTGTTATAAGTGGGGTTTTGGTGAGGTTTTTGGTTGAAGAACCGATTCAAATAAAGGAAATGTTGAATTTTGATTACACAAAGAATAGTCCGGTTGCCTATGTGCCTATAATGTCCGGTGATGATGCTTTTTTTGGTGTCAACTGTGAAGAGAAGAAAGAACTATCGAGGGGTTTAGGGTCGCGGGTTATGCCAGTTGGTCATAAACTGCAGGTCACAGTGAAGTTGACATTGCCGGAGTCAGATTACAACAGAAAACTTGGGATGTTTCAGGTATTTATTTGATTCAATATGTTCTATTGTTGTGTGCAATGTAAAACTTGGTCTTTTTCAAGAGTTCATATTCTTTAGCGAATTACTGGGCTTATAGTAGTTTAGTTATGTCTTTCTGGTTTCCTCTGTTTCATGCTGGAGCATTACTTGCTTTCTTTCAAACATCTTATCTTTGCATAGAACTTCTCTTAAAGTTAAGCAGCTTGATTAATGTCAAGTGTGAGAATATCTTGATGATTCTTATTATTTTCTGCACTGATAATGCAATCTTGAAATTCCAGGGAAGGATTAGTATGTTTTCCAATTAATAAGTTGTTACTTATGATGTGTCATGGCCCAAATAGTTTGGTAGCTTATATGTTCTACAGCATTCCATATATTTATTTGAGGCAGCGGCTTTTCTTGCTAGTTGTACTATCATGTTGTCTGCAGAAAGTAAAAGAAAGTTGTATTTTTGCTTTTGAAAATGGAAAATGTGATATTCTATTATTTTTAAGAGTTGTCATAGGAATCTGTTCTCGCAGCATCACTTTAGCTCATGGCATGTAATCTCAAAGCATTATCCTTTTTTCTGTTCTAGATAGTGAACTGTAATTGTTGCATTTGAATTCATGGTTCTCTCTTGTTTGATGCTTCTTAATGCCCATATATGATATGAGTGATTGACCATTTGACTTGTTTCATTTGTGTTTTGAAGGTTAGAGTAGAGTTCCTTTCTGCAAATGGTGACAAACTTTCAACTTCAGGCCATCCTTGCATGTTACAATTTAAAAGTGAACCTATCCGTCATCTCTTGACTTTCTTTAAAGTTGCTCCAATTGTTGCGGGCTATGTATCAGAAACTCAAACTCTGAATGTGAAGTTCCGAGGTTTTGTGGAAAGGGATGTCCCTACTTCCTGCTTGAAGGTGATGATTGAACAACGAGCAGAATTCCGGCCTGGTGCAGGTATCCCCGAAATTTATGATGCATCTCTAATCCTTGAGTCAGAACTTCCACTATTCAAAAGGATCATATGGAACTGGAAGAAAACTACTTTTGTATGGATTAGCATGACATCATTTATGACGCAGTTGTTCGCTGCACTAATATGTTGTAGTCCTATTATTCTTCCAAGAACAAGGCATAGGGAGGGTGGTTCTGCTAGCAGTGGCTCCACTAGAAATAGTCTCCCATCACAAACTCATTTGAGGCCGCCACGGCATCAACAAACTTAATGAAATGACATTTAGTAAAGATTAACCACTGTATATGTATACTCCACTTCTGCTAACAAATTTATTTACAGTCAATAATTTCATAGCTTCGATTTTTCATTAACTATTCTTAATTCTTTCTCAGCTACTGTGTACATTTTTTCTTTTGTTTTTGTGATTGTCCTCGAAATGTATTGTCCGTAAATGATTTCCAAGTTGAAAATAGTATTATTCAAATAGTATATTTTGCTCCGGGTTTTTGAATCTGCCTGCACATGAAATTCTGAAATGTGGTAACTTGGTTATAGAGTTGTGGGATTGAATCATGAAATTCTGAATGTGATTGACAGTATATTTAAAATTGAGATGTTGTGATTTTTAATTCATGTGTGAAATTGACAATTACACTTGTTTTTATTTTATATTTTCCTAATCAATAAGTTTGTGCACCGGTTGAGAAGTGATAAGAAACCTGTACTTAGATATTCTACTCTTAAAATCAATCGAATTTGTTCACATGGTTTTTCCGTTCTTGTAGATGGAAATGTAGAACTTGTGATGCAATGGGTATGCATATAATGCTTAAAGGCAAACTGGTTGTTGAAAAATCTTGTGTTTCTGTTCTGCTTCACAAGAAGTTTATCGAATTGTTTGTGCTCTTTTAAGTTTACGGAGTTTGAATCATGTGACTTCTCCAACGACCAATTTGGTTGATGTAATAACCTGTTCTTATCCATTATAGGTCGGGCAGTAGAGTTTTTGTGCACACATCCTCTCTCTCTACCTATATTGTGCAGAGTATAAAGCAAACATTGAATTTGGCCCCTGTTACAGCTAAGGATTCAGTTCATGTTTCTCTTTTAAAAGTCAGTCATAGCATGTCATTGATTTGGATAAAGCTTTGATTCATATCATTACAACTAATTTCTGAAGACACATCTTCAGTAGTCTGGTAATGGAAAAACAAGAGAAGAAGAAGAAGAAGAAGAAGAAATAACCACTACTTCTCCTCCTCTTCCTTCTCCTGTAATTTACATAAAATACAAAGTTAACCTCGCAATTCTATCAATTAAGACCCTCATTAATAATGAGGATTAATCAGGCTAAGGGCTAAGGACGTCCAGCACTCTTCAAGAATGAGCCACTCTTTGTGATCTCTCTCAAAGGCTTGTCTGTATATCTCACCATATTGTAAACCCATGCCCCTGCAATGGCTCCAAGTATTGGTGACACTATGTATACCCACAATCCCTTGAATTGACGCGATACAATTGCTGGCCCCAAGCTCCTTGCTGGGTTCATTGATGCTCCTGTAATTGGCCTGCCATTTCACACCAAAAACCTCCTTAACTCACTTGTTATTCACGTTCAATTAAACCTAAACCCTTTTCCAAAACGTGTGAACCTGACAATTTGAAAGTGACTTGAGTTAATACCCACCCGGCAAACATGACGTTGAGCAGCACGGTGGCGCCTACGGCAAGACCAGCAAGTTCGCCGATCTGCAGAAGAAGCAACACAACAAAACATAACAAGTTATATACATCGTTGTCAATACAGATAGGCTGAAATAAAACTGTGAGTTCACACACACTTTTGTCATATATTGGACAGAATAATTAATATAATAACACACTACAGATAATGGATCTGCCAAACTCGTTAAGCAAATTAATTTGCCATCAGGAAATTGACTAATTATATCACGAAATCAGGATTAATCACAAGATTAAAGCCAATGATTAGGTAAAAGAGGATGAACTGACAGCTCTGTTATCGGTGGCAACGCCGGATATAATGAACATGAGGTAGAAAGTGATTATGAACTCAATAACACACGCCTGCAGATTTGACCCCGCCGGAAGTGTTCCTGAAAAATGATCTTGGTCCCCCTGGAACAGCAACCGGAGTGTTCCGGCCGCCAGCGTTGATCCCAGAACCTGAGCTGCTACATACGGCGGAACCTGAAATAATTAAGCGTGTATTTGTAACCGTTGTGTTCCAGGCTTTCAGCTGACGGCATAAGTGAGAACATCTCAAATCTCAAAGTGGAAGTCGGATTGTCTTAATTAACAGTGTCTCAAAAGACACTCAAACAGCGCAAAGTTGGTTTGTGTTGTTTACCAAACTTGATGAATAATGTAAGAAGAAAAATTTGACCGAGTAATATGATGACTCACCTGTTTCCAGGGGAATCTTTTACAGGTGGCGAAAGCAATGGTGACGGCAGGATTGAAATGGGCGCCGGAGATATGGCCGACGGAGTAAACGAGAACCATCACAGCAAGACCCCAGACCATCGATATTCCTGGAAGCGAAACCACTTTATCGTTATTTAAATTAACCACGACCGCTGCACATCCGGCGAATATCAGAAAATACGTCCCCAGAACCTCCGCCATCAACTGCACATGAAACAATAACATAAGAGAAAGAAAAAGGAAACAGAAGAAAGAATCAGAAATTGGAAATTGATGAATCACCTTCTGCATGAAGGATACAGAGAAAGACAAGGTGGAGGAGTCTTTGTTACAGGTTGAAGAAGGGGGAGGAGGTTGATTTGGAATGGCAACGTCAGCGCCGTCTTTGACTGTCAGACAAACTCCATTGCTCCCTGAAATCTCGGCCATGATCTATGAAAGAGAAGCAGAGTGAACAGAAAGAGAAACAGAGGTTATTGTTTTGTCCTGCTGGGTCAGTTAGACAGAAGGCAAGCATGTCAAATTTAAGGAGAAGCAAGAGATGATCCGAAAACAATGGATAGAGATTGAGGTGGACATGTAGACTTTTTCACCATACAACTATTACCAACTCAATATGCGAAGAGAAACAGAAAGACAGACCTCACCACCATTTTTAATACGCGCGCGCACACCAAAATGGGTTAATTATTATCTGTTTTCTTCGGAGATATCCAAAAGCATTGAAGGCTGCCTCTTTCTGCTTCAACTACCCACCGGAAATACAGACATGAATGAATGCTTCTTTGTTAATGACAACTCATGTAACGAACATGCATTACTGGTTAATTAGGCAATCAATCTGAGCTCACTCCCCCAACCCACATCCCAATTGTAGAACACATCTTAGACTGGTGATTGCCTTCACCATCCCCTATAAGTCAAGTAAATCTCTTACTGGTTGAGGATTTTGGTAATTAACTTAATCAAACATTTTAAAGGGTTGTTTACTTGCCAAAAATACAATTTAATCTAAGTAAGTCTAGTTGTTTATCCTAAATGGAATGTTTCAATTGGTTTAATCCACTTATGCATGCATATCCTACCTCATTTAAAAAAGACTAACAATTGAATAGTTATTATTCACTTTAGATATATAATTTATCACAAATTTTCTCTTAAATTTTGTAAATCAAAATGCATTTAGTTAATTAAGAGAAATTAAATTATATAAATTATAACTAGATCTGCCTGTTAATAACGTGAAATATAATATATTTATATATGATAATTAAATTTATAATTAAGTTTAATTTTTAATCTAAAACATTGATTTGACTTTGAAATGTATGCATAATCTTGTTGATAGAGAGCAACTACCATTAATGCTTCAATATTAAGACAATCGTCAACATTTTGAAAACAAAAAATAGGTATCAATCAAGAGAATTTGCTTCACTCATCACCCAAATGACATCAATCACAATATTATATAAATATAATCAACATTAATTTCTTATTATTTATTTCAGTATACCCTTTTAAATATTTAGACTAATTAATAAGAAATTGATCATTTTCGGTTTATCTTGGTTGGCATAATTAAGCAATTGGCTAACTATAATCTCACACCCAATTGGCTAATAGGTGAGCAAAATGCTGCAGAAATCCTTCTAGTAGTTCTAACAACATGAGGTATGCATTTGGACTTCAATTCACCAAACTGCCAGATGTTGACAAGTGTCACTTTGGGGTCAAATAAATATTTGTTTTGATCCATTTCACCATTTGTTGCCATGATCCCATGAAATCATCTTCCATTTGAAAAGAATACACTTCCATGATCATACCCTCCATGTTCCAAAAGTGCTTTTTCCTTTCATTTTGGCACCCATTTCACCATTTGTTGCCATGATCCTCTGAAATCATCTTCCATTTGAAAAGAATACACTTCCATGATCATACCCTCCATGTTCCAAAAGTGCTTTTTCCCTTCATTTTGGCTTTTGCTTTCAGCTTCCTGCTGCCTGCAAAGTCGCAAAATCTTGACTCTTCTAGTTTTGCCGGTGTAAGATTGTCAAAAGAAAGCTTTTAAAACACAGAAGAAGAACAAGAAACCCTAGTTAACAAGTGCATGCAAACATCAACAACGACTCAGCAAAGTTCCATTCGAATTCCAATCCACTTATCAATTAAACCAAAAGGGTAGTGAAATCTCGAAATGTTCAACGTGCATGCAAGATGTCATTAGTTATCTCCCGCTATTCGCATTTAAATGCATCGCCACCTTCAACATATTCAGAGTCATCATCGTCATCTCTTTCTCCTCCACAATCTCCGTTAATATTTTAATTGCATGAGCTTCATTTGTTCGACTTTATCTAGAAATAGACTTATTCAAAGCCATAGTTCATGATATGATCTTCGATTTCTCTCTTTTCTGAAGTTGGATGTTTCCGTTTTTCATGTAATCTTTTGCTTTCGCACTCTCTTTTACAGAATATCTTCCATAAGACAAATCCATGGAAATTTTTTTCAAAATACCAACTTTTTTAATTAATTTATCGAATTAGTCATGTTTTTTATTTTATACAAAATTAGTCAAATAAATTAAATTTGAACAAAAATATTCTTCGTGTAATTAAAATCACAAATTTATGAAAATAAACTAAAAATTTGAACATATTCAAAATTTAAATTTCATTAAAAATTTTAACGTGTTCAACATTTTAAAATAATTATTTTTTAAAATTAATTTATTGAATTAATTATGCTACTTTATGTTAGACTAAATTAAAAATGCAAATTTATGAAAGCAAATTTCGAGCATAGTAAATTTGAATATATTTAAAATTCAAACTTTGTTTAAAGTTTCATCTTGTTACGATGTTTGAAGGTGCTCGAAAACTCAGGTTTTTTAGTACATTAAAGACTTTTAACATTTGCGTTTTTAATTGAATTGCATGGAGATATTTTCTTTCAAAATTAATATACTTTGTTAATTTGGTAAAAAATAATTTAATTAATTTAGATTAAACCAAAGTTCAATAGCTAAAATTGCACTATCCAACACTTTCTCTTTTTTAATATGGAAATTGTAATATTTTAGTGACTAGAATGATTTGGTGAAAGGCAAATACTACTCTCAAAGTTTGCTCATTCTTCATAGAAACTACCCAAAATGCTTTTGCTTTAAATTAATGGCAGTCAAAGACTTTTGTTCACTTCTCATTTCTGTAGAAATTGCATACCTTTGCCTCCTCCTTTTGGTACCCCAACTAATCCGCTTATTATGAATTTAATTAAGCCACTCATTGTGACTAATCATTCATTAATTAGTCCTATGTTTTATAATAAGTTGACCCAGTAAAGATTATAAATTAATTACCCTTAATTTAGTAAATTTTTTTTTCACTTAAGCCATGAAATTTGTTGAAGAAGGCCCATATTGGGCCGAAGATTTTGGCCCATAACATATATGGAAGTCCATCATGAGCCCAACAAAGGCCCAAAGCTTTTAAATTTTGTGCCTCCAGCGGCTGCAGTGGCAAATTGGCAATTTGCTGCTGTCTTTCCACTTTTATCCCCTGGTTTTAAGAAGAAAACAGGCCACCTCACCTTTTTCGTTTCACTGCGCATCTAGCTTCGGAACCGAACCTGTCTTCGTTACCGTTGTGCCGAACCCGAATTTAAACCACCCCAACGTCTTGGCGTCGCTGTATTCGTCCCGGAAATCTCTCACGTTCTCTCTCTAAAATATCCAGAGGAAAAACGAATCGGAAATGGTGGCAAGGATGAGCAAAAGAACGCCTACAAAAACCATCAAGCGTCAACGGCGCCACCGTAAGAAGTCTCCAGCGAAGTCGGCTACCGCTGCCACTATCATCTCATCCCTTAACAAGTCTTTTTTCACATGCAAACGTCGTCTCGCTAAGATTTTCTCCAAATTGGTACGTATTACCACCCCAAGTCACAAAAGCAAAGGCTACAAAATCTTGAAAACACATGGAGAAGGAAGAGAATCAGATGCTGAACCTCTTGTTCCTAAAGTTCTTTTCTTCGGCCATGAGAATGTGCTTCCTCCACTGACCTCTCCTGAGAAAAGAACAATTTTCCTTGATCTTGATGAGACATTAGTCCATTCCAAGCCAGACCCTCCTCCCAAAAGATTTGATTTCGTTGTTAGACCGAGAATTGATGGAGAGTTGTTGAATTTTTACGTGTTGAAACGACCCGGCGTCGATGCTTTCTTGGAGGCAATCAGCGAGAAATTTGAGGTGGTGGTGTTCACAGCCGGGCTAAAAGAGTATGCATCGTTGGTTCTTGATAGGCTCGACAAGAAAGGGATGATATCACACCAGCTTTATCGCGATTCTTGTAAACAAATTGATGGGAAGTTCGTCAAGGATTTGTCGGAGATGGGGAGGGATTTGAACAAAGTGGTGATCGTCGATGATAATCCAAATGCCTATGTTTTTCAACCGGAAAATGCGATTCCGGTGAAGCCCTTTACCGGTGATGCTAGTGATATGGAGTTGAGGAAGTTGGTCAAGTTTTTTGAGGATTCTGAGTCTTACGTTGACATGAGGAAGGCTGTAAAGGAGCTTGGTCCTTTGAATGAGTATTTTCTTGGTTAAAGGTATGATAAGTCGGAAATGTGATTTTATTTTTCCTTTAATTTGTTGAAATGATTTGCATTGAACAATGAATTGTTCAGTCTTTACATTAGAAAAGGAACTTAAGACATAAAGTTCCTTTGATTTGTAATTCAATTACTAGACTCTATCTTGATTGGTTCTAATTGTTGTTGTCAATTTAGGAGTTTGATACGAGTTCTATGGGCATCATTACAAGTTGATTATGATTTACTAATTTCTTTTGAATTTCAAATCATTAACTACCTAAACGATGTTACAGTTTGAAGGTTGAATCCTTAGGCAAAATGTGGCTTTCTCAGCTTAGAATTGATGTTAATTTTCACTTGGATCAAAAGAAAATCTACCCAGCTTGCGATTTCCTTCTCATGTGCCCACTAGGGACTACTAATGTTTACAACTTTGAGGTGCTCCCCATACAAGATGACGAAGTCTATTCCAGCCTAACAATTTGGGATTGACCATTTTATCTTCAAATCCCAGGCATCTTGTAAATTTGATTGTGTTAGCCACCACAGCAGCGCTGAAATGTAACTAGCTTGTAAAAATGGCTTCTAATTTCATTAACAACGTCTTAATAACATAGTTCAATGTTTCTTTTTTCTGCATTTCAACCGAGTAATCCCTGATGGAAGCTCAAAAATGTCTTATAATTTCATTAAAAAAAAAGGGGAAAAAAAAGAGGTTTCAATAACATAGTTTAATGTTTGTTCTTTCTGCATTTCGACATGGGTATGACTGATGGAAGTTCAAACAGCATAGCTTTGCTTACATTACCTAGCGACATGACCTCTTAAGACAAAAACCAGCACCTAACTTGCAATCAAACAAGATAAAGCATCTCCAATAGTTGCTCTGTTGCAGCTTTCACATATGAGCAATAACCTGAGACACAGCTGGGAATGCATCACAATTATACATGGTGCAAATATTTCCTTCCAATAACCCGATGTTGACAATCAAAACTCTGTCTGCTAACACTTGCCAATCACAAAAACCTGTTAGCTGGCACAATCATCTGAAATATTCTACTTAATAGGAAAATTTAACCCAAATGTCGTAAGACTGTAATATGCCACTGTGGGGCTACTGGCTGCATTCATTGGAGTTAAAACATTTGTTGCATTTAATATGCAAGCAATTCAATGAACGTGATCCTCCATATAAAGTTTTCAAGACATTTTGCTTTGCTAAAGATAAGCCTCTTCTCCATATGGGAGATCAGCATACCATGCTTCTTTCTGTAGTACCAACAAGAATGATATACATACTCTTTAACTTCTCTGCTTTCCTTTGCTTCCCATCTAATATAACTTCACAGCTTCTTCGGTAGAGACAAAGCTTTGAGACATGTTGTTAAGCCATGTACAGCAGAACTGCCTTTCTGCTTCTTCTTTGCCAGCTTATCCCATGTTCACTGTCTTTAATAGCCTTTTTCGCCAATAATAGGCATCAATTTGTTTTTCGTTAAATGCACTCAACAATGCAAACTAAGAATTCTCTTTGAAAGCTAGCACACTCACAGCTACCCTTGATAACAATCTCAAGAGGAAATTGTCACAAAATTTAGAATCTGATACTTAAAGATAAAGCCCAACTGCAGCCAACTATTTGAGACTTGAACCTCTAAGAAACTCAATTTTTCAAGTTCAAATCAAATCAATCAATCATTAGTTTCTAAGTTTAGTTTAAACCATCAATCATCAAACTTGTCTAAAAGTAGAGAATGTTGTTTCCACGCCAGCATGAACAGAGGAAGCATACCAATATAATTATTTAAAGAAGCTCCTGGTCTACTCTTTAACCAAGAAAAGATCAGAATCTAAGCGTACTACAGAAAGCACATGAAAGGTTCATGAAAGGTGTGGTCTACTACAGACATCAATAAACATAAGAAAAGCCATAATTGTGGAAGCAGAAAGCGCATGAAAGGTTCATGACCTGCCATTAGCTCTACCACGCCTCATTATAGACTACAAAGAAGGAAATTATCATATTATGTTTCCAAGAATCGGTGGTTGTCGCATGAAGAGCAAGAAATTTAACTTAGAGCATATTAAAGGGCCTGCTATAAAAACCGACGATTGAGCAATTTGAGCATGGTCGAAAGCAAGATTCAGATAGACATAGTAAGACGAAATAATACAGAACAATTTCTTGAACAGGCAGAGTTTGTGAAGATCCTTCTTTTCGTTGGGTCCTTAACATAAACAGATCTAAGATTTCAAAATCTGATCCCTGCATTCTCTCACCAACCAAATGGACCATGAAGACATTGGATCAGTAACCACCAAGCTCCTACAAACTCACAAATCCACTCACATAAGTCAGCTCAGGAGAGGAAAAATAAATGAAAAGAAACCCGTATCATAAAATGGATCAATTCACTGCAGAGCAAGCTCTCAAAGTTCACAGGGAGCCAAAAAGAGGGGGAAATTGCAGTTTTCTTCTATTTAGTTCATTTTTATAGCAAGCAATACTCAAAATTTCTCTTTTCAGATAGAAACTACAAATCCCAAAGGGAAACAGAGAAACCCATATCATAAAACAGAAGAGTAAACAAAAACAAGCTCGTCCATCTGATCAAGTACACAAAAGAATGACATTAAAATAATAAAATCTAGCAGAAAAAGAGATTGATGAATCTATGAATCACAAGCAAACACCTGTGGAGGCAACCCCCAAGCCTCGGTTTTGCTGAAGCACATGTCATCAAGAGCTTCACTACGACACCATCGGCACTTTGGGTTCTGCGAACACTGAGATCTCGACAACATTTCACTACAGCTTGGGATCTGGTTGCTGTTCCTTTGAAGTGCCAATAAGTTGCGATGCGAAGAAGAAGAAGAAACCGTCGTGCCTGCGAGATTTTCCGTCGATGATGACAATTGGTATAGAGTTGACAAGGCGATAAGTATTGGCACCAAAATGCTGGACCTGGTTGCCATCAGAGAGAGAAGTAGGCTAGTCAGACAAGCAAAGAAGAAGAACGAACACTTGCGAAAATTCCTGAACGACTGCCGTGAATCTTCTGTAAATGGTAAACAAGGTAACTCGTGGGAACGTGTCAAAATATGATTGGACAGCGTAACTAAATAATCTACGTACCCACCGTATACTGGTGCACCTTGCCTTACCCATCAATTATTTATTTTTATTTTATTTTTTTAATTTAAGAACGTGAACAAGACGTAAATAGCAAGGACTCCAGAGAGACGCAAGATCAAATTCTAGAAACATAACTAAAATTCGTATTCTCAATCCAAATTCTGTTGTTTTTCTTTATGCAAGGTAGGATGGATGTCAGGAAAGTGACTTCCAAATCTCATGCTGAAGAAATCGGAGCTTCGGAGTCCAATCACCGGAATACTTGTTCTCCGCCGGTATATTTTATGATTTTTAGCTCAGTTTGTTCAATTCCGTTGTTCTTCTACTCGATTTGTTTAAATTTCTGTTTTTGGTTTTTGATTTAGCTGCTCTGTTCTATTTGTATTATCTGATGTCGATATAATACGGTGATGAGACTGAATTTCTTTAAGAACTACGAAATAGTTAATCGTATTTTGTTTAAATTAGTTATGTTTTGGTTATTGGCGTTGCAATTGGGACTTGAAAATGCTGCACTCAATGAAGAGCGTTGAATGCATTAGAGATTAGGAGAGTGAAGAAAAGAGAGAATCACAAGCTAGCCATCAGAAACAGAAATTTGATAACAGATAGTTGATTCCTTAGTAAAAGTTTTATCTTTTTTTTTTGGTGTTGATGATAGGATGATATTGGATTTGATAATTCTAGAGAGAACTGTAACTCACTGGCTGCTGTTGGCTTCGAGAGCCAAAGAGCGATTGCATCTAGAGAACATGATGCTAATAATGAGTTGCTTAGACAATTTAATGAGGCAAATGAGGAGAAGAGAGAATCCTCGGAAGCTAGCTCTCGAAACAAAGAAAAGATTGCATCTAGAGAACACGATACTGAGTTGCCTAGCAAATTTAATGATGAGAATGAAGAAAAGATAGAATCACAAGCTAGCCATCAGAAACAAGGGAAATACTTCTTCTATGACTTGCCACTATATGAAGATACCGGGGTATGGATACCTGTGTCTGTTCCACCAATGTTGGAGAGTGAGAATGAAGAGTGGGTGAGAGGATTTCACTCCAATGGGGGTTACTTTCCTGAAGGTGACATGGGTTGGGCCCAATACCTCAAGGAAGATAAGGAGTTGACCATGTGGGATGTGCTAGTGGAAATGTTACTTGCAGCCCGTGGGAAAGTGAGTGCTTTTGCAAAGGGTGATATTCATGGATGT
Source organism: Swietenia macrophylla (assembly GCA_032401905.1). Lineage (NCBI taxonomy): Eukaryota > Viridiplantae > Streptophyta > Magnoliopsida > Sapindales > Meliaceae > Swietenia > Swietenia macrophylla. Next base: position 1,387,370 of record CP135573.1, read on the forward strand.
AATTTTTCATGGATGTCAAGCCATTTACTTGAGCAGGCTTGGCAAGAGATGGCTCAAACTCTCACGGAGACCAATTTCGGTAATGTAAGTGAACTTCTTGAAGCTGAACCACCAAAATGGTTGGGTGATAGTTCTGCTTCTGCTTGTATGCTATGTGGTGTGCGGTTTCATCCAATCATGTGCTCTAGGCATCACTGCCGGTTTTGTGGAGGTATATTTTGTGGTGAGTGTTCCAAAGGAAGGAGTTTGTTGCCTGCAAAGTTTCGAGTTTCAGATCCCCAACGAGTCTGTGATGTTTGCTGTGTGCGGCTTGAGTCTGTCCAACCATACTTAATGAACCAAGTAAGTCATGCTGCTCAGTTACCTATCCGTGACCTGACAGATCTCAGTACCTTGAGATCCTGGGTTAATTTTCCATGGGGACAATCCATGGAATACGAGATTTACAAGGCAACAAATACAATTCGTGGCTATAGTAAGGTAAACTGAAGTTTTACTGCAGTTGGTATTCGTGATTTATTGAATGTTCAACTCTTTTTGGGAAAATTTCTTGCTAATAAGCCAATGAGTTGTATGATTCATCTATAAAATTTGGTGGCAGTTTTTTAAGCTAACTTGTTAGCTCATGTGAGGATTATGCTTTCCTAGTTCATGAACTTTGCCTGATAATTATGGCCTGTGGAGCTTGTGACTATTATGGGAAGAGTTCTTGATTTGTACAAATCTCTTGAAAGTGTTGCTTACTGTCATAATGCAATATTTCTGCTCAGGTTGGTTATCTAAAACCTGAAAAGTCAATTCCGGATATCATTCTACGACAGGCAAAAGGCCTTGCTATACTATCTGTTGCAAAAGTAGGGGTAATAGTAACCTACAATATCGGAACAGGGCTTGTAATTGCTCGTAGAGATGATGGCTCATGGTCTCCACCCTCTGCCATTTCTTCATTTGGTATGGGATGGGGAGCTCAGGTAAATTCTCAAAATTTCAACAAGGCTTTACTTCTAGCTATTAATATTTGCTTGCTTTTATGTTTTATCGATCCTTTATTGAGGGGTTTATTTGCCTACAGGCCGGAGGAGAATTGACAGACTTCATAATTGTTTTGAGAACAAATGAGGCTGTCAAGACATTTGCTGGTAATGTGCATATCTCAGTCGGAGCTGGCTTGAGTGCAGCAGCTGGCAGCATTGGACGAGCAGTTGAGGCTGATGTACGGGCTGGGGATGGTGGTTGTGCTGCTTGTTATACATACAGCTGCAGTAAAGGTACCCAATTTTTTCTTGTGTTTTTATGAGGTTAACTATTAAAGTTTTTGTTGTGTTTTCCACAATTCATATATCTTCCGTGTTGTTCAACAGAAGCTATCAACGTTTCCACAGTATCCTTTTCTCCATTCATCTTATGTTATTGTGACATGCAGGTGCTTTCGTTGGATGTTCCCTGGAAGGGAGTGTTTTCACCACCCGCACACGGCAGAATTCCAGATTTTACGGCAGCCAGTCGATAACCGCATCAGATATACTTCTAGGTTCAATTCCTTTGCCACCTGCGGCCGCTATTCTCTATCGCGCACTTGCTGATCTATATCAGAAGCTCGAGAGGTGATTGATTCGGAATTGGAATGAAATTATTTGCTAAATGCCGAAATGGGAAAAAGGAAATCCTTTGACTACAGAACCCATTTGTGCATTTTCTGTACAGTCATCTTGTGCAAGGATTCTTTAGCCACTATAACGGCCGTGTAACATAATTGATACTGAAGTGTACAGCATATATTTACAGAATTTATGTGTCATGCAATTGATTACATTGCAGCATGCAGCATCAATTCTACACAAGACAGTGGGAAGATATTCTCCGACAATGGGTCATTATTTTGTTTGGCCAGTCTCTTCGTAAAGACTTATCCAGTGCAACAAAGGACATAATGTCATGTCCCTACTGAATGGAATGGTCAAAAATTGCAGGCTGGTAAAACCACCGCATCATAATTCAATCCATTAAAAAGAAACATTTTTCAGTTATGCTGATGGGTTCTCATTTCAATTCAACAAGAAAAAATAATAATAATAAGACTTTTCTTATGCTTTTGGTTTTGGAATGAGTTAATGAAGCCAATTGCAATCGCAGTGGGTAGAATGGGGAAAGGGAAGGAGACATGGATATGAAACAACAATTGGCCCGGTACAAAGCAAGATGTCGTCATAAAATACATAAACAACAGTACATATCATATCATGCACAAAATGTGGTTGGAATTTTGACATCCCCTTTTAATCACAAACATCACTCCAAAAATCAAATACCAATCTATCAATGCTGCAATTGGAACTTCTATTTGGGAACATGTGATGGAAAGAAAAATAAAAAACAGAAGAATGAATTGAACCAAAGGGCCAAAACTCACCACAACAGACTATTTATAATTTAAATTTGGTCTTTCTTTTTTTTTTTTTTTTTTGAGAAATATTAAAAGATAAAAATTGTACTCCTGCTGACTGTACTTCTAGTTCACCTGCCTTACCAACTTAAGCATGCAGATTCCAGATAATATGAAGTTGAATTTTACACAAGGAAGAAGCCAAATCAAGGGACTCGATGATTCCCTCGACCTCCTTTTATGAAGCTTCTCTATCTGCACCACCAAAACAACTCGTACTTAAACAAAAGCAGAATGAAAATAAGGAACTTTACGCCATGCCGAATCCATGTTGAGACAAATGTATTTGAATTTACCTCGTTTTAGAGGTACCCAGTGTAAGTTCAAGATCATCTGATACACATTCTTCATGGATTCTCTCTCCTTCCCAAGGCTTGACTAAGCCCGCTGCATTACAGCCAAAAGCAAACTCAGCAGCAATACAATCTGACATTGGAACATCTGCTGTGTTATCTACACCAGCAGGAACTGCTGGAGAGCATGTTCCACTTTGTCCAGGAGTCCACATCCGCGATGGTCCACCTGATAAAGCCTCCTCTATAAATCCAAAAGGATTTCGTGAGACCAGGCTGAATGTAGGTGATGATGGCCCACTTTGTGGAATTTGAATGCCTGCTAGCCATTCTGAATCGGGCAGGGCTTGACGGCCTGGGCTTGGTGGGGTAGAAGAGGGAAGGAAAGAATAATGTTGTCCACGCCAGGAAGAGCCAGCAGTGGGGTCATCCCAGTCATTTTTTGTTCGAGGAGTTTGGCAAGTAGGGGAGCTCAATGGAGGGGTGACTGGAGCACTTATGGAACCCCCATGAATGTAGAGATAGTGAGGGTAGTTCTTGGATGGAGCTGATGACGAGCTAGATGAAAGGTTTTTGAGCCATGGTATAAGGGAATTGGCATCAGAATTACCATTAACATTAGCTGTGTAATGAGATGACCGTGGGCTCGGAAAGGACGACGAGGCGGGGCTGGGATTGTAGGATGCACATGGGCTTTGATGGTATGATGAGCATGCACTGGCTGATGCAGACCCTCCTATAATGTCCATGCGTTCTACAGGTTTGCATCCCTACAAAAAGGCATAAAAAAGGAATATTAATGAATAGAGTAAAATGAAATTTCATGTATGAACAATTTTCTTATAAAATTAGAATGAAATGATATGAAATGATCTTAACATGTGGAAAAAACAAATCAAAATTATCAAAAGCACTGTACACCCAGAAAACCTTTTCTGTTCTATCCTTTTTGCCAGAAAATTTTGGTACTATCTTCAATCTAAGACAATTTAAATTCATTGAAAATTTGACCAATTGGTCATAGATTTTGACAGGAGTATGAAAACTTTTAATTGATTGATACCTGCTTGCACATCATTTGTACAGCTACATAAAAGAACTATGACAGATTGTAAGCAATAGCAGAAAGTAAAACATAACCCAAACATCCTAGATATTAGTCAATGTTGGCTGCATTGCAATTCAAAATGAAAGTTGTAAGTGGCAAAAACTTCATTATTCCTAGAAAATAAAAGCATGAAAAACAATGATATCAGTTACATTTTCACATTCAAGACTTCCATTGTGTATTTTCTATTTTTATTTTTTTGGTGGATAAAAGAAAAGACCCTTTAGCATAGAAAGGAAAAATCACATTTCTATCTCAATTGTCATACCAAATGAGAAAGCTAATACCAATAGTAACATGTCATGTACTTTGATGGCTGTTATTCAAACAATACACAACTTCTTGTTGCTCATCCTTATCTTTTCTAACTAGGGATAGAAGTACTTTCGAGACAAGTGGATAAAGAGATGCCTAATTTTTAACCATTAAACACAGATACAGGATACATGATATTGGGTGAACTGGTAACCAATACTACAACAAGACCATAACTTTTATTTTAAATATAATGATGGATGATGAAGTAATTACAACCCGACAAAGCTACTACAAAAACACATAATGCACCCTAACACGCTATCTCCAACATGTTCCTGGCTCGATCAAAGACACCCCACACGCTTTATCTAAATTAGAATCATTATTAAAGTAGAGGTATCCAAGGATATCTCCTTTTCTCGATAATTGATCAAATGTTAAACCTACAAACTATTAAACAAAATTAATAAACAAAAACCCACCGGCCCACAAAAGAAAATAACCCGGGAATCTCGGGAACATATTTGGAATGACCAAACTAACCTAGAGTAATGACTAGAGTTCGGGCACTTGCAGTGGTAGTTTCGGAAGGTAAAAAGTGAATGATGACATGTAAGTCAAAGGTTTTCACGAGAAAAAAAAAAAAGTATTTGAAAATCGAGAATCAATAAAAGAGGAAAAAGAAATTGCAGCAGAGAAAACAGAGGTTGCATTAAAGCAAAGAGAAAGTTCAATCTAGGAATTGATTGTATGCGAAATGACGAAACTATACGTCGAAAGTAGCTATAATTGACGGATTTTAGCGGAGTAAAACGGTAAAAGCAATGTCGTTTTGATGATCTCACAAGAGCGTTATCGTCGTGAAGCAAAGTCCTCTGAAAAACCTGCATTCCTCCCGGTAATCTTTGATGGAATTCGTACAAACCAAATAATAATAAAGTAATAATGAACAGGAAGGAAAATATTTCGATCTTGCGTTTCGTGTTATCACCTGAATTAAAATTATCAATAATAATTAAAAGAGTGCAAAGCATTCAAGCAACCAAAACAACCTGGACCGTCAATCACTAAAACGTTTTTCTGACTACGATGAGCCTGAGCTGACCGCCACACGTCAGATGAAACGACCAAAAAATCTCAATTATTTCCGACAATAATGTCAGATTTCAGATCCGGCACGGGAAATCTAACACTACGAGCCTAAATTACCACCGGCGACAACAAATTTACTAACGTAAACATCGTCGTCTCCATAATAACAATAATACACACGAAAACAAGGTGTTGTGGATGTTATTACCTTCCTGTAAGTGGTGCCGTCTTCTTCGACAGTCCAACCAGCTTCATTACAGAGAGCTTTCAAAACCTCGTTGTTATCGCAGTGTTTGGGGAGCTTGAAGTTACCGTACATTCTCAAACCTGCGTAGATCTTCGCGGCTATGGCTCGCCGTCTCCGCTCTCGCCTCTTGTTGTTTTCCCTCTCCTTCCACGTCGGCATTCTCGTCCCCGACGTCATTTTTCACGGAATCACACGAAGCTGAAAACAACGACGCTTCTTTTTAAGAGCTCGGTTTCATGAGATTTCGCAAAACGAAAGTCGGAGGGTGGTCTGATTGGCGGGTTTTTCAAGAAGGGGAATATGGTTAAACGTAGTAGTTTGGGGGAGGCAAACTAAATACAGAGTCGGAATGTAAATGGACATGGGATGTTGAAAAAATTACGAGAGGACCACTGTGAGCTTTATCCCGATATCACGGGACTAACACGTGTTTAGGCTTTTTATAAAGGGACGTGAGAAAGACGGTGTCGTTACCCCGTTTTTCTTAATTCCTAGAAAACCATAATGGACCAAATAAGCAAGGGCATAATGGGAAAACAATTAAGGCCAGAGAAAATTTTGCGTATGAGCTTATGTAATAGATTAGCCCTGAATCAAAATAGTCAAAGGTAACACAGGTGCAAGATCAGGCGAGCACGTGAGCGGCGGGGTGTGGATGGATGCCGGCGCGGGTGTGGTCTGGCTAATTGACAGTGAAACGTTGTCGTATTTGGTCATTGTGTATACATACACGCATGATGTAACTGTATCCACGGTCATTGGTTGGCGCACTATACGATGATCATAATAAGACAAGCTTGTCCGTTCTTTCTTTCCTTCACTCTTTTTTCTCCAATGATTCAGGCTTCTCTCGCCCTCCCTTCACGTGACCATGCCCACCCCTTGCCCTCTCGCCTCATCTGCCCTTTCTTTTCGCGTGAGGCTTTCTTCTTCTAATAGTTTGAGGGGTGTGGTGTGCAACCTGACTTGCCGCCACTTTCCCTTGCTTTTGCTACCTCTTTGATCTTTCGGCTCACCTTCACAGGGCCATTATTATACATGTTCTGTCATTTAACTCACTACCATTCTGCTGCCAACCGCTACGAGCTCTTCCCATTTTTGCGATTGCAGAAACAGAGAAAATATACAGTCCCACGGCAGTACCATCTTCAATCATCAACGCATCTTTCCCCTCATTTTTTTAGATATTTCTAAATAAATAACATTATTATTTAATTGTAATAAATAAGTCTCTAATTCTGTAATTCAATTAGAATAATCGAAATATTCCTTAATACTGTGTTTCATGTTCATGAAATAGATGGGATTTCAAAAAAATTTAAAAAAAACGCAAGGACCAAATGTTTGCAAATATAAACATCAGATGTCCTTCTTTGCAAATTTAAATTTACGTCACGTGGGCCCCAACACTCCATATAGGCATCATCCAAAGTTCAACGTTCCACACGTGCGCCGCGGATTTCAACTGGATATCAATTAATTGGATTTGAATCATCCGCTTGGGTCCGCCACCCCAATAAGCTATCGAATTATTTACAACCCACCCCCTCTTTTTTTTTTTTTTTTCCCCCGGGAGCACGATACGAATGAATGAGCAAAACTTTTTGTAGGCAAGGTGGTTGTGTCCTGTGGGGACCGGCGGGGCAATCTAGTCTTATCTGACCTAATCATATCCGTTAAAATGGCGGGGTCCCGTGATGGCCGATATGCCCGCCACCCACCAGGCATCCCTTCTAACGGAGATTTCAACTGTACTAACTCTAGTGGGGTTTTTTGTCTTTTCCGGTATCTGTTTTTGGTCGCGTCGAGTTGGTGGTCGTTTGTTAACTAAATGAGAGCCAAGGGTCAAAGCTGGTTAAACCTTTAACAAATATATTAATTATTGTGTCGTTATTTAATTATTAAATTATAAATATTATTTAATTTTTTTTATACGAATAATATTATAATAATAAATATTTTATAAATTTATTCATACAAATTATAAATATACAATATAATTATATATAATATTTATATCATTTGACAATTTGATTGACAAATAATTATCTACCTAACAAATATTATATGCATAAAATATTCCTACATACAAATTTGGCCATATAAATTAACGTCACTCGTTACGTGAATTGATTTTAATTTTAATTATTTATATTTATTTTTTTAATCATAACTTGTTACATGAACATTTATAAATAATTAAAATTTATTAAAAAAATAAAAGAAAAGAAAATAATTATTAATTTAAAGAAATGATTATAGTTGGAAATTAACCAACCCACAATTCCGCACCACATACATCGTCATCTGCGATTGGGCTTCAATTTTCCGAATGACGACAAGGAATAGCCATCGTCCGCCCAAGATGTAATTATCAAAAGACAGAAGAGACTTAGGTACTGGGATGGACTCGGTCCAATTTCTTAGGCCGAAAGTCTGTGGTCAATTCAACGACACACAATAATTTTTAAATCCAACCAAATCATCCCCCTTTCTCTATTTACCACCGCATTGGTCAACCGTGTAAATGCCTTTATTTTATTATTTTCTTAAAGATAAGGAAAATGATCGTGATAGATCAATTTTAAAATTGGATTTCAATTTCACTGAGATGTTTTGTTTCAACTAAAATAAATTAATATTATATTAATTGTTTAGATTTTATATTTATATTTTAAAATTTTTTATTTTACATTAAATGTGACAATTTTTATATTTTATTATATTGTCTATTTTAAATATTACGTTTTATATTTTAAATTTTACGTTAAGTAACATAAAATATATAAAATTTATTTTAGCCAAGTTTGCAAATAAATGCTTTTAAACCCATATAATATTTCATGCAGAATTTTTACATAAATTAAATCATAAATTACGTAATGTTATGAATAAATTGTTAAGTAAAAAAAAGAGTGTCGGGAATAATTATACGATATATATATATACACATATTGTAACTATTTATTATATTATGTTTAAATTTATTTAATATTTTAATAAAAATTAATATTAATAATAAGCGAAGAATTATTTAACACACAATAATTATTTAATATAATATAAGAAGTTAGGATATGAATAATAAATAAATTATATTAAAATGTATTTTAGTAAAGAATTTAGTTATAACATAAAATTTTAAATATAAAATAAAAATTTAATATAAATAAATTTAATTAGTGTCGTACTAAATCATTTAGAACCTTGTGTGGTTCTGCACGTGCCACATGATCTTCAAACAGTACGGAATTAAAATTAATCGAGAATTGCAGATGGCGAACATCTGTCCACGTGTACGGCCTTAGTTTACGGACACGTACATCAATAATTGCTTAACAATAATAATAATATTCTCCACTCAGAAGACCGAAGACAATGGCAAAATAGGAAATATACATTGCATGTAGAGATTTGCCAACAAAGCGAATACGTCACATTACCAGAAACCCAAACAGAACTAGTCACTTGTCTGAACCTCGAAGAGAAGAAATTATAAAAGATAAAATGAAATCAGAAAGAAGGGGAAGGGGAGGGAAGGTGACCATTTATATGGACCCAGCTATGCATAATAAACGCACTTCATGTAGCAGTCAATGCCAAGGTTTATGTCATTTCTATATAAAATTCTGTGTAAAATCCCTAGGAATTCTATCTACACGGTTCTAGAACGTGAATCCCCGATATTTCTGATTTAAGAAAAGAACTAAACAACCGTTTTGGGGACCGGAACGAGCTTGCTTCTCCTTCAGGTATAAGCTCGAACACTTGGAATTCACTTTTTGGCTTGAAGCTCCTTCTTTTTATTGATTTTCCTTTTTGGCGTTTTGGGAATTCTCGTTATTTTTTTTTTTTAAATATTCTGGTTAGCGAATTTTTAAATGGGGTTGATGTTTTCAATCAGTTAATGAATAATTTGATTTTTTATTTTATTTTGCGTGTTGTTATTAATACAGGGATTGACTGCTGCCTTGTTTACAGACTTGGGATTCTGTTATTTATGATCTGGTTTCCGAGACCGTTTTGAATTTAACGGTTCTTCAAGCTTGACAAGTCTGGGATGATTCGATTGTGTGTGGTTTGAGGTCAAAAGGATTCGTGGTTCACTAAACATTGAAACTTGGCAAGGTGACTGCAATTTGGGTTCTTTCAATTTTGACGGCTTCTTGGTATCGAACTCAGGAATATTTGTGCTATGTGATATTGAGAATAAAGGGTTTTTCCTTTAGACATCTTAGAGCTGTGAATTGGGTTTCGGGGAATTAAGATGCTGGGAACTTTTGGAGAACATGGTTTCTAGGATATCACAAAATGATAGAAAGGTTTTTTCTTGATTGAGATAGAGATACTGTGGTGTAAGTTTGAGCGTACTTATCAAAAAAATAAATAAATAAAGCTTTCTCATAGAGATTTTGGCGCTGAACATATTCAAGAACATCAAGAGTTTGACTTTTCCTGGAGATAGGATTTTGAAGTGGTTTATGGTTAGTTGTGTGCGTTAAGTTTGGGATTTTGATATTGGATATTATATAATTGGTGATGGAGGAAGCTCAAGGGAGTTCAAATTCACTACCTCCTTTCCTTGCAAAAACATATGAGATGGTAGATGATCCTTTGACGGATTCAGTTGTGTCCTGGAGTTCAGGTAATAAAAGCTTTATTGTGTGGAATCCACCAGAGTTTGCAAGGGATTTGTTACCTAAGTTCTTTAAGCATAATAACTTCTCAAGCTTCATCAGACAGCTCAACACATATGTAAGCCTCTGGTTTCTTTAGCTTGGTTTATATTATTTCCTTTTAGATTCTTGTGTATATGTATATTGACTTCATTTTTTACATATCGACAGGGTTTCAGAAAAAGTGATCCTGAGCAATGGGAATTTGCAAATGAAGATTTTGTAAGAGGTCAGCCACAGCGTATGAAGAACATCCATAGACGAAAGCCAGTACATAGCCATTCTAATCAGAATCTACACGGACAAGGGACTCCATTAACTGAATTTGAAAGACAGAGTCTGAAGGATGATATTGAGAGATTAAAAAATGAAAAAGAAACACTTCTTTTGGAGTTACAAAGACATGAGCAGGAGCGGCAAGCATTTGAGTTGCAAATGCGGCTTTTAAAGGATCATTTTCAACATATTGAACAGAGACAGCAGAAAATGGTGTCTCATGTTGCTCGAGCATTACAAAAACCAGCGCTTTCCTCGAATCTTGGGGCACAATTGGATACTCGTGATAGGAAGAGAAGGCTGCCAAGAATTGGTTACATCAATGATGAAGCCAATACTGAAGACAATCAGACAGGAGCATCCCAAATTGTAGCTAGAGTGAGTGCTGAAAGTACCAATTTTTTGTCATCAAACATGGAACAGTATGATCAGTTGGAGTCTGCTTTGACATTTTGGGAGAATATTGTCCAAGATATTGATCAAAGTTGCTTTCAACCTAATTCAAGCCCAGAGTTTGATGAATCTACAAGTTGTGAAGATAGTCCAGCTATATCTTGCATACAACTCAATGTTGACGTTCACCCTAAATTGCCTGGCATTGACATGAATTCTGAGCCTACTGTGACCGTTGTTGTTCCGGAGCCTGCTGCCTCAAATGAGCCATTAGCTGCAACCCCTGCTCCTGCACCAACTGGGGTGAATGATATATTTTGGGAACAATTTTTGACAGAGAATCCCGGTTCTACTGATGAAAAGGAAGTTCAGACAGAAAGTAGAGATTCTGATGGCCAAAAGGATGAAAACAAACTTGCTGATCATGGCAGATTTTGGTGGAATATGAGGAATGTAAATAATCTTGCGGAACAGATGGGGCATCTAACTCCTGCAGAAAGAACTTGATATTGTTTGATTGATTTTCCAGCTTTTGATGCCTCAGTCTCTTAGATAATAAATGTTGTATGATTGGTTGGATGTGAGTAGAAATTGATAATCTGTGTTTTGAGTTTCTGTGCCCATGATAATCTATTGTTGCACCACATCTGCTATTCTTCATAGTTTTTGTTACTTACATGTTTTATGCAGCTTGTGTGGACTTCTTGATTTAGTTTTGTTTCTTTAGTTACCAAAGAATGGCACAATAACATCTGAGCGAGTCTTAAGATGTGTTTACCCCTGCCCATACCCATGTAACTTGTTCTATGTGGGAAAACATTATATATTCTTTATGATCTAATCCCTAACCGGCGATTCTCGGTTCATTTATTCGTCATTTATGGCTATTTTCCGCTATTAAATAATTCCACAAATGGGTATGAAACTACGGAAACTTCCGTGTGAATGCGTCGTCATCTTATTTCAAAAATGGAAAAGAAAAAGAGAATGTAACATGTAATCATTTTGTTCATTGTGCCATGTTACCAAATTATTGATTTTATCTCTCATGCTTGTCTGTTTGGCAATTATTCATCTGGAAGAGCATGCCCCAGTGTATTCTTGAGTGAAAGAACCAGTTTTGACTTTGCCGATAGATTATTATTTTTTTAATACTTTCTTTTTCACCGTTAGATTTTTTATGCTTCTAGCTACAGGCAAATTCTTATCATCTAGAAGGGCATGCATAATTAATGGTTGAGAATTTGTGAATTACTAGAAGGGTAGACCTAACCGAGACTTGCTGGTTACTCATGCCATTAGTCTATGAGCTGGGTCATGGTCATGGCACTGTGCTTACATCCTGCATTTTACACCAATCAAGCATTTATATATGTACTTGTTATTGGAGTGATATTCCTACTGTGCTTGGCTAAGTGTTGGGCAAGGCATTTCTGATGATTGGTGATCTTTGGCGCTCAACAGAGCTCAACTTCCCCCTGAAACTAAAAAAATTCGATGACTGTTGTATTGCGTCCATTTTTACTCCTCCGTGCGGGCAAATTAAGCCGAATAAAAGGAGGGAGTAAAGTCAAGTATGTGTTTTCGATGCTTGCTCTGCTCTGCTTTCTTCATGCTCTGCTTTACTACGATGTCGTTTTAATAGATGAATTAAGAGAAAGATGGCTGTGAAAATGTAACTGGAAAAGTGGGAACAAGACCAGATTTTTTTATAACGTGATCCAGTGAACACGGAGATACTAAACGCCCGTTGTCTTGTCTTTGTCATTACTCTCAGCCACTGGTGTATTTGAATATGATTACAGAAAATCAATCAGTGATTTAGTAAACTTAGTGAAAACAAGAAATATTAGAGGTAACAATGAGTACAAGCTTATCTCAGCCGCCGATTCTGTCATTCACAGAAATGGCTACTTCCCTTATTGAAATCCAGCAAGCCCATGCTTACATGCTCAAAACTGGCCATTTCCACGACACTTTTGCTGCAAGCAAGCTCATAACTTTTGCCACCACAAACCCTGAACCTCCAACTCTCTCTTACACTCACTCCGTTTTCACTCGCATTGAAAACCCAAATTCATACACTTATAATACTCTCATTAGAGCTTATGCCAATAGCCTTAGTCCAGAATATGCATTTCCAATCTTTCTCCATATGTTAAATGGTCAAGTTTCTCCTGATAAGTATACTTTCACTTTCATGTTAAAAGCGTGTGCTAATTTTGGCGGGTTAAAAGAAGGAATGCAAATCCATGGTCAAGTGTTAAAGATTGGTATTGGGTGTGATTTGTTTATTCAAAATACTTTAATTCATTTGTATGGAAAGTCCGGGTCCGTCGAAACTGCACGGAATGTGCTTGTTAAGATGCCCAAAAGAGATGTGGTTTCTTGGAATGCTATGTTAAGTGCTTACGCGGAAATGGGTATGATGGACTTAGCGCGTGACTTGTTTGATGAAATGGAGGAAAAGAATGTGGAATCTTGGAATTTTATGATTTCGGGGTATGCAAGTGTAGGATTAGTTGAAGAAGCAAGCAAAGTTTTTAATATGACGCCTCTGAAGAACGTGGTTTCTTGGAATGCTATGATAACTGCTTACGCACGTTCGAGCTGTTTTAAAGAAGTTTTAGAGCTGTTCAAGGATATGCAGAGTGCCAAAGTGAAGCCAGATAATTGCACGCTTGTGAATGTTTTATCTGCTTCTGCTCGTATTGGGGCTTTAAGCCATGGTGAATGGGTTCACACTTATATTGATAAGAATGGAATTAGAATAAGTGGTTTTATTGCTACTGCTCTCGTTGACATGTATTCCAAATGTGGGAACATTGAAAAGGCTATGAATGTATTTAAAAGCACGTCCAAGAAGGATATTAGTACATGGAATTCGATAATTTATGGCTTAAGCACACATGGTTTTGGAGAACAAGCATTGCAAATATTTTTTGAAATGCTTGAGGAGGGTTTTGAGCCTAATGAAGTGACCTTTATTGGGATTCTATCCGCATGTAGTCGCGCAGGCTTGTTAAATGAGGGGCGAAAAATGTTTGACCTTATGCTTCCTGTTTATGGGATTCAACCAACAGTTGAGCACTATGGCTGTATGGTGGATTTACTTGGTCGTCTGGGATTATTAGAGGAGGCTGAGGAACTTGTTAGAATGATGCCATTAAAAGAAGCTCCTGTGGTTCTGGAGTCATTATTGAGTGCTTGCAACAACAATGGTAATGTGGAATTTGCAGAGCGTGTTGCTCGGAAGCTCTTGCAGTTGAGTCCTGAAGATAGTGCTGCTTATGTTCAACTGTCAAATATTTATGCATCTGTAGGAAGGTGGGACGATGTTATGGAGGTGAGAAGAAAGATGCGGTCACAAAGAGTAAAGAAGCAGCCTGGTTGTAGCATGATAGAGGTGGATGGTATAGTTCATGAGTACTTATCTGGTGAAGGAATTATTTCTTGAGCAAAGTTCACATAAAAGTATGTGTAAAATAATCAAGAAAGCATGCTCATCTTGATAAATTCTTTTAAGAATTGTAAATTGGGCATGGAACTATTTGCTTCAGAGTAACTCTGTATATCAGTTGAATGCTCAAAAAAGACAAAAACAAAAGCAGTGGTATTTGAAAGGAAACGATGTTCAAGCCTTTGACTGGCGAATAGAAACTAAAAGATGATAAATCTTGCTTATGGATTGTACTTTTGAGGAAGAATGCAACTCATATTATGGGAAGGCCTCAAGCAGTAACGTTCTCTTGCTCAGAAGACTGCTAATTATCGGCTTTGAAGATGATTGTACAATTTAAAACCTGAACTAATGGACATATTCATCTATGCAGAGGTTATAATATTTGGAGTTGATTCTGCTTAGTGATCCTTCATGTGCAATAACTTTGAAGCAAGGATTGCAGTGTAATGGAACTAGAAGCGTAATATTAAAATACTATTAGCTATAAACAATATGATTACAAATTTGCCTATCGTTCACTGAAACTGATTAACTATGGCAATAGTTTTCATTCTGTAATTCATCAAAACAAGGCTGGTTCAGGTCAAACCATACCTGCCCGAAGACCTTGATGATGAGATCGTGGTATTCATCAGAATTCAATGTCAGATAACAAGCCAAGAGCTCTTCGAGCTCTTCAGGCTGGCTGAAACTTTTCTCCAGGATCATCTCAATCATCGAGTCTCTGAAGTCCTTTTGAGGATCAAACGAGCATTTTATAACAGCGAAGTTCTCTAGGCTTGTTCCCTCTATTGTTTTCTCCTTTCCCTTCTTCATCTTCAATTTAGCTTTCTTCATGTCCTCAAAAGCCTTTATTCTAGGCGATCCTACCTTGACTTTGCTACTCTGTTTTGGTTTTCTAGTATGTAATTCCCTGCTTATGTACAGAGATTTCCTCTGGTTCACACTCCTTGACTTTAGCTCTTTGATCTTCATCCTTTTCAATCTTCCCCACTCCGAACACATTTTTTCGGCAGGAATTCCATAATTTCCACTTAAATCCTGAACACCAAATACATCATCTTCTTCAACTGTTGTCAAATTAGAATTTCTTGAATTTGTAGAAGAGACATGATGATGTTTCTTCAAGTCAGCACTGATTAAATTGTAAATCTCTCTCTCCATCTTAGGAACTTCTCCTAGTGGGTCGAATTTCAAGTTGTGTTTTTCAACTGATTTTCCTGATCTTTCCTCTGTTTTATTTGGATATCTTTCTGGTTTCGAACATTTCTCTTCGGAAACTCTTCGATTTGTTTTCCTCAATTTCCGTTCCTTCTCAGTTGTTACTCTCTTTATCTTGGCAAACGTTTGTTCACCTTTAAACGTATCCACTTCAGGCAAAGCTTCTGCATCTCTTGACAATTCTCTCATCTTCCTTGCATCCAGAATCAAGTTGTTGAACTTATCAATCTCTCCATTTCCCATTAGTGTTGTAGCATTTGATCCACAGCTCCGGCAAGCTGAGGGTGGAATATCAAGCTTATCATCAGAATCATACCAAACTGAAATCAAATCACCCCTGCTAGTCTTCCTGTGAACACCCTCCTCGCCAAATGATAGTCTCCAGAAATCGTCCCCTTCCCCACCGTAGAATCTGCCACCTGTGGCACTTACCCCTTTTGCGGAACCTGCAGAGGCTGAGCTTCGCTTCCCTTCTTGCTTCCCTTTCGCCGGTTTTGCTTCCATGTTCCTACTCTTCTGCTTGAATTTCGAAAGCCAAGAAACAGGAAAGACATGAGAGATCAAAGAATGCCGAGAAGAGGAAGACTCCGCAGGCAGTTTCTTTCTCCCCCACTTCATCTTCTACTGCTGCAAATGACAGGAGAATTTTCCGACTAGTTAAAGAAAATTCAGAGTTGCAATGCAGGAGATGATGATGACAACAAACTGATGATGGAAGATTGCGGAGAGTAGTTGCAGTTATGGGACGGTTAGGCTGTTAAATAGGGACGTGGGTTTCTTACTTCATTTTGTGCTAGTTTTTGTTCAAAAGCAAGACCCGCCATAAATCCTGTGATCACTTTGCTAGCTTTTTCTACTTTATGGTCTGTACTTGGAAAGACATTTAAGCCTTGTAGGGAACCCTACAGTTCTAGTTCTCTAGGTTAAGGAAAACTTATGTGCATTTGCCCTAGTGTCAATATCTTTAACAGCTACTTGGTTCTTAAATGGATACCATTTTGGATGATTAGAGCTGGTAGTTCTTTCATCTGGGTTTTAGTGACTTATGGAAGTCTCTCTTTATTCTGATTTTCTTTCTTTTTCTCAATGATATTTTAGGGTTTTTAGTGATTTGGGACGTTTTCTCTTTAATCATTTCCTCCCCTTTTGTGCTAAAATCAGATTGGTTGTTGTTCCTGCTTTTGCTTTATGGCTTTAGTTTTGGGTTCTAGACCATGTCTTTTTTCCTTTAGTCAAATTTTGGCACAGCCTCTTTGTATGGTAGCCATGAGCCAAAGCAATCAGATGGGTCGGTCTAAAATGACCCGATTATGAAATTGACCCACCACAAACTATTATGGGCTGTTTGAAAATCAATTATAGCAATGGGCTAAAAAGGCTTGCTTGGACCTAATCCTATCAATGATGCAAACTTTCAGCACTAATTAGGTAATTCTGTTTCCCCGTGGTGTGCAAAACCTTAATGGCCATTAATTATGCTCTGCAATGCCTATGTACCACACCACCAACAACTTCCATATCTAATTATTAATCATATCCCATTAAATAAGATTGTCCTAGCAAGTTTTATGCAATTGGAAGAAATTCAATAGCTTAAATCATTTCCTCGTTTATTTCTCTGTCTAGCATCTCTTTTATTCTCAAGATAGAATGTGATTTGAATTTTGGCTACACTTACAATGATTGAATCTTGGATCATTATACAAGTTGCCTAAATCATCTTATGGAAAAATTCTTGGTAATCAAAGTTAATCCCAATTGATTTGCATTTCTCATGATGACTGGTGAGAAGAAATCACTACACTGACCAAGTCTTGGTACCAAGGAAACCAAAGAGCAAATCATAATAATTTTTTCTTGCTTGAGCCAACAAGGAGATAAGTGAATGTCATTGTGTCAATCAGTCAAGCCTACCACAATAACAATTTGTCATACCAAACTCTCTCTGGAAGGAAAGAAAGGTTGCACCTGAAGCACAAAACCAGCAATCTTCACTCTTACTTCAAAGATGATGAAGGCATCACTTTGATTATAAGAAAAACCAATCTATCTTAATCCCAAAGCTCTCCATCGCTAAGTTTTGCATACTTAGTTTGTGGAATTATCTTAGCTATACCACATGTTTATGTATGAGAATATGCATTTTGGCAATGTGAAAGAAATCTTTCGAAGCAATCCTGTGTGATTATTGAAATTATGCATGAGATATAAAGTTTTATGTAATCATGTGATTATTGAAATTAAGGGTAAAGAGTAGTCTGCTGACTGCTGCTCGGTAGGTTAAGGTCACATGATATTAGTCACATTCCTTATGAGCCAAATCTAAGGTCTAAAGAGGGGTTTATTTTTTCAATACAAAGAAGATAAGTTGGCAATTATTAGCATTATGCAGTGCACCAAACTATGTTAATAGACAGGGTAGAAGTTCACTGCAGAAAATAAGGACTTCTACAACATAATTTGGCTTGTCCGTTTCTTTTTCTGGTGGGAAAGTCAAGATCCAACAAAATGCTCAAGCTTCAAGCCACCTTCTATGAAATAGAGTTTGCACCAGTTAATGATAACAATTTAGTGCTTCATTTGACTGCATTAGACCCAATAATCTCACAGGGAAAGAAAGCTGCTGGCAAACAAATTACTGTGTGTTCATGCAATTCACAGCAAGGCTAATGCATACAGATAATATTAGATTTCCTGGTAAAATCTGTGGACTAACAACAGTAGAAAGGGGCTTCATTTTTCAGCGGCTTTTATTGCAAAATAGAATTAGTGAAATTCCATGAAAATAATTGGATTTCTGCAAGAATAAATGGATTGTCCTTTTCTTTTCTGGTGGGAAAGTCAAGATTTAGCAGAAGCTTAAGCATCAAATCACCGTCTACGAAACAGAATTTGTACCCCACAAAGGGAAAAAGATTAAGAAAAAGTAACGATAATGTTGTGCTGAACAGCTTTACTTGCAGAAAGTAATCAGCATCAGCAAGGCATATAAGACAGAGTAAGTTGTAATGCATTTGGAAGGAAGAATAAACATTTAAAGCAATCTCTTCTCTACTTAAGATAAGACAACTAAGTTCCATTCCCACTTATAACAAAGCACATACTTGGATATAAAAATAAATGTACATCTTCTCAAGTTAGCCTGAATTTTTTGTCAATGGCTAATTCTAAACAGAAAAAACCATGCAGCAGCTTTTCTATTGTTGCTATTCTGTTGGTGGTGTTACTTTGTAATGGTTCTTCGTATGCAAGATCTGAAACTGAGTACTTGTCGGCGGTTGGTGATCCTGGAATGAGAAGGGATAACTTAAGGTTGGCAATTGAGTCATGGAATCAGTGCAATGAGGTGGGAGAAGAAGTTCCTCGTATGGGAAGTCCAAGAGCTGCAGATTGCTTCGACACATACAAAGCTTCTCCACAGTCAAACAGTAAGTTCCCACTTCCCTTCTTCCTCTTCTTTTCTGGAAAAGAATAAATTTTCCTCGTGTTTCTATCTAGCTCTCGGTTCAATCAGAATGTAGTTAAACATATGATTGCTGTTGACGGTAGCCCAGCATTAACATCAACTGGAAATGTTTAGTTTTCTCGGTCGTGTATGATTATGCATTTATTTTATCTTTCAATTTACCTTTTTAGAAAGTGAAAAATGAAGTGGTTATTCTTATTTTTGGTCATTAATTTATTTATAGGGAAAAACTGCTCCCTTTGCAACATGCTACCCTACGCATTGGTTCATAGAGTAACAGAGGAAGACAACAAGCTAGGAGTTAGAGACTATTTTATGGGAATTGAAGAAAAAGCCCTTTATGATGTAGACCTTTATGCAAAAGAAAAAGAACTCTATTTGGGTTCAAAATGTGAAGTGGAAGACAGCCCAAGTCCTTGGCAGTTTTGGATGATCATGCTAAAGAGTGGTAACATGGACACTTTAGCGGCCAAGTGCCCTAAAAATGGCATTAAAGTAGGGCCATTTGCCCCAGACAATGGGTTCCCTTGCTTTGGAATTGGGTGCATGAACCAACCTTTAATTTTTCACGACTACACAACATTACAAGGAGCTAACAGAGCTACTCTAAAGGGAAGATTTTATGGCTCATGGGATTTGAATGCTGATTTGAGTAAAGGATTACTTGTGGGAAACAACATTTCTTATCATTCGGTAACTTGGGAGAAAGAAATTGGTAAGGGTAGTTGGATTTTTCATCATGTCTTGAGAACTTCAACAAAGTATCCATGGTTGATGCTTTACTTGAGATCAGATGCTACTCATGGTTTGTCTGGTGGTTATCATTATCCAACCAGAGGAATGTCCAAAATTGTAAGCAATTCTCTCCTTATAAAATTCTCTGCGTCATGCAATTTTTTCTTACAAGCAAAACAATCTGCTGGACAATCATTAAATTACCCAACTGACAACACTATGTCTATTGTATTGAGCAGATTCCAGTATCGCCTAACTTTAAAGTAAGGTTCACTTTAAACGTGATCAAAGGTGGGGGTCCTAACAGTCAATTCTACCTAATGGACATGGGAAGCTGCTGGAAGAACAATGGAAAACCTTGTGATGGTGATGTAACATCAGACGTTACACGATACAGTGAAATGATCGTAAACCCAAAAACAAGTCCGTGGTGTCGACCAGATCATCTCAGCGTATGCCCACCTTATCACACGTTCCCAGACGGGAGACGGGTGCATCGCAATGACACAGCACATTTCCCTTATGCTGCATATCACATGTATTGCTCCCCTGGGAATGCAGAGTATCTAGAAATGCCATACACTTTGTGTGATCCATACAGCAATCCTCAGCCTCAGGAAATATTGCAGATTTTGCCACATCCTGTATGGGGAGAATATGGGTATCCTACTAAACAAGGAGAAGGCTGGATTGGTGATTCCAGGACATGGGAACTAGATGTAGGAAGATTGTCTCAATCACTTTATTTTTATCAGGATCCGGAAACTGAACCAGCTGCAAGGAAATGGACGTCAATCGACCTGGGGACTGAAATTTTTAAGGATCCTGATCAAGTGGCAGAATGGACTGTTAGTGATTTTGACATCCTTGTACCAAAGCAATGAACAAGGATGATACAAGAGACAAAAGAGAGTAGTTTCTACTGAAAAACCTTTGTATGTAGTCTGATTAGGTTCAATACTGAAAGAACTTTGTATGGAATTTGATTAGGATCAATCCAAAGGATCTCAGTATTTTGGAATAGACTAGGGCGCATACACATATCTATTCTTTTAAAATATCAATTTTTTTATTTATATTTTTAAATTTTTTAAAATATATTTAATTTTTTTATTTTATATTTTAAATACTATTTATTATTTAATTTATATATTTTAATATTTTTTTTACTTTAAATTTTATAAAGACAGTTTATTATTTATTTTATATATTTTAATATTTTTATTTTAAATTTTGTAAAAATTATTTCATAACTAATTTTTTCTAATTTTTTTAAAAAATTTAATAAAAGAAAAAAAATTTAAGAATTGTTAGAATTACCTGAATCAATATTTTTCTTTTATTTTTAATTTTATAAAAATTATTTATCATTTATCTTAATATTTTTTATTTTAAATTTTATAAAAATCAATTCATGACTAATTTCCTATATTTTTTTTAAAAAAATAATTTTGAAAAAAAAAGGGTAAGAGTTGCTAGAATTGTCTACCTCAGCACATTCCAGGGTTGTATTTTGATTGGGCATCGTAAGAAATATCGATAAAACAATTTTCCGTTTTCCGTTGCCGGGAATCGAACCCGGGTCTCCTGGGTGAAAGCCAGACATCCTAACCGCTGGACGACAACGGATCACATGTTGCACGGTAATATAACACAACTAATATCTAGCGTCTAGAATCCTGCTCAATCCCATGCCCATGAAGGTAACCTCTCTGTGCCAAGAGGAAATTCCAACACAGACAATCTCACAGGAAATAAAGAGCATTGAAGTAAAGCAACAAAAGCATTGATGGGCAAATGACTTCCAACTTCATTAACTTACCGTGTAGGCAATTTCATGTTGCTTGGTAATAGCTGCTACCTTTTCAAAGGAAAATCTTGGCTCACATGCCAATTCATGACAGACTTAGGACATATAGTTGAATACTTACTGTAATTTGTAAACAATTATATTTTGGCCATAACTACGGAAACAAAATTTGGATAATTTTTCCCACCTGAAATGAGAAAGATTCATATCTCCTTATTATATCCAGCAACCAATAATACAGGATGAGCTATCATTCCAGTTGAGATTATAACCTCAACCACCGCCACATTTGACAATCTCAAGTATTCTTCCGACGACCTCCTCTCAAACAAGTGGCCACTTTGGCTGCCTGCCATTCAATCCAATCCAATCCATTAAAGCTCATGCCCCCACCACATCATACCATTTACAAGAGCTCTCAATTACAATAAGTTTCTGCTCTTTGTTAAAAGGCTCTTTCAAAAGAGTTGACAGTAAACGGGTGTCTTAAGAACGCTCACAGTGCCTTTAATCATAAGTTCAACAGAGAACCCATTAGGATTTAGGCCTACCATACAATGTAAATGGCTCAGGTAAATTCACCAAAAAGAGAAAAGGGTGTTGTTGATTAGCATGTTGACCATGCTTTATGAACGGGGCTTTGGCAAAAACCACCGCCCTGAAAAACATGAGACATTGTATTTGTAACGTGGAAAAATATGTTTGACAAGAGAGCTGTGGCAGTACAGTTGACGCGTGTAAGAATAACACCAGTTGGATTCCAAGGCAAAACTCAAAAGAGTTTTTGATGAAACATTGGCGAGATGGTGTGGTCGCTAGCGTGCAGTAGTGCTAGGAATCTAATAGAGCAAAGTGATTGGCAACAGCTAAGCAAAAACTACATCCTGGGTCATGGAAGTCATTATTAGGAGAGGAATTCTTTGGTCCAACACTTGCATCGCTGACAGGGACAGCCGCCAGCTTTGGCTTAATCTCCAGGAAGTTCCCATTTATCAAAATTTATTCTTACCTTTCTTCAGAATCTTCATAAAGGATTTCTTCTGAGTTAAAATATGCTTTACTCTTTTGATTTTAGAGCATCTAACATAACTCTTTTTTGACCCTCTAGATTCTCAGATGTTTCTTTCATCACATGTGAGTTAGAACAAGTGATATCCGCTGTTCAATTTATAGCATGCTCCCTAGATTCTTATCAGGAATTGTGACAAGACCACTTATCAGGAATTGTGACAAGATCAATCTGTGTCAGTCCAGTATCTTATACAATCAGCGCTAAATAGCTCTGCAACTATAAGCAAAGCATGAATACGTCCCAAAATGTCTCTTTCTTTATGTTTCTGTAAACAGATCTAGATTTTATGTGGAATATTTTCTATTTTGCTGAAGCATTGAGCATGGATAAAATTTAAATTACTCGAGAAGATCTGCAATTCATTCAACACAAAACAGGTATTCCTATAACTTTTCCTTCTTTATAACCTGAAATCTCAGTGAAAGAATTTGAAGCTATAATCAACAAAAAAATAGGAACATGTGTAGGTAATCAGGAAGGATGACATCATACGACTGGTTGTTACCATTACAAAACAGGCACAGAAATTGACACAGGCGCCGAAACATCACCAGCAAAAGTTGAATCCCTATTTGGAGCCGAGTTTCCCGCAAATGCATATCCGACCCCCAATCCACCGAAATGCAACGGTGCATTCTCGCATCTCTGGAACACTCTAGCAAGTGATGCTGCCTTTCTTCTTGCCCGCTTTGTACCCGTAAACAACAAAGTCTGAAGCAAACCAGCCAATGCTGGTGCCTTGAGCACTCTCTCAGTTGCCGCTGCCCCACCATGCCTGCACAACTCAAGTAGTGCTGCAACTGCATTTTCTTTCCCCCTCGGTGTCCCACACCTCATCATTCTTATCAACCCTGCTACTGCCATTTCCTCCTTCCCCACTGCTGCAGCCCCGGTTGGCTGCCTAACTATCAAGGCCAATGCCCCCGCTGCTTCCTCTGCAACCCCTTCATTTTCCAATGCTTCCACTAGTGCTGTTACAGCACCAGCCTCTATCATTCTCAGACAATTATCAGTGTGTGTGGACAGATTAAATAAAGCTGTGATAGCATCCTTCTTCCCCCTTGGCGTTCCAACTCTCAACAAGGATGCCAACGCTTCAACCGCTCCACCCTCATCTGCTATTCTCTTTTTATAGTCATGAACAGAAGAGAGGCTAAACAATGTTGCAGCAGCATTTTCCCTAGCTTCTGTTGTCAGTCCAAACGTTAGAACTTCAACAATCGATCCTAGACACCCTTCCTCATCCATGATTTGACTTTTGTTCTTATCATAAATTGATAGATTAAGCATTGCAGTAACTGAATTCTCTTGTGCAACAGGGTTATGAAATGAAAGTAGGTTGCGGAGATGGGGAATTGCGCCAGCTTTTGCAATGAAAGCACGATTTTCCTTTCCTGTTTTTGCTAACAACCGTATCTCCCGAGCAGCCACTGTCTTCGCCCCAGGTGACCCATTTACTAATTGTTGAATGAGAAGCTTTGCTGTGGCTCTATTGGCTTCAATTGAAGCTCTACTAGGCAAAGGTGAGGCAAAAGATTCTGCAGATGCGTCCGTAGTCTCTGGAGGATCATAAGGAATTCCATGAGCAGTGCACCATTGAATGATCAAATTCCTTAAAGCTCGATTAGGCACAAGCCTTTCATGGGCAAGCATTTGACCTGTCTTAGGGCAAGTACGATACCCTTCCTCGATCCACCTAGCTATTGGGCTCCTATCATAAGTCTGTCCAGTTGAAATTATCACTGGATCACGCATCAAATCCAACGATATCGGGCAGCAAAAGTCCTTCGGTATCGACAAAAAGGTCTCAGCAATCTCTTGAGTAATCAGCCCTTTTCTTGGCTTCCTCTGTTTGCCAATTCCCATTGTCACGTCATCTTCCTCAAACCCGAATAGCAAAAACCTGCAATACCGTGTAATTGCGACAAACCCATTAAGCACGGAAGCTGTTGGCTCAACATCTCCCTCATGGTTGATAATTTGCTCCTCCAAAAACTCAATTTCAGCTCTACACTTCTTTGCATCTTTAATCCCCAGACTCTCCACAAAGAATGACCCCAACTCCACATGATTTGGTACCTTCCCATTTTCAAAGTCATCAAGAAATGAAAAGAATTGAACCCTCAACGACTCATCATTTTTATCTATATATAATTTGGCCTTTCTAGTCTGTTTCTGCATCAGGTCAATTTGCTCCCTAACATCCTCACTCAGTTTAACATCATCAACAGGAAAAACATCCAAAAGGGTAGATATTTCCTGATTCAAATCATGATAATGCCCGGAAATTGAATGATTCTGAAGCAAAAGCCACAACTTACCAGCTTGCCCGCAATAATCAAGAAGTATTTTGCACCTATAAAGGAGTAGATACAGCTCCTTGAAACACAACATAGCAGTTGAAGGTAGACTTGTACCCGAATCCCTTAAATATTCCAAAAAAACAACAAATACCTCGATCTTCCGCATCAGAGACCGAGAATTCCTCCTCTGAAAGAAGAAACATTTATTTGAAAAGCAGGAAACCAGCTCTGACGAAATCGAAATAAGGGTTTGTACAAGAGCCACATCGGTTAAGTCAACCGGAGCCAAAAACGCTTGCAAAGATGGTGATCTCCGTCTTCTGAGAGACGAAAATATGGCCGCTGAAGCCATACAAGCTTTCTTTAGATCCCACAGATAATACAAAGAAAGAAAATTTCTTCACAAATCCAGTACACTCTAGACATACAAAGAATGAAAAAAGACCCAATACGAAAGAGACTGAGAAACTCTCTTCAAAAAGATTAATACGAAAGAAGACTGAGAAATTCTCTCACTCTCGTTATTTTTCTGGGTTTCTTAAGGTGAGTCGATTCCTCAAAGCAAGAGAAATAGATGGCAAATATTTGGTGAACGAAAAGGGCTACTTTAAAATGATGGGCAAATGAATTTTCTAAGTGTGCGCTGCCGTATCCGCGTTTGGAGAGAGAGAAAATTAAAAAAAATTAAAAAATGAAAGGTAGGAAAAAGGAAGAAAATTTCCCAGGCTCGGGGTTTCTTTCCTTTTCTTTCTTCGATTTTTCCCTTTGGTTTGGTAAGCTTTGCTCTCTCTCTCTCTCTCTCTCTCTCTCTCTGTAGAAATTCAATGCAGCTCTCATGACAATGACTTCTATGGCTTTGACGGATAATCGTCCAGACTGTCGTCCATTCGTTCTCTTCTTCCTCTTCCTTCTTCCAACACCTCTTAACACTGTTCATTACTAATCCACTGTTGAAAAACCCAAATTAAGTAATTGTAGCCAAAAAGGTCATTTTTTCTCATATTTTATAATAAATATTTTTTAAAAAATAACCAACTTAATTAATTATAGCCAAAAACGGTGACCAATTTGTCTTGAAATAGAAAAAGTAGACTATTAAAAATCAGGATGAGGTCAAATTGTCAGAGAGAAAAGAATCTAACAAGTTTTAACCGTCTATGGTTTTGTACGGTAACAATGCATAAAATTTCGGGGGGCCTAATTACATAAAAGTCCGTAATACTTTATGAATTTCCAAAGTGAATATATTTTATCCATTTATGTCAAATATATCCATCCTCCTCCGGGTACTATTAGGATAATTTGGTCTTTAAATTCAAATAATAAATTATTTTAAAACTTAAGGCCTTAAACGTAATTGTATCAAAATATTTTGATTTACTTCATATTTTTAATTTGAAAAAAAAAAAAAGGAAAGAGAAATACATAGGATTTGGTTGAAGGGTTGACCAAAATAAGGGTAAATGTGGGGACCACGTTACGCCCTTTCCGAGGGAGTGGTGGAATTTTCCAGGGGTTTGATCAAGTCTTAACAATGACGAGCGCAAATTTAATTATTTATTAACAAAGAATAAAAAATTAAAACATTATTATTTAATTAATTTAATTAAAAAAATATAATTTTTTTTTATCATTATTACAATATAAATTTCTATTTTAGTATTTTACAAAAACGTATTTTAATTAATTTATTTTTTTAAAAAAGTTTTTGCATGAGGACCGGCAAAGGGAGCCAATACGAAAGCCTAAGAGAGAATACAAAGAAGATAAAGACAAGTTTAGTTGGTGAAATGTAAACTGGAAGCAGCGTCTGGTTGTTTCTTCGTTCATTTTATTAATCACATGCTAATTAAAGCTTCGGTGGAGCCATGCAATTACTCTGCATGTGCAACGTGTCAACGCCTGATGCGAGTGGTCACTCCATCACGTTAGTCAACCTTCAATTACACGGCGCCACCTGTCCCTCTTTTTCCAAGGATTACCGTGGCCTGTATTGCACCATGTTGCATTCACGCCAATCAGAGTGCGGTCAATCACGACAAAGTCAAAGATAGAGACTGTCTACAAACGTGCCCACAATTTCACCACTTGTTAATCCTATGTTTAGTCGACGACGTGGATCATTCCTATTGGAGGGCAGGTCTGTGATTCTAGATAATACCACCGCGTAAGAGATTGGTTGGTCGTATCGATTGCCGTAATTTCGGGTATGCATGGTGACTCGGGAATCCGACACGTGGGACTCATGACTAACGTGCGATTCGGCTGACAGCCCATACTGAAACAGCTGTGCCGTGTGTTGTTTCCGTTGTGAAGTTCTTAAACGACGTAGCTTTGGTATACAACCATTCAATTGGGGGACAATCATTGGATTAGTCTGCTAGATTACTTTCTGGGCGAGATGCATTCCCACCTGTGATGAATGATAGAAGTGGGCTGAAAGAAGGAAGAAATTGCCTAATCCCCAAGCTTTGGGTCATGCAATGAAAGCAAAACTAACGAAGTTCTTCAGTTCAGCTAGAATTCCTGACAGGTTCTTTATGCAAAGTAAAAAACAAGCCAGACCAGACCAGACCAGACCAAAAAAACAATCGAACTCTTGCTGCTCAATGAACAAGTCAATGAATCACTACTAATTGATTAGACGAAAATGACCACAATTTACACTAATTTCTGGGATGCTTCCTTTGATATAGTTATCGAATGCAGTGAAAGCATTCACATGTGTTGAAATTGAATCTCACGTCTACTTAGCTTGAGCTAAGGGGGTTTCACATTTGAGCTTTTGGAAATTTGTTTTCTTGTTGCCATAAAGTGGAGTTCACAAGCAATTATGCTGCATGACCATTGACAAAAATGTTCCACAGATTCTTTTCAAATCACTTTCTGATGTGAACCCCTAAAGGTTTTAACATTTTCATGACCAGACAACCATAAGGTTCAGATTTCGAAATCGAAATCAGCAGCAACAAACACTTTTCCTATGTGTAATGAAAATCAAAACCAGAGGTCATTGTAATTAAATGATCTGATCGAAAAGATGCTAAACAATATGAATAAAAATATAAAATTCATTGTAAGAAAATGGACTATGTAATTTCTATCCCTACATTTTTCTCATCAGAAATAACTTACACTTATTCAATGATTGAGAGTTAGAACTGACCTTGTAAACGGCAAGAAATGGCTAATTACAGAAGTAACATAAATAAGTTGCACACCGAATTACCGCTCTCATAGCCGTATATGTCACAAATTTTTTCTCGTCCTACCTTGGAGACCTTGAAGAGAGGCACTTTCCACAGGAGACAAACTTCAGCAATGAATGTGGTTTTCGTGGTCTAATTTTCAATCGAGAAAGCTGCACATAGACAAGCACATGTACATTAAGATCATCTTAAGATGAATCACATCATAATAGAATCATTGAGCTTTCCTGTTCAATCTAAAACTTGCTATATTTTGTTAAGAGAATGAGATTATGTTGCAGTATTAATTCACTAATCCAGCAATATGGGCTTGATGTAGTAAATTGTTTGCTCTTACATTTCAATAATACGAAGCCATATCATGAACATAAAATAGTTCCACAGCAGGACAGACATGTCCAAGAAATTCAGCGAAATTTAAACAATCTAGACAACACTGAAGAACATTAGGAAATGGTAAGAGTTTCTCACTCTGGATGAAAATAAATCCTTAGTTTCTATATGTAAATATAGACAACAATGCTCATTTACCCAAAATACCAATTATCAGCCAAGTATCAGTAAATTCAATCCTTGTCTGACACTGAATTACAAGTTCATAATTGATGTATGTCTCTGGTTCCTTGCTTCTTTCAGGAAAATCATTTTATCGAGATTCCAATGCTTTTGAACAGAAAACCTGACACTATAAACTTTTTATGCATTGCTAATTCATAGTATAGAGTATTGGGTTACACGTAGCCAGAAATGTACATAACCAACAATAAAACTTTATGTGGCCACCCATATCTGCCCCTTCATATAAAACCCAACCCAAAGGGAAAACTCAATCATAAGTTTTCTTAATTCTCATGAAACATTAACAGAGTGGTGTTGTTCAAGGAAAAAAATAGTAAATTTGTCCATGACTATCACTTAAGACTCAGAACACAGTCAAACAATCTTTACCTTTCCTTCTTTTAATACAAAGAGCATGCATAATTCCAAACCATTTGGCCTTACGAGAATAAACAGAAGAAATATCAAAATCTAACAAAATGAATCATGTGGAAACGTTACCTTCCGACGAGATACTCTAGTTGCTTTCCAGCAAAGCAAGCTTCTTGATGTAGGCTCCAATCTCCTGTAAATTTGCAAAATGTAAGAGCTGATTCAAAGAATGTGGAAATATGTATTAGCTGTTAATATTGCTACATATACAAATCTATCTTGCATTAGGAAGAATGACTTTCTGCAAACAAAAGAGAATTAAAGCTTTGGATGGAAATGTTTAGATTACACCAAGACAAGATTAAAGTGAGAATATGACAAGAGACACCTACTCCTCCACTTGAACTCCATTTGGCATTAAAGAAAGCTCAACTTAAGAGATATGCACATAAAGTATTCAAGTTTGCTCAATAATAAGTTATTTAACGATAAGAAAAAGCAAGTAATTCTACTAAAGGTAACATAGTAATATGGGAAAGACTACAAATACATACAGATTCTCCTGTTCAAGTTTTTCAGCAATAGAAACAGCTTTACGTTTGGACCATCCATTTCGCTGTGTACATCCTTCTGCCTGTTGAATTACATGTGCAAGGGACACCTTGCTTCTCACAATGCTCTGACTCTGATTTCGGTCTCCAAGTTTCCTACTTTCTGAAAAAGGAGCTCTTTTACTGTATTCTGATTTATCGTCTGCATTATCCTTGGTTTCCCTGGGAGAAGATGGTACTTCAACAATTTCACTCCTTCCCATTTCAAGAGATTCAGCGTGCAGGTGCTGAGCTTGGCTGTCAGCCCCATTAATTCCTTTATCTCTCGGAACTCTTTTGCTAATTTCAAGAGATGAATCTTTAGAGGCAGGTAACATAAGGGTTGGCTGAACCCCTGTGCAAGTGTCAGCATTCGCTTCACATCTGATTTCAATTGTCAGTGGAGAACCAAGAACAGACTCAAATGCTTGTAAAATTTGATCCTTAAACTTTTCTGCCTTAGATTTCATCAGATGCGAACTAAAAGTCAACTGTGCAGTTGGAGCTGAAAGAATAATCAATGGCAACAGACAATCAGACAACCAACAATTAATTACCATAACCAATTAAAGGAGTACATGAAACATTAAAATAAGAGGAAGAAGATTGTTAGAATACCCCCAGTACCAAAGCAAGAAGTGATCCCAAGAAACAAAATGTATTTTCACGTGTTCTATATTTAGGATAGGCTTTTCATAAAAGAGGCAAATTATCAGTAATGGAACAGTAAAAAGAAGCAAATGCCAGCTGTTTAAGGCATCTGAAAACAGCATTAACAGTTAAAATCATTATCATGACAAAGTACAAATAAGCATACCGACATAATTGTAGCGCATGATATCTTCCATCCCGCCAAAATTTTCAGTAGAGGTAAAATTTGGCATTATCAAAAGAAATATAACAAGAACAAGTATCATAGATCATATATGGTTTGGAAAAAAGTAAAATACACAAGACGAACTTCAAAAAGGACCAGCTCTTGAGTATACGTAGGTTACAGATGGATAAGAGTGATGCCAGACTGGATAACCAAGAATGCTTGAAATTATATTTTGGGAGGCAGGCATATTAAGTATTATTGGGACTGTTAAAAGACCTACACTCGGCCAGCTAAGATTCGCAACCAGCTTAAAGTTACACTTGCTTGGTAAAGTGGCACGACTATACAACAGATTAAACTTTTATGAAAAGTGGGCGCAACACTAGCTGTCACAGATGAACCTGACAGTGAAAGGCAAATGGTCACGGCCTAACCAATTCACAAAACAACTAAATAGCTCTCCAGTGAGCATGAATATCAAAGGATGCACTGATTTTTCATGGTGATAAGGGGGGAATGTAAGTATTATAGTGGTGAAATGGAAATTCTTCCCATTTCCAACGTCTTACATTTCACTTCCAATCTAGTCACCTTCTGTGCCAGAAGTCATGCCCACTTTTCCCTAGTAGCACCCAGTCAAAACCAATAAAGGATAATTTCCCAAGGTGGGAAAGCAAACCATGTCCAAAAATGGTAGCATGCACGGCAACAAAACTTAAGGGATAACGCTAAGGGAAGCACAAAACAACAGTCAGTCATTCAAGTTGCAACGGGCGTGATGCTAGTCACTTTATTGCACGGAAGAATTTTCAGTATAACAACAATCCAAAAGGATATTATTATCTGGCAAGAGGCAACCACAGGTTCATTAATTCTAACACGGCAAAACATATAATCTTTTTGAGCTGAGGAATAGAATCCTTTAGTTAGTCTATTCTTCTGATCTTTGACAGAAAGAATCAAAAG
The DNA here is from genome assembly GCA_032401905.1 of Swietenia macrophylla. Classification (NCBI taxonomy): domain Eukaryota; kingdom Viridiplantae; phylum Streptophyta; class Magnoliopsida; order Sapindales; family Meliaceae; genus Swietenia; species Swietenia macrophylla. The sequence goes on from CP135573.1 coordinate 1,418,741, forward strand.
GGAAATTTGAACTAATGATAGGAGATTAAGTAGTGAATTTAGGGAGATCAAGGCTTTTTTTAATTTCCATGTTCATTTGATGATGTAGTGCATGGTTTTATGGAGAAAAAAAGAAAAAAATGTCAGGTTACTTCCATTCTTGAATAGTTTCTAAAAGCGTTGGGATTTCTTGAATTCTTAAAATTGAAATTCTATTCTCTTCCCCCTCCCCCCATGCTGATGCCAAAAAGGAAAGGGAAGACATCCATCCAAATGATAAATAAAGTTGAAATCTCAATTTCAAAGAGATTTCAGTGGAATTTAAAAAGCATTGGCTTTATTCCATTTTGACTCAACATGCCAGACAATGCTACAAAACATTAGCTTTTAAATGCATAAGAATTCACGCACAAAATATGGAAATAAAAGGTTGACAACAATCAAAATATCTCTAAAAGTATGATACAGCTGCATAATTATAAGATGCTTAAATGAGCATAATGCACATAAGGATGTACCTGCACCAAAACTGACAGAGATTAACTTTCCTTCTTGGTACAAGAACTCTTTTATAGCATTCCTTTGTATTTTATTAAGCACCTCCAGCCAGATTTCTTCAATTCCATTAGGGCTTTTGCCTGAAACTTGCCTGCCACTCACTCTAATTTTATCAATGGAGAGGGGAGATTTATGTTGAGGAGCCATCCCAGGCCCAGCGTGTCTTTTTCTATCTAGACTAATACCTTTCATCATACTTCTATCAACAAAATCACCAGAAGTTTCAGCATGGAAATTTTCCAACCTAACATTCATTGGCATGCCTGTCTCTTTATTAGAAATCTCAGCACGGTCACCACCCTTCCTGGTCATATCTCTTCCATCTGCATTCTCTATGGCCAATGGACTATGGCTAAAACTAGTATCTGCAGAAGTACTTGGCAATACATACTGCTGGTCAGGAGCAAGTTGAAGCAATGCAGCTGTCAACCATGTTAATTTATCATTGGACATCCTCAATTGTTTCTCAGCCTCAGACAAAGTTTTCAGAGCTTGGCGTAGTTTTTCCATCTCTTCTTTGGACACTGGAATCAATAAAGTCATTGTATTATTTCAAAGACTAGGAATATTGAACAAAAGGAATTTTTTTTTTAAAAAAAAATTTAACTTGGTCAAGCGGTTTACTTTTGTAACAAGCTTGATTACAAAGAACCATGGAATTTCACAAGGAAAAAATGTAAGAACAAACAAGCTTCTAAATTAAAGGTAGATGCCGAAAAGAGAATCAGGCAGCATCCGAAACTGATGAAACGTGTTGGGGGAAATAATGTGACAATAAATTTGTTAAATAAGAGGCTAGCAATGTTCCAAACACTAGAAGGAGCTAATACAATTATCAAAGTGAATAAAAGTTGAACAGATGGATTTGTCAATGTGACAACCAAGCAACGAACAATTTTTATACTCACATGGTTGTCGTCGAAAGAACTTTCTTTTATGCCTGTCTTTTGTGAAATCATAACTACCAGCAAGTATATCAGTTATAACTGTAGCAAGTTGTGACATCAAAGCTAAAGGCTCCACACCACTTTCCATTATCACTCTCAAGTTCTTCACAGTGTTTACTGTGTCTGCGGATAATGCTAAATCAAGCAGATCCACCAACTTCTCATCAGAGATAAGCCCAACCTGAGAAAAGAATTTCACATTTAGAGCCATCTATGCATACCAACACCAATGATTCTAAGGAAATGGGGATGACTGGATGAGCCTGAGTCATAATGAGTAGAGAAGCATTTCGTATAGATTGTACAAACAGAAATTTATATCCAGAATCCTGTATAACTACACCTTTTCCTCTCTTTTTGGCTGGTTGAACATCTATGCATGATACTAATCCGATTTTCATTAATGTTTACAACCATCAAAATTTCATCAATGTAAACATACCACAACAACATAGACATGAGTAAGAAGCAGCAATGACTTTATCCAAAATGCTTGAGTTAACATAATATTTGGTCATTATGCTACAATATAAAGTATTCAAAAAGACACATAGCTTGGCAGAGCCTTGCTGAATCAATAGTTGGATTCATATCCGAAGAGGACATTTGAATAACATTACTTCAGAGCTTTCTACTATCATCTTATGCATAATACAAACATTGAAAAGATTCCATAGATGAGGGTAGCAAGACCAAGGAAGTCTTACCTCAGAAAAGAAAGGAATGGAGACTATCCAAAGAAACATATTTATGAATATATAAACAAACATATATACCAAGTGTTACATAAAAATAACATTCTGATTCTGGTCCCAAAATTGATAAAGAACTTACCAGTTCCTGAACCAGAGGAACCGAAATTCTCTGCCCAAGTAAACTCAGTTGCTCAAGGGTCATCTCTGCATCCCGCAATGATCCATCAGATCGTGATGCAATAAGTTTTAGTGCATCCTTATCAATTTCGATGTCTTCCTTGGATGCAATCCACTGCAAAGTATAGATAATATCCGCATCTTTCAACTTTGGGAAGAAGAACTTTTGGCATCTGGATATGATTATGTGAGGCAAAGCGTCAAGGCTCGAGCAGACAAGAACAAAGACCACACGTCTTGATGCTCGATCAATGACTTTTGATATAGCACTCCAGCAATCAGGGGACAGAGTATCACAGTCATCAAAAACAAAAATTCTGTACTGAGATGATCGCTGGGAGATGACCATATTGTCAAGTAGATCCAGGATGCTGTGAAAATCAAAATTACTGACTGGACCAACTTCTTTTATATTTCGGCTTTTACCCATGTCATGAGAAATGCAAGAATTACAGAAGCCACATGGTATGGGTTGTTCCAGAGATTGACAGTTTAAAGCTCGAGCAAAAATGCGAGCGCTGGAAGTTTTCCCTGTGCCATGAGGTCCATAAAACACATATAGCAACCCAACTTTCCTTCTCGTGACAGCATTGGAAAGAGCTTGGACTACCAGATTCTGTCCAACTAGATCTCTGAAAGTTCTAGGCATGTATTTTTGTGTTAAATTTTGGTGTCTACCATTATGGTTTACTCCTAATTTGTGTTGGTTACCTGATCTACCTTCAGAAGCAAGATCAGAATCAATATCGTGCTTCAGTAAATGATCGGCAAAGATACCTAGCTCCCCGGAATAGTCATGCACCCAACCTGCGTGTTCTGTGCTTTGAGATCCAGATGCCTCAACAAGTAAAGGCAGTGCCTCCGCATCAGACTTAGCAGATGAGCTAGAGCGATCAGATGCCACAGGCATATCAGGAACATTTCTACCATGGGAAGCTGCACGAGCGTTCCTTAACCTTGAGTCTGACAAACCACAAGAAGTTAAACTCCTTCCAGCCTTGTCAAGGAATGTTTTACTCCTATGATGGATTCTTGACCAATTCCATGGAATCCCGCACCCATTTCCTGGAGCCCTAGTGACATTTTGCTCCCCATACTCTTCTTCCTCCTCCTTGTGATACTTTGGGCGTGCTGAACCTTGAGCAAATGAATTAGAAGCTACAGACATTTCACCCTGACCTCCAACATCCCTCAAAGCAGAAGCAGCCCGAGTTCTTCTGGCACCCCGAAACTTGCGCCCTTTTCCTCTATACAATCCATTTGAGTAACCACGGATGCTGGATCCATGTTCCTCACCAGTTTTCTCCAGTCGAGACCGCCTACTGTGAAATTGAACATTAGAAGAAACTAAATCATCACTATCCATTGGAATATCATTCAACTGCTCCGAGAGTGTCTTAATTCGAATATCTTGGCTTTGCTTCCCCTTTTGCCTAATGTTTCTATCTTTATATCCAGAGTTACCAGAAACAACATTGTGAATAAAATCATTACCATCTTGTTCTAGAGCCTCCTCATTTCCACCCAAAAGATCAGTCCTGCTCTTCCGACTTGATTCTTCTCTCCTAACTCTTCTACCATCCCGATTTCCACTCTTGCTACTCCGTTCACTGATTGCTGCTGCTACCCCATTATTAAGCCCGACAACTTCACCAGGAGCAACTTTTGAAGTAACAAAATTTGGTAATGTTGGTGAGCTTCCTGAGAACCTACTACTATCCCTCCGTCGCTCTCCGATGGACTTTCTTCCCTCCCGGATCACAACATCCTTGTCACCTTTCTTGGGAAGCAAATCAACAACAGAAGGTGAATGCCATGATGGAGGACTAGCAGATGGATCCCGAAGAGACCGTGATCTCTGAAGAACTATAAGGTCCCTCATAAGAGACCTATCAGTCAAAATTGGGCTGTGCTTATGCATATGATTTTTCAAGTGAATGCAATTCGTTAAATGTATGTGGTTGCGTAGATGATCACTAATATCACCATTTGCGTCCTTCAGAATCCTATCACGGACAGCCCTGGTCATGATCAGAGCATTAACGTGTCCAAAAATATATTCTCTTGTAAATTATGGAAACAAATCAAAGTATATAGCATTTTCCTTGGGCTCAAACCACCACAAATCTTCACAATTATAGATTAAAGAAAAGACAACCAAAATTTCTCACGACTGGGCAACGACACTCAACTGATTTAGTGGAAAAAAAACCCACAATGATGCCCCAATTCAAGCAACCGGAGGTCATCCACCCAAAAAAAATATATATAGTAATTGCGTTTTAGCAATGATAACACCATAAAGTTGCAAACTTTCCTTTACAACCAGCAAATTATCCAAAATAATCACCATTTGCCACTCAAAAGGCAACTAAAGAAACACACATAAATACCTGCAACCCATGGAACCAAATCAAAAAATTCAAGCTTTAAAGTCCCAATCAGCTAAGTTACTACTCCCCGATAAGCAGCAGTGGCAACACCACTCAACATGCAAACGAGGTAACTTACTCGTGGTAAAGTCTCAATCTTGAAGCTAAAACACTCCAAAGATCATAGTTTTTACAAAATGGGCAGTTTTTAAGAAGATGAAGACGGTAATGTAACACCAAAAGGAAAAAGGAGAGAGAGATGAAAAGAAGCTCAGAAAAAGCAAAGAGTGAGAGTTATGACTACTTGGTTCCAATCACCTGAAAAAAAATCCCAAGAAGAAAAGTGACCGTTTCGACCATTAAGCCAATTAGATCTCTCTTTCCCAACCAACTTCACATGCAGTTCACCAACTGGAGTTCCTTTCAGGCGAAAACGACAGTCGACAACACCACAAACCCACAAAGCTACAGCAACAACAAATGCAACAACAGAGTTTTCACAGTGGAAAAGAGAGTAACCAACCAGTTTCAGAGATAGAGAGAGAAAGAAAGAGACTGTGCAGAAAGAGAGAATCTCTAGAGAAAGGAGATGTAATAGGAGTGAGATCTGTTACACTTACAGACAGAACACATGTGTCCGTTTTGTTTGAGCATGCAAATTGTTTCCTCTGTATTTATATTTTTCCTATTTCTTCTTCGAATTTCGAAAAAAATATAAAATTGTAGGCACTAAAAATTTTTGAATGGAGACCAAAAAGTGCATTCCGTTTGAATTTTTGCCGTTTTGCAGTACGCACACAGGTTTTCAGCTGGACTTTCCGGACAGCAACTATTGAGAAGATGTAAACTGCAGGTGGGGCATGAGGGATCTGTGATTTCCGAAATTTCACCTAATTTATAATTAACATAAATTGGTAGTCAAATTAGAGCTAATTAACAAGTTTAGCAAATCTCAGTGGACTAGTAATAGTAGCAAAGGAACAACAGGAGGTTTTGCGATTCTTTCACTAGTTATTGTTGTATGTGTCAAAGGACTGAATTGTCCCTTTAAAACTATAAAGGAGAGTAAGCTGTGGTTTCAGGATAATGGTAATGAAACTAATAAATGATGATCCAGTGTGGCCCAGCTTAGTTTCCAATAGGTGATACCATCACAGATGGGATTAGGAGGAGGGTATCTATCTAATCAATCAGTGTGAAGGTCACGTGCGGCATGCTGAATCATGACTGATTGAATGATATATGTTCAAATGATGTTTCTGATTCTTTCTTATCATGCTTCTATTTGATTCTATGTTCCAATCTTAAATGCCTTGACTTGAGCAACGATCTGCTACTTTTCATTCTATTTAAAGATGATACTGACCTTGATGTGGGAATCATCAATTTGGGGCTTACGTCCAACATCAAAATTCCTTTGTAAACGAATCAATCCTCTCTTGAGTAATGACTTTGCTGTAATTTTTCTATTCTTGCGTAAGCTAGCAGCATACCCTATTCAATGTCATGTCCTTTGTACTGTGCAAAGTAGCAATTCATTTGTGTCACTTGGTAGGTGATTCTTTAAGTTTGTTAACAATCATAAACATTTTAGAAGGACACTCTCCTTAAGAGCTGAAAACAGAAATTATCTTTGGGAATCATGCGTACTCATACTTCTTTGTGGGCATATGCACGATGGATATATTGAAGTTTGGATGTCATTAATGAAGAGGCAAAAAAAGGCATTTCATTGAATGCATCCGCATGAAGTTGGAAGTACCTTTCTGCCTTTTTTTTTTTTTTTCAAAAGTAATTATCGGATGCAGCAGCAGCAAGTAGTTTAGCAAAATAAAGAGGGTTAGTTTCCGGTTCATTGGGTTTGGTTTCTTCAACTGCCTCTCTACCCGTGAAAACTGAAAGTAAAAACAAATCCCACATTATTGCCAAGCCGCTTTGTGAAGTTCAAAAGCAACTCTGATTCATGATCTCAACTCGATCGACACCCCAGTGATCCTGAAAGTGCTTATTAATAAATTATAACTCTCAACCTATTAAAAAAAGTGCTTCATTTTAAACTTCTTCCAATGCAAAATAATTATGGGTATAGAAAGAGTGGCCAGGCCAAGGCTAAGGCCAAATTAAATAAATAGGAATCCAATGCCGAAGCTGACCTTGTAATTAGATTCCAATTCCTGACTTCACTTTGACCTTGAAATGAAGAGTGGAGAGCATAATTTTAATTCATTGGAAAAGGTACACTGTGTCTGGTTCCGGAGGGACAATGTTGTGGCTATGTGTTCAAAACTGGTATATTTTTACATTACTCTTTTGGGATAATGCAAACCAATCACTAATCTTGATTAAAAAAAGAAAAAAAAGAAGCAGCAGCAATTTGCTTATTGTTTGTTTTCAAGTGATTAGCTTAGATTCATACAGCTAATTATGTGGCAATGTGCTGCTTTGCGGCGTTTAGAATCATATATAGGTTGAGGCTATGGCAGTTGGCAAGGCGGCGAGGGTGGTGGAATGCAGCTATTTTTGACGCATGCTTTTTAATTTATAGGGTCTATTACTGTTTACTTTGAACCTTAGAAAGATGCCTATAAATATTTAAATGAAAAGAAAATGACAGCATTTAAATCCAAATGGTTAAGCAGTATCCTGGTAACCAAATTCCCAGACTGTAGATTTTACTGTAATTGATGTAATGTGACTGCTTATGCTAGTTTTTGATTACGTTGTTTCCAGAATATTGATTTTGGGTGGAAGAAACTGCGGCCGGCAGCTCGGCCTCCCTACCGGAGCAATCAGTTTAGTAATTGCAGTCAAGTTTGGTAATGGAGCAATTGTTTTAGAGTATCAGTTGATTTTCGTGCATGGTTGCGCTGTAAGTTTATATTAAACTTTAACAGTTGCTTACTTGGAACAAACAAGAAAGTTCAATTGTGCACCAACAGAGATTTTCATTGACAAGAGTTCTGATTGCCACAAACTCCTTTTGGAACTTGTATATCTAGATTGGGATTACATTTCGGAGCTAAGGGATGATGAGATCAATTTAAAAGATTTACAGTCCAAATGGTGTTCTTCCCATTATACGGTCAATTATCTCAAACCATGTTAGCTGGCTCACAGAAGACATACTTTGGAAGTTCTTACTTTGCACCTGCAAGAGAAATTCTGTTAAGGATGGAACTCTAAGAAGAAATTAATCATGAAAGAAAATGCAGTTGGGAATAAAGATAGGGAAATTGGGTTAAGGGTGGATAGATAAATACCTCTCTCATCATAGCAGATTGTCAAATCATCACTCTGAACAATCACACCGGTTGACCGGGCAAGGGTTAAGTCAGCTTCGGCAGCAGCTCAAAGTGCATCCCACATCTCTGACACCGCCACAAAAAGATATGGAAATTAGCTTTTCTTCCCCACCCTATGGAAGTAATTCACAGTGAGTGTGGGTGCGCGCATGTTTATATGGCAGTATCATAAAAGCAAAGGCCACCTTACACACGGTTTCCCTTGTATACAGGCACTAGGAGAAGATGAGTAAATTTCTAAATTTGAGAACAAATAAGGGTACAGTCAGCGAAGCATTCATACTGGCCAATGAAGCCACTTTTTTATTTGAGTCATGCATCCAAGTTTTGACACCACAAGGAAACTGTAGAATTCATGTCAAAAGAGATAATCAGCAAAATCTTTCAGTATTCAAAGAAGCACTCAGCTAAACAAGATGTACACATCCCACAAAAACAGATAAACGTAGGTAACAATCAGCAATCCCTTAAGTTTCAAACTTATTATTCTCTGGCAAGAAACATTTTAAGATCAAATTTCTCGAACAAGTAAATGATTTGTATTAAACCTACAAATGTTAAGCACATAGCACAAATGGTTGGCACCTGGCTCATACACTTACATTGAAAATGAATATCTACAAAACTTAGAATCAAATTATACTCATCCATTTGAAAATTCCATCTAATTCCTATTTACGTTGTCAATCATCAGCACCAGTTACATGTTTCTAAACGTTTCAGAATAGTACTTTGTCAAGTGAGTGTTGTATACTAATCTCAGCCAAAATGCCACATACACCAAGTTCTGTCCTCATGTCAACAGATACAATTAAAATTTTCATTTTATGAGTTAATGCTGGGAGCAGCAGGATTCCCACAATTTTTGGTCTCATTCTGTCCCTTGTGGCCGGTCTTTTGAGATCTCTTGAAATCAACATTGCAAACCATTCCCCTCTACAAAATCAAAACAAAACAATGCTACAGCACTCTATCTTGGCAATGAGTGAAATTCATTATTACTAGTGTTTGTCCTATAACTATTATTTTGTAAATTGATAACAATGAATTCCAGTACCAGGTACAAATTGAATAAAAAAAACAGACAGTAACATCACAAACTTATTTAAAATTGTTGCACATCTGACAATAGCTTCAGTAACAACAGATATCAGAGTAACTTGAAGTATTATAAAGCATACCTTTCCGACCACCAATCTATTATGACCTTTTGACATGTTTTTCTCCTCTAAAGCACTCATCTTTCATTAAAAGCACTCAATTTATAGCCAGTCTATTATGATCATGATGCGTTTCTTTCCTCTAAAGTACTCATCTTGCACTAAAAGTACTCATCTTTCATTTCACTCTAAATGCCAATTCAAAGACCACAAAAATTCCTATATGCATTGTGCGAAATCCTTGTAAATTGCAGAACATAGCCTAACTACATTTCAAGATTTCCACGGGCGACGTGTAACCAACAAATCATACAAAGGGTTAGGACATAAAGCAACAAAACCTTATAACAAATACACCACCGAACTTAATTTTGCAACAAAAAGAAAAAAGGTCTAAATTCTCATCAAAGCTACTCCAAAGTTTGCCAATTACTAGATTCAAGATATCAAACTTTTAAGCAAGTTTAACCAGGATGATTATATTCTGATAAAACACCTCCATCAGCAAAGCGTCATCTATCAACATCAATGCCGCAGAATCATAGCTGCACGAAGTATAATACTAGTATTAAAAAAATAACAAATGCTTTAAACATTATGAACAAATCAACTTGTAAATGATTGCCCCATCATTCTTCTGCCCATTTAAACAAATATTTTAAACATTAAATGAAATAAGTAATACACACACACACCCGCATAATAACAGAAGCAGAATAAATGTAAATAAAGTTTCATTACCGCCTCCTTTGACTCGCTTCAATCCCGTGTAGTGTAGCCCATTGTTGAGATTCAGCCGAATCAGAAGAGAAACCCGAGAAAGTCAAAACCCAGTTTACGATTTTTTTAATTTTGTAGGACAAAAAAAGAAAGGAAGAAAGGAAGGTTAGAGAAGAGATGCATGATGAAAATGTTGTAGGTGGAAATATTTATAAGGCGTGTATAGAGTTTTAAGCGACAGCTACTTGATGCTGCTACTCCCACTAGTCTTCTGAAACTTCCCTTCTGCAGTGGGAGTCCAGCTCTCTCAGGTCTTTATCATCTTCTTCTGCTTCTCTCTTTAGCGGGGTTACTCGACAAAGCATTGGCCTCTTTGTTTTGGATATTTTCGTTCAAGCCCTCCATGTTGATAAGTATTTCAATTTCGACGAAAGAATTGAAAACCTTGTAATGTCACGCCACTTTTTACAACGACACCGTTTCATTGTCATCAGCTGTCTCCCCGTCCTCTCACATCCTTCATCCTTCGTAATCCGAAGCTCCACCCGATAAATCCCTCGCTCCGAGCAAAACACCGTGGAGGCAAAAGCTGTTTCCAACGGCCACGTCAGCTCGACCGTCAATTGACACCCTTCACGGAATCTATCAGAAAATAAAAAACAAAAAGGAAAACGGAATTTAAAAAAAAAACAAATTACTTGCATTCATTTCCCTGCATTCTCCAGTTTCTTCTAGCTCTGGCAAATTTAGGGATCGAAAGAATCGATCTCCATTTTTGTTTTTGCAAATTCAAAGAAAGGAAAACAGAGCAAAGTGTCGTAAGCAGCCATGAATATCTTCAGATTCGCAGGTGATATGACTCACCTGATCAGTATATTAGTTCTCCTTCTTAAAATCTACGCTACCAAATCTTGCTCAGGTAACTTCTTCGCTTCAATCATTTTCCTTTTTCCTTTTTTTGTTCTTTCCGTTTGGTTCTCTGGAAAATAGCATCGGAAAGTTGTAGAAATGTAGGAAACTGAAAATTTCTTTGTCATTTTTGTTCTGAGTGTATTTTGTTCCAGTACCGTGTTTTTATTGCTTTCTGACTTACTTTAAGAAGCTTAATTTCATATTTCTATTTTTTTCACGGAAGCTTATTTGTGGTGCTTTGGTCTCTTGAGAAAATGAGCTGATTAACAGAAAATGAGATTTGAAACTGTGATTCTACTTAATGTTTATCGCAAGAACAAAAACTATAACTCAATTAGGATAATTATTTGTTTGAATCTTTGTTGAATCGATATTAGCTTTTTCTGTGGTAGTAATTTTGTGTTCGTTCATTTTTTTGGTAAAAGTATCGGTAATCTGTTCACCAGCTTTATGGATTGAATTTTTACTGTATTCTTTTTGATACTCTAATTTAGGGATTTCGTTGAAGACTCAAGAACTCTATGCTCTGGTCTTTCTTACACGGTATTTGGATTTCTTCACGGACTTTATCTCTGTGTATAACACTGTAATGAAGCTAGTATTCATTATAAGTTCTCTAGCAATTGTTTGGTACATGAGGATGCACCCAGCTGTGCGTCGTACATATGACAAAGAGCTTGACACATTTCGCCATCTCTTTCTTGTTGCCGCATGCTTTGTGTTGGCACTGATTTTGAATGAGAAGTTCACATTTCAAGAGGTGCTGTATTGTTAAATTTACTGGATTATTTTGGCTTGTTTTATAATTAAGGAGCTTGATTATGTGTGAAATATGGGATATATGATTAGAGAAGGCTACCTTAGTTCAAAATATTTGCATTATTTGTACAGAATTATTCACATGTAATCTATTGTCTTGTTTGGTTAATTATGGAGTTTTACTTGCAGTCCTTCGTCCTTGTTCATATTATGATAGTACTTGGTCTGGTACCACATTTGGAGGGTTCTTATTTACTTACTGTGAAAGTAATTTCCAAATTACATACCCAAAGCCCCGTAGCTACTTAGACCTCCCTTTTCATTGTGGCGAGGAAGTAATCTTTTAATGAATAGTACATTGTCATATCATATATATGTTTGATGTGATTGTTGCTTTATTTCCATTTCTCTTGTGAGAGTTATTAGGAAATGGTACCTTTGGATTGTTGCCAGTCTAGAGTTCTGTCTGAAAAAAAAAATCGCTTGAAAGCAAGATTAGACCCTTAGAGAAGAGACATTTGAGTTATTTTCTGATATTGATGGAAAGTGGTTATAAATTTGTTGATACACTTCAATTCTATTTTATTTTTTGAAATAAATCATATGCATTTTAAAAATGACAAAAGTAGGGCATAATTGGTGCCCCAAGAGAGAACAAAGAAAACAGAAACAGACCAAACATCCGTATACTCATCCATGTGGCCATGCTACTATTATGCCTATATGACCTTAAGTATTCTTTTCTTTCTTTCTCTCTCTCTCTTGTTTTTTAATCTTTATTCTTTAAGGAGACAAAAGAGTGTCTCTTCCATTCTGTTTGTTTTTATCTAGGTTGCAATTTCTACCTATTTAATTATCTCGATAACAATTTCTTTCTATGCCATTAATCCATCACATTTGACAGAAAAACTTATTATTGTTATCCATTAGTTCTTGGTTTCCAGGTTTTGTATTTTCCATGTTCACTTTATAGCTGTTTCTATGCCTTTTCAATTCTCATACATTTTCATCTGATTTATGACTAGTCTTGAGCAATTTTATTGCAGATCTTCTGCGCATTTTCTATATACTTGGAGGCAGTTGCAATTCTTCCCCTGTTAGTCTTATTACAGCGAAGTTGAAATGTTGACAATTTAACGGGGCAATATGTCTTCTTTCTTGGGTATGCATTTGTATATTGTATTCATGTAACAAGAGGATAGCGATAGACATTTCCTTTCTGCAAAGTGGGGATATTTTGCATTGCTTAGAAGAAATTCATATTTTATCAAAATCTTCTAGATCTTACCTTGCTATGCTTAAAATTCTTGCCTTGCTTATCTACTATTGTTATGTGAGTTATTTATTCCAATTGCTTAATTTCCAACAACGGTGGTATATTCTTTGAAGAATATAGAGTTGCAAAAAATGCCTTGTTTCTCTTTTCCTTCAAAAAGAACTGTCTATTAATGTTTACTGTGAGAGAACAGGAATGTGAACATGCAAATTATATGCTTTTATGTGATGTGTCCGCCTGCAATTTGAACTTTGTTGTGTATTTACCAATCATTTGGGTTAACTTGCAGAGCATATCGTGCCTTGTACATTCTTAACTGGATCTACCGCTATTTCACGGAGCCATATTTTAATCGATGGATTAGTAAGCTTCATCATGAATCAAAGAGGACGGATTCATTTTGTGACTACTGCTGCATTTGTATGCGCGCGCGCCCGTGTGTGTCTTCTGACTTACGACTCACTATTGTTGATTTTTCAGCTTGTGTCTCTGGTATTGTCCAGACAGCTCTGTATGCAGATTTCTTCTATTACTATTCATCAGGTACGCAAATCTGGCCATCCTTAATCAAACACTTCTGATTGTTATTCTTAAATTTTACATAATGGGATTTTTCATCTTTGCTGTTTTGACAGCTGGAAAAACAATGCAAAACTTCAGCTTCCTGCTTGAGCCAAGTCAGGGTGTGTTGAAAATTTCAATTTGTTGAGATTACTGCAATTCAATAGTCATCGGAGGGAAGAGGAGACATGATTTATAGTTCTTACTATTTGATTAGATGATTAAATACACATGTTCATAAAGAGGTGATATTTTTTGAAGTGTCATCTGCCTTCCCATTACTTCTAACTTGTCAGGATGCCAATTGGGAGGGCCAAAAATCTCGATTCTGGCTAACATCATAGTTGGACTTCGAGTGCTTTTGCAATTAATGAGATTGCAAGTGTTTGCAAAACGGTTATTTGTTGTAGCCCTACACTGCTGAAGAATTTTGAGTTTTGATGTAACACTTTCATAATGTTCAAATATGTGTTTCAACCTTTACCTCTGGGGGGTCCACTGGGAAAAAAAAAACCAAGGTGGGGCCCACTATTTTGGACAAGAGGCAACAACTCATTGTGGAGCCATCGTGGCAAGCCAAATCCCTGCGCAACGCCACGGCGTCAAACGTAAAAGTCAACCTGCCACATGGGAATCGATTTTACAGCGTGGAGAATTACAATTTGACCCCCACTAAATACAAGGGTTTTATAATTTTCAACTCTCCTTCCCACTCTTCCCATTATTAAACCACTCGAATCGGGCATTCCGCTCGAAGTCAACTACTTGCATGAATAACTTGGTTGATAATTATTAAGTATTTTAATGAAACCGATGGATGCAGGTTTCGCGTGATTTGTTAAAATGGGGGGAGGATTTGGGGCGCTGCATTTGGTCAAACCGTTCCTTTCGCAAGTGCTGGAAGTTCAGAATGCTAACGGAGAAAGTCCTTTCAGAAAGAGGGTGATATACACAGTCATTTCTCTCTTCATCTTCCTGGTGTGCTGTCAGCTTCCACTTTATGGCATCCATTTCGACGAAGGATGCTGATCCCTTATATTGGATGCGCGTTATTCTTGCATCGAATCGTGGGACTGTGATGCAACTTCTGGACTGATGATGCAACTCTTGGCTGGGTGGAAGATTATTGAAGTCGACAACAATGTTCGTGAGGATTGTGCAATCTTGCAAGTATTTTGATTTAATGGTTCACTTTGGCAATTAGAGCTTTGTTTATTTTCTGCAAGGCGGCATATATTTACTCTTACGCTTACTTATTTTACCACACTTCTAGTAGTACGTAGATATGGTTGTAATATGTTACTGCAAGCAGCCAATGAAGAATGAGCACGAATTGTAGTGCGTTCAGGGCTGTTCAATCCAGAAATAGATAAAGGTCTTTCGTTTTCCTCTTGGAAGTAGACTTAATATCAATCTTCAGAATGTTCTACTGCTCATCATGTTCATTGTGCTTTTTTAGTATTAATCTCTATATGCCCTCTCCTGCTGCTCCTGTACATATGAATTGGATTTGTGTTTATTCTTTTATTTTTAAGCTTATTGTTATGATTTGCAGCAATGGGGCACAGAAGTTGTTGGCATCCTGATTGCTGTTGGTGATGCTATTGCATATGTACTGTCGGGAATGTAGGGAAGTGTTGAGCAGCTTGGTGTTGGAAATGCTATTCTTATAATCGTTTGACTTTGCTTTGCTGGAATCATTGAAATGCCCGGATGAACTTCTCCAGAAGGGATATGGTCTGGGCTCTGGGATCTCTGTTTTTATGACCACTAACATCTGGTAGGCTACAAATTTTTTTTTTTTTTTAAATATTCATTATGATATCACGTGTGGTATAGGAATTAATAGTTTTGGTTGACAATGCAGTGAAAACATCATTTGTAAAGCTTTTAGCCCCACGTCTATCAACAGTGGCAGGGAAGCTGATTTTGAGGGCGCTGTTATTGCTCTGTTCCATCTGTTGATAACCAAGCCTAACAAAGTTAGCGCTCTTCCAGAGGCTTTCTATACGCAAAACCGTCCAAATGTCACAAATTTGCTTGCTACAGTTGGGGCCTTGCCTATTATTATCTTCTTCCAAGGTTTCCATGTGGTGTTGCCCGTGAGATCGAAGAATGCCCGCAGACAACAGGGCTCATATCCAATTAAGTATTCTACACCTCCAATATGCCCATCATTCTGCAATCTGCACTTGTCTCGAATCTTTGTTTCGTCCCTCAGTTAAATAGGTTGCTTCAGAGATGGTTAAATTTGATGGTTTAACTTATCTGAAGTGTTGCCAGTTGGATAACACCATAGGTAGCTTCAGAGATGGTTAAATTTGATGGTTTAAGTTATCTGTGGTGTTGACAGTTGGATAACACCATTTGTTTCTGTAGAGGTAAAATTTGATGGTTTAAGTTATCTGTAGTGTTGCCAGTTGGATAACACCTTATGTTTCTGTACGGTTGCTCTAGAGGAAGTACAGTGGCAACTTCTTTGTAAATTTGTTGGGGGCTTGGAAGGAATCTGAATATTCTGGCTAGTCTATTCCTCTTGGTGGCCTTGCTTATTATGTTACCGCACCATCAAGGTGACACATCATTCTTGGCTCTATTCCATTCAGTTTTATTTTTTGTTTATTTATTTGTTTCAAGTGCATAAATATATGTTATCAGGGCAGTTACCAAGTATTTTTTGTCCATTACGGTTTAGATATTTATACTTAATTTTTCTGTACTATCGCATCTTGGCAGACATGGTGGTCAATACTTTTTGTGCTTTGTTATACGTGGTTTTGATGCTTTCCGCCTGTACTCTTTTCTCAAAAACTTGAATTGAAGTTTCAGGTCTTCTGCTCGAGATGTGGCACAGCAGCTTATGGTATATTGCACGGCATTATTGGCATTTGACACTTCGATAGTGTATGATTTTTTTAAAAAACAAAAAAAGAATTCACAAATCAAATAAATTGCTTTTGGATATTGTTTGACTTTCTTTGCCAGTTATGCGGGAGCAACAAATGGTAATGCCTGGACGCCAGGACTCAAACTTACAGAAGGAACTGAACGGCCGCATACCAACTGCAGCTGCCTTTGGAGGAATGTGCATCGGTGCATTAACACTCATGTCTGATATCATGGGAGCAACTGGCTCAGGAACTGAGATATTGCTTGCAGTAACAATCACATACCGGTACTTTGAAACATTTGAAAAGTAGATAGCCAGGGACTAGGCATCTTCGGCTTTTAACAACTAATGCTCTTTTGTTAACACCATTGTTAACACACCCTGGATAGAGATTCAGGTACTCAGTAGGTTTGGCTATGTTTAGGTATAGAAGGCCGAAAACATGTTTGTATCTTTAACATGCTGAGAAATAAGGAATTTCTGCAGATTTATATGGAGTCAGATTCCTGTCCAGATTTTCATTCTTCATAGATATTCAGTCAAGATTTATTTACTGTTACATTTTATTTGTTAATAACTAATCACCAATAGTTTGCTTTATATACCCGATGAGGCAGGTAGGGTAGAAGTACTCTCCTTTCTGTAAAAGCAAGATCATGTGTAATATTCATCTTCCTTTGTAAGATTGTATTCGAGGATTATCTGTCAAATTTCACCATATTTTAATTGCTTAATTCATTAATTTGATATGGTTTCGATTTTGTTTATGGGTTTTGCAATAATGGGTCAATCTTATGATTCATTAGTCCTGAGCTTAAAGCTCTAATTCGATTACAAACTTCTTTAATTAACCTTTTACCTTTATTCTTGTGCATTAGCTGAAAACATTGACTCCCCTTAGGATATCTGCCTGATCTGAGACTGAGCTATCAATTTGGGAAAGCAGGAAAAGAATCCAAAGCCACCATGAAGATATTAGGTTTGAGTTTCAGCAGGCAGACTTATTGGTAGCAGATCTATGACGTGCTAACCAATTCAACACAAAAATCTTCAGAATCTTTCTAAAATTTTTCAGCCTTTGATAATCACAGTAAACACTGCGGCTTTATGGCAGACGTTGGATTCCATGTCTATGAGTAGAACCCCAAACCTGAAAAGCTAATTAGTGAGGGGTACCTATACCAAATTTATAATCTCTGAAATTTTCAAAGTGCCTATATCTTGCTTTTAGCTTTCGAAAATTTGGGTCTTTGATTCTTTGTGATATTGTATTGTACATTTACATGTCAATGAGAGTTGAAATTAGACGCTGATTGTCTAAATTTGTCTCTCTTTTTCCTCCTTCGTTGTCTTTGTATTTCAATGAGTTTACCTAAATTTATTGAAAATAAAATTTTAGGTGGAACGATTCTAGTCTAATCAGCATAACACATATAATAGGTTATTCAATTAATAATAAATCAAAAAATTTAAAAAAAATTTATCAATTTTTTTTATTATACTAATTAAATAATAAAAAATTTTAATTTTTTATTTATTATTAATAAATAATTTTTTTATTTTATTAATTAAATAATTATAATACATTAACTATATTAATATAGTAAGATTATTTCACGTAAAATTTTTCTGTGCATTAAATTATGATATATTCCTTTTTTGTGAGAAAAAAATTTATTACGAAAAAGTTAAAACATATACTATTATTAATCTATCTTGTATAAAGTCGTGTGTTGAATTAACCAAAATGAGAGGAAGTTGTTGGTATGTGTAAAATTTGTACATTGCTTCACTTGAAAAATTCGGAACAACATCAGTGATGACCCTTCTTATGCCGTATGCAATAAGAAATTAGATGCAATCAAGCAATACATTTCTCCTACAATACTCCATCATTTTAAGGCAAAGAAAGACAAAAGATTACCCTCTATATATTTGGTGACAACCATAATTATAATGCAAATTATTACAACCCCAATCATTTGTGTACATACACAATGTTTATATTAAAGTTGCTTCATTGGGTTTCTTCGCATGCACTCATAATATAATTAATCAAAGAAGTAAACCCCAATTAGGTACCTAATTTGCCTATTAAAGTTGTCACAAAATCAAGTAGTATAGGAGTTATTATTCAATGTCATGAGTTAATCCATGCATGCCTCACCTACAAAACACTCATACATAATAGGTCATATTAAATTACATGCTCGATGATATATAATAATAATATTGTGGCTAAATGGCGATTGGCTTATCACTCACATCTCTTGATTTTCAACAATTAACTCACTTTTTAGGCTTGGGTTTGACCCCATTCTTTAAATTACTATAAGCTTTTCTTTGTGTCTTATTGTCTGCTAATGATGTCAATGACCCATGCAGTACTCCCATAATTAACACCACCTTAATTTCCTAGATTAGGTAAACTTTGTTATTGTTCAAGGTACCTTAGTCTATACATTAATCATGATTATGTTGGAAATTATTTGTTTTTCATAACCAAAACTATGTTGATCTACTTGTTCCAAGTTTGGACCTATTTTAAAGATTAGATTTTTTTTTTAATCTTTAATTTTTAAGTTATTTATATTTTATGACATAAATAAAAAGATTAAAATATAATTTAAATTATTAATAATTAATTATATAATATGTTATTATTTATTTAATTAAAAAATAAAAAATGTGATGTTTAACTAAAATCTGAGTCTTAGTGTTCTATGGTACACTAGTACACATCTCTTGGACAATCATGCTACTTGTGTAACGGTGTAAGTAATACCAATGATGATTGCTAAGATAAAATGTAAATGATTATAGTTGATCTTAATCATTATTATTTTTTTTCCTTATATCACACGTTTCTTAGTATTCTTTTCAAACAATTTTAGGGCAAATTCATCACCCACAAATTGCTAATCTTTAATTAAATTACTAATCTTTAATTAAAATTTAAGACCCATTTGGGTGTTTTGTTTGGATATGACAATTGAATTGACATTTGTGATGTCCCATCTCATCCCACAACTCAAGAATCCATCAATATTGAATTTTCAGTCCCTATCTTCTTTCGGCCGTCTTTAATTAAAAAATATAGAGAGTTATTAAACCATAATTAAGGTATTTAATCCAAATTTCATTAATTTTCTTTGTTTTTCCACAAAGTTAACCTTTGAATTGAATCTCCTCTGTAAGAAAGCAAAAACAATTCAATCCCACCTCCCCTCTTCATTCATTATTTCTCACCCACTATTCTACTCCATGTTTTCCAACTTAAAAGAGTCAAAATATTTGTCAAATTTCTTTTATATATATTAAATACAAATATCAGTACTCAAAATTTTTAATATAAAATTTAAAATATAAATAAAAAATTTAAAATTTAATAAAATATTTAAAAATTTTAAATACACGTTACACTTGAATTCAGATATACGGTACATGGGAAGTATAGTAGAGTATCCATGTATTAAAATAAATTCAGGAATAGTATCATCACAGTGTGTACTAGAATTAAGGAATGACGAATGTGGCCTAAGTCTCAAGCAGTTGTCAGTGATCAGTTTTCTGTCACAGTCCCAAATATCAACACTTTGACTTCCTGAGTTCTTGCCCCCAATCAACTAACCCTTTTCACATTTGTCTGCTGTGTCCAGTGTCCAATTCCAACCGCCTGTCAAGCTTTGCGTCACCGCCAGTTTAATAAAAATTAAAATAATTATTACTCAAAGTCATTAAATTCTTATTTCTTTAATTAATTAATTAATTGTACAAAAATAAATAAATTATATTTGCTAGACCATGACGCGTCATGTAATCGAACAGTCAAGAAGCCCCATTTTCATGGCACGTCAATGGCTGGTTTTAAAAAGCGGGGCCCATGTGTAGACATCAAATCAGATCATCAAATCAAGTAGGGTCCATATGTCATGATCATCATGACACAACTTGTATAAGCAGAGAAATCTCATTAGACAAATCTGAGGGATGCTTTTTGTACTGTGCTTATCCTTAGTCACCGAACTGTGACTGTTCATCCTTTTTCTTTTTTCCCGCGCTTTAAATTCCACTTTATTTGTTTGTTATTTTTAATAATATTTATCCCCACCTCCATCTTCGGCTCCAATCTGATAGTCAAAGTTGTTTTCTTTGCTTTTCTTGTCACACCGCGGTGGCTTTCTGTGACAACCCTTCTGCTAAGTTATCTTCTCTCTTTCAGCTGATTCAGTGGCTTGTTTTGTTGATCGAATGGAAACAATGAAACCCAAATCAGCCATGAACAACAAGAGCAAGCTAGCCAAGACATTTCAGAAGGTAATCAATTTAAGAACTGCAACGAAAATTGCTTCAAGTAATGGGATTGGGATTTGTATGCTTACTTCACAGAATAAGTTTGGAGAAGACGATGATTCATGTTCGATCAAGATAGGTGTTCACACAGACAAGCATGGGGATCCTCGAGCCAGGCAGAGAGCGGTATTGGAAGCTCTGGTGGCAAAGCTGTTTGCTGGTGTTACTTCGATCAAAGCTGCTTATGCTGAGCTACAAATGGCTCAGAATCCGTATAACAGTGAGGCGATTCACGCTGCGGACCAAACTGTAGTTGATGAATTGAAAGCCATATCTGAGTTGAAACGTAGTTTTCTGAAGAAAGAACTTGATCTTTCTCCTCAGGTGACAATAATGTTGGCGGAGATTCAAGAACAGCAGAGTTTGATGAAGACTTATGAAATCACCATCAAAAAAATGGAAGGTGATGTTGAGATGAAGGAATCTGAAGTTTCTTCTCTCAGGAAACAGCTTGATGAATCCATTGCGTTTAACAAGAGCCTGGAAAAGAGATTAAACGCAAGTGGCCCTATTTCAATCCTGGAAAATATTCAGCTTTCGTCTCTGAATCCAAGCCACTTCGCTCAGTTTCTTCATTACACGTTAAGATCTCTCAGAAGTTTTGTGAAATTGATGATTCGTGAAATGGAGTCTGCCCACTGGGATCTTGATGCAGCAGCCAAAGTGATCGAACCAAACGCAATCTTCACCAAACCTAGCCACCGATACTTCGCTTTTGAGTCTTTTGTCTGCAAAACAATGATGGAAGGTTTCAATTTCCCTAGTTTTTCGCCACCAAATGAATCTCAATGTTTTCACAGGCACTCTCGTGAGCAATACTTGAACGAGTTCAAGAAGCTCAAATCAGTGAATTTAAAGCACTTTCTCGCTCAGAAACCAAACTCTTCTTTCGCCAAATTCATGCGTTCCAAGTACCTTCTTCTCGTTCACGCAAAAATGGAATGCTCCCTGTTTGGTAACTTGAACCAGAGAAAGCTCATCAATGCCGGAGATTTCCCAGATTCTGCTTTCTTCACATCGTTTGCAGAGATGACGAGGCGGGTTTGGCTTTTGCACTGCTTGGCATTCTCATTCGATCAAGAAGTTGACATTTTCCAGGTGCCAAGAAATTGCAGATTTTCTGAAGTATACATGGAAAATGCAAGTGAGGACTCAATATTTGCCAACGAAACCGTCGATGCCAGTGTCGATTTTCGTGTGAATTTTATAGTCGTCCCTGGATTCAAGATTGGCAAAACTGTGATGCAGAGTCAGGTTTACTTGTCTCCAGTGGTTCACCCGGCAAGTCGTTAGTTTTTAGCTTTAAAATTTTTGTGGGTACAATTGTAAATTGCATTAGATCAGATATGGAAATGAAGAAAACGTTTATCTCCACAGAATTTCTGCCTTAGATTTTCGGCAGAAATGTCCAATTCAGACTTCCCAATTCATTTGAGCCTCATTAGTTGTCCATGGTACTCGTAATTGTCCAAGACAACATCAGAAATGTAAGAAAATGGGTGAACAATTCTCAACCATTTGTGTCATGCAATTCTGCTGTAGTAGCCTTGGGACAGAAGTATCGACGAAGTCAAAACTCCTAAATGGGTAGATTGGGCACCTGCATCATCATCAAGCATGCCAGGTTACTTTATCCAAGCAATTCAAAATACGGAATGATGCTTCTGCTCGTTAGTGTAAAAAATGATAGTTTCCATTATCTTGGCTGGGCATATATTATTATGTCCGATTTGACATTGGGGCTTTAGATGCAAGGTACTTAAAACGAGTCTGAAAGCAACGACGAGATGACAGGTAATTGTGAACACGGATAGAATGCACCGCATTAAATAACCAAGTTGGAAAGATTTCTATAGAATTTACAGGTTTACAAAGCAAAGGAATTATCAGAACCACAGGAGGAAACCTCTTATCCCAAAGAGAAGAGGGGAAAAAAACAAAAAAAGGGTTGCCCAACAGATGAAATCTGCTTTATGTTACCATCAGAAATCTTCCCATCTCCACACCCCCCCTCCCTCCCCTCCACGATCAAAGTCACCTAGCAGGCTTGAATGCAAAAAATGTATGCCACCTACATGATTTGCCTAACAATTTGCCTAGACAAGCTTGGGACAATTTACATGTGATGAACAATTATTTGGGTATTTCCTTTACTTTCTAGGCTGTCTCTTGAACCCTCTAGTTATAACGTGGTAATCTCTTGAACCCTCCAGTTATAATGTGCTAATTCGCGTTATCACCGATCCTCATTGTCTATGGCACAAACAATCTGAGCCTGCTGATGTTTTATCAATTGGCCATCAAAAGATCAAACAGGATGTTACCACATATCTTTCAAATGAGCAACTTCCAAATAGGGTAGAAAATGTTTGCTACATTCATTAAAGGCATATAAGCCGCTCTCCCCCAAATTGCCTTAGGAAAAAGAAAGCCAAATTTGATTCAGTCGTCAAGGAAAGTTTCAAACGGACCTAGGTGATCCAACTTCAGAGGAAGCTGGACTGTCTGAAGCTTCTGCTAGAGCATCAAGCATTGTTACAACCTCACTCGTGTCATCCAAATAGTACTTAGCTTTGCTTGGTTTCTGTCCGACAGTGCAAGCAAAAACAGATGTATTAGATGAGAGAATGCTGCTTGTCGTTCCATTACCAATGATCTCAAACATGTCCTCGTCAGATCGGTCATCGCCAATGCAAAGTACAAAATCAGCCTGCCTTCCACTCTCTGCCATTACCAAGAAAATCTTTTCTGCAACTAAACCTTTACTGACTGCCTGTGAACCACAGGAAAAAGATGCGTTCAGATAATGTGCTTTTACAATAGAGTTATCAGATAATTTAAAATCAACCAAATAGCAAGCACGGCACATATTTTGTACAAGAAATAAGTTTTAACACTGTTGGCTTAAAAAGCCAACACCTGTCAACTTGTGAAAGAATAGGTAGCTCTACAAGATCCTATTATTCAATTTAGGCATGTTGTATATATATATATGAAACGAAGCTTTTTTCTGCAGCACCAATCAATGGTCGAATAAAATAAAGCTGCAATGACCACACGTATCTGTGGTTTTCCATCTAATCAAGATTTTGAACCTAGGATTTAATCTACAAGAGTTTAAAAGGACAGCTAACATCAGAAGTGTTTTAATCTTCTTGCATGGGCATCATTGTGTTCAACATGAGTACTGCACAAACTTGGAAGTATTTAAAATAAATTAAATTTCAACATGTTGCCTAGCCTACATTAAAAGGGAAAGTCTTCCCTTACCAACATTCAAAAGACAACTAAATAGCCAGGACACCGAATTTCAACGTTTTGGGGTGCCTTCTATTTTCTATTTCCATCTGATCAAGATTTGAACCAAAGGTTTACCAAATCCTATCTCAATATTTCACCACCTAAGCCAATAACTACAAAGCAGTCTCACCGAGAGGTGCAATGTATAAAAATTGATGGAAAATCAATTCTACACAGAAAGTCTGCAACTTAATTCAAAGTTGAGATACATACCTGTGGCTTCACTTCTACAATGGACTGACCACTCTTTACAGCAACAGGCTCATTTGTTAGCACACTTTCTAGATGGTCCAACATCTCCTTGGCCTGGCTAGATCCAAAACCTGGGTCTGCATCCCGATAGTGCCAGACCAAGGCACTTTCCTTGGTCTCAATATAAGAACCATCAGTGGACTCTGTATACAGTTTCATAACAGGCTCAGCTATTTGTATCCATCCAAAATCAGAACTCTGCCCACAATTTTGCCAGTCCTCATCCGCAGACCACCTGATAGACACTCAATTTAGAAGATACTGAAAATGGATAAAAAGAGAAAATTTTTTTTTTTTTTAAAAAAAAGAATTGACATACCTCATAAAATAACCGTGTTCAGCAGCTATTCCGAGTTTCTTGCATGGAGAAAACCACTTGCCTAAACTGTCCCTTCCCCTTCCGCTAACAAGAAAAACAGTATTCTTGGAATCATTGCAAAGAGTATTAATGATTGAGATCACTTCTCGACTTGGATTCTTGTTGATAGATGTCTGGGGCATTACAGTTCCATCATAATCAAACAGAATAGCCCTACTTTTTGACCTTAGATATGCAGAAACAATGGCATCAATAGACAACTTTCTAAAATTTGGATCCAAGGCTACAACTCTAAAACCAAAGCTCAAGCCAATTCCCCAACAACGTCTTCTGAAATGATCTTTGCAACTTCTTTCCATATCTTGGAAGAAGCTCCGAGACCAGTATGCCACATCATGCGTACTCACATACCTGTAATGCTTCTCATGGCGCATCTTTTTTTCAGCATCATTCGTAGAAATTGCCTCATGCATTGCCTCTGCAGTTGCCTCAATGTTCCACGGATTGACCCGAATCGCACCACTAAGTGAAGGAGAACATCCTATGAACTCTGATACTACTAGCATACTCTTCTTTGGCCCACTTGATTCTGAAGCAGACTCTGATTCAGAGACTCCCTGCCTGCACACAATGTACTCGTAAGGGGTAAGATTCATCCCATCCCTCACAGCTGAGACTACAACACACTCTGCGAGCGCATAATAGGCAGCTCTTTCACTGAGAGATACTGGCCTATCAATGAAGATGATTGGTTGATAACCAGGTCGCCCATATGTCTCATTGATTCTCTTGCAGCTTGCTTGTATTTCAGCCTGTATTTCCTCAAGATCTTTCCCTTTTCCCCTGGCTGGGTTAGCAATCTGTACAAGTACTGCCCTGCCCTGCCACTTTGGGTGCTGCTTCAGCATATGTTCCATAGCCAACAGCTTCAAATCAACCCCTTTAAAGATGTCCATATCATCAACACCAAGCAACACAGTCATTCCTTCAAACTGCTGTTTAAGCTCCTCTGCTCTCCACTCCTTATCTGCAAATCTCAACACAGACTCAATCTGCCCCATGTGAATCCCTACAGGCATGATCTTTATTCCAACGGTCCTTCCATAATACTCCAACCCAATATAACCCCTCTTTGATTTATACTCTAAACCCAACATCCGGCTACAACAAGACAGAAAATGCCGTGCATAATCAAAAGTGTGAAAACCAATAAGGTCAGCATTCAAAAGTGCCCTGAGAATCTCTTCCCTTACCGGTAAGGTCCTATATATCTCTGAGGAAGGAAATGGACTGTGAAGAAAGAAACCCATTCTCAATCTAATAAACCTTCTTCTCAAAAAAGTAGGGAGCACCATCAAATGATAATCATGAATCCAAACGTAATCATCTTCTGGGCTTATAACCTCAATCACCCT
Organism: Swietenia macrophylla; assembly: GCA_032401905.1. Classification (NCBI taxonomy): domain Eukaryota; kingdom Viridiplantae; phylum Streptophyta; class Magnoliopsida; order Sapindales; family Meliaceae; genus Swietenia; species Swietenia macrophylla. Next base: position 1,444,688 of record CP135573.1, read on the forward strand.
TTGTGAGAATATCTTATTAGCTGAAACATATGCCTCCCACAAAGACCTATCAAACCTTCCCCCATGAGTGGCTGAAAATGGAAGCGTATAGTGGAACAGAGGCCACAAATGCTGCTTACAAAACCCATGATAAAACTTTGTCAAAATGTCCGGAGGCAAAAATGCAGGAACACATTTAAACTTATCCAACAAAAGCTGTGATACATCATCTTGCTCGCTCAAATCAACATCTACCGTCAATGACCCCACATATATAACCTCCATATCTTCAGGCAAACCATCTTTTAGCTGTAATAACAAAGAATCCTCATCCCAACTAAAACTCCAACCTTTATTATCCGGTCTACGCTTAGCTTTTACGGGCAACTGATTTGCTACAATTATAACACGATCTTGAATAACAGAGGACTGCAAGTCTGAGCTCACACTATTTGCCAGATCATCATCAAGCTCAGAAATGACACCAGGAACGGTCATTACTCTTGGTAATCGTTTCTTTTCGCGACTTAGACCCATCACCGGAAAATTACCAGAGGCTAGATCTAAAAGATTGGTATATGATTTTGACATCATTTTCAACTCTTTTTGTTATAACCTCAGCTTCAAAAAATCACCACAAGATCTCACGATTATGAGCCTGACCCAAGATTGGTTCTGTCGTGTCACGACTAAAACTTGGCAGGATCTGTACGGGGCATCAAGAAAGTAACATCGTCAACGAGACACGAATCAATAATCACACAAAATGAATTAAAAACATGTAATTAAACATTCAAAATCATACATATCATCACCAAATGAGATCCAAGTAAGACAAGATTCAAGCATACAATAAAACTACGTGAAAAATTACTGTTACATAACCCATAAAACAATCTTGAACCAACAACAATTAACAATCAAGCCTTACATAATCTTATTCACCAAATAGAAAAACAAACCTTAGCCCACTTTGAAGAACCCCAAAAAAAAAAAGAAAGGTCTTCGAAGGGACGGATTGGATCAAAAATTGAAAAGTATAAGAAAAAAATATATAATTTTTCTTATTTGCAAGAATGAAATCTAGGGTTTGGTTTGGCTTGGTCGTCTCTTTTATCTCAATAGTTAAATTTGCAATCCCTCTGTCTCTCTCTCTCCTCTTTTCCCTCTCGACAAACTATGGTTCTTCCTTTGGAAATTTTTTTTTTTTTATTGGACGATAATAAAAAAAAATAATTAGAATAATTAAGAAAAAAATGGATAAGGTTGTCGGCCAGTAGATTACCCAGTAATGCCAGCTGGCATTGCCGCCGAATTTTTTGGCTCACAAGCTCTTACTCGCTCCTCCCTCTGCATCCGTCTACGTGTCAAGTGGTGAACTTGCCACCTGTTCCCACAGTACTCGCGTATTCTTCAAACAAATCGATCACATGTTTTGTGTTTCATTAAATATCATTTACTTTCAACTATTCAGCTTGTAACACGTTACTAACCTGTTTAGCTCCCGCCACGTGTCACGTGTATCCAAAGAAAATGACTCGGATAGGCTGTGGTGGTCCTTGCCGTACTTGAGCACATAGAGTAGGGACTGACAAAGTAGCTTCCGCCCTAGATATTTCCACGTTGCGCTGATATTTTGCGGATGAGACGGAAAAGGTTGCCAATTGTCAAATTAATGACGTCATCAGCGACACTGCTCCGATGAGGTGTCAACACGTGGTTGGTTGTTGGGCATTTAGGTAATAGGCTCGGGCTTTTATCTTGGTTGGGATTTTGGCTCTAACATTGAAAGTGAAATGTCACTTTTGTCCTCGGATAACGAAACGGAAATGGTCAGCATTGATTGAGGCGGTGCGGGTGTCTTTGTTGACTCACATGATGTCTTGATTGACCTATTGTTGTACAAGTGTGACAGAGAAAGTGATGTGGGCTTGTTGGCGTTTGGAATTTGATGGGAAATTGCCCAACATATTATAAAGTGTACATAGTGGAAGAAAACTCTCTTCTCTGTTGATCATTTGCAAATTTGGTTGCCAGTTGCTAATTCCTTACTTCCTTTTCTGTTTCCCACTCGGGGATGGAACATAATTTTAGGGGTTTCCTTCGCCCAATTTCATCTTTTCGTTACACAATCTTCCAGAAATAGAAAGAAAGAAGCAAAGGCAAAGCATTATGTCTCGAATCAAATGGCATATGATTTGATTTTATATTTATAAAAGCGAGTGGATACTACTATTTAATAAGTTAATTTTTTAAGTTAAAAATAAGTGTTTAATTTATGATAAATGGTATTAAAATAAATTCAAATTTTTATTTGTATACAAACTTCCATTACATCTGTAGCTTGAGCTCCACTAAAAAATTATTATATAGATATAGGCCTTTTAAAGATTGCGAGTATGAATAATTTGGTTTAGATAAGTTTATGATGAATGCTTTTGACCGTAATAAGGACATCACATGATTAAATGTGTGAGAATAATACATCTCAAATTGAATAGAATATAAATTAATTTTGTATTTATAAGAATAACCCCATTTAATAACTTAATCTTTTGAATTAATTGCAAGCATAGAACCCGACTAACTCTAATTTCCATTTCAAAAGCTTTTGTATACATTATTTTGCCATATCTCTTTTCTCTTTGTAGAGTTGTATAAATTTAGCTTTGTAATCCTTGAAGCTTCTTAATTTGTTTTTGCTTTGTTTACCGACTATTCTACCACACTTGAGACTAATTTGGAATCAATTTCTTCCTAAGTCAATACATTGTCTTTTCTTCAATAAATTGGGAGTGCTGAGCCATATTTAGGTATTCTTTCTTTAAATGCATTGCATTTTGCCGGACTTAACTTCTACTAATAAAAATAAAATCGATGGAATCAAAACACACACGTTTTGGAGGTGGGCAGGAAGAAAAGTTGAGGAGGACATGTTCCCCACTTTAAAGCTAAGCAAGATAATGGAGCATGGTTAGCTAATCCCACCAAACAAATAATAAATCTTAGTTCTTTTATGTAATAATAAAATTATGAATTGTTACATGTATGTATTCGTATTGTTATTATTTTTTGATTTAGACATTTGTAAAAATAAAAAAAAAAAAAATAGGATTAATCAATCGAAATTTTGAATGCTTTCTTGATCTAAATTGGATGTTGGTATATCTTGTCTTTGCTTTCAAGAGCATGAACACCAATAGCCTATAATAATTTAGAACCCCAAAGATTGATGAGTTATTATCCATATTTTTTGAATGAATACGTCTGGAAATTTTGTGGAATTTTTTTTGGTATCTTTCTCAAATTGTTTTATAACCTTGAAATTGTTAAATATATCAAACAAACAATAAATAAATAATAAATTCTTGTTGAAAAATGAACAATTTGAGTTTCAAGCATCGGATTGTAGTAATCACTAAGAAATTCATTCATGAAAATCACAAGGAAAACAGCCATGATAGCCAGGCAACCCATTACAACCAAGACTGGAAAACAATAAAACAGTGCAAGAAACAACAAATTCAAAAGCAGCCCATTCCTTGGGGATATATCCAATGTGAAAATTTTAACAAATTTCTAATGCCACCACCATGGACTTAAATTTTTGCTAATTGAGAGACTCAATAATCTGACAGAATGCCTGCAGAAAATGAGAAAATCCCGGTTGAATTTGCCATTAGTATTGGTGGAAAAATGGAGACTTATGGATGGGTACCAATACTTGGAGCTTTTGCTGCTGTTGCTATGGCATTTTCAGCTGGTGCCAACATATTTCCTCTGTGTATTTTACCTGCGCTCTTTCTGTAGCGTCTAGAATTGCTTTTTCTTGTTGCATGGCGGTTCTTAACGCAAGTAGGACCAGGATCTTTGATCCTTCTAAAGGCGTCCTTAATGGCTGGATTAATCTATGCTCCTGAGCAGCCTTGTCCAGCAGCAGCACCGTTACTGCTTTTTTTTTTTTTTTTTTTTCTGATGTAAGGTCAGAAGCCAATGATTTATGACAAAAAATAAAGGATAACACATATGATCGCGCACCATAAACCCTTGAAATCTAATAAAAGTTTGTGTTTTCTTGCAGTTTATCAAGGAAAACCAATTGAAGGTTTCTTGATGTAGAGTATGGGGAGCTGTTTTCACCAGTGCAACTAATATTTCACATCACTTATTAGTCCTTAATTGTTTACTAAATACACCTGAAGTTATTGTCTACTTGCTGAAGGGTCTGCTCTCTCAAGCGATGATGGTATAATGAAGAATGACAATCACTATTTTAATGGTGTAGGGCTGCTTGGGTTATTCCTCAAATGGACTGTCGCTCCATTATTTGCCTGCTTATATGCATACTTCCTCTTCTTTCTCTTGAAGGCTGCTATACGTCGCCATGAAAATGCAAAAAAGAGGATTTTCGTTTTCCTTCCTGTAAATTATGGAATACCTGCAGTACTGCTTTGCCTCTTTCTTATGTATCGGGTTGTCACATAAAAATTTTCTTGCTCCTGCCTTGATGATCTCCAGACAATCACTTGCTGTAATTGCGATACAAATCTTAAACTAATTCTGTTAATTATGTTCGTAAAAAATCAGTTGAGTTAATTATGAATTAGTTGAACAAAATTTACAAATTATTAGTAACAATTGTAATTTATTATTAATTTATTTTAAATAAATTATAATTTGTATAAAAATAACTCAAATTTAAGTAATTAATTAAAAAAAAGAGTTTTTTTTTTTTTTTTTACAATTCATCCTTATTTTTTTATTTTAAATTTACTAAATAATTTTTTAATTGGTTGATTTTTTTTTAATTTTATTAATTATTTTTAAATAATTAAATCTTAATATTCAACAATTTGGTTGCTTTAATATTTTGTTGGCAGGTCACAGCACACCTGGAAGACATGCTCGGATGGGATGCCATAGCTACTGTAGCTCTGGCCACGTTTGGTGGAGCAGTCTTATCTCTGGTAAATAGTTTAATTGTACCATAAATTTGAACTTGTATCGGTTAAAAATCACGTTATTGAGTCAATGACATCTATTTGGATTTCGTTTTTTTTTCTTGGGATGTGGGGGTTCCATCGGCCATAAAGGAACATGGTACCACTGAAAAATGCAGTACTGAAAAGAAAGATATGACTTCTGTGAACGAAAAACGTGTCGAAATTCAGGATCAAACCTGTGGCGATCAAACGAAAGGGATTATGATGTTGAGATGTGCTGAAAGACTTTATGCAGAAAAGAGTACTTGACACAGTCTATGAAGAGGAAGAACGACATAAATGGACCTTGCCTGACACAATCAAAGATTCTGAGCAGCCTCAGTCTGTTTCACTGCATTTTAATTCTACAGAACAATCAACACCATTTAAACAGTGGCTCGACTCTACCCCAAACCATTTGGTTCAAACAAAGAACTTCCAGAAGATTGAAAAAAACAAGTTCCTTTGAAAGTGTCCAAAAGTTCATTAGAAACTTCACTAACTCTGCAGTGTCTCCAGTAAGTTAGCGCTCGCGCTTGGTAATCATTTATAACCAATGCTTGTTCTGCTAATTTCCATTCCTATAATGATGAAACAGGTTATTGAATATGACAGGAAAAACCTCAATCGCCATGCTTTAGCAGAAAAATAAGATGAAACAGAAGGGTGCTTCAGCTTTCCACTACTTTCAGCTTCATGCATTTTATTTACTATAATCAGAAAAACTTTAGAATTTGCATCGTAAAACCTGAGAGTTTAACAATTTTACAGCTCATTGCTCTCATGAATCCATAAATGTCAGCTGGTGGTTCAGAGCTCTCGCCTGACTTGCCGCTGCAATGGGATTCTTCTTGTGTGGATGGAACCTAACTCAATGTCTCGGAGGCAAGCTGACATACACGAGCATCCCAAGAGGATTGGCATCACAATTGTCCACTGTGACAGCAGTGATTATAGTATCTAGAACAAGTCCTCCTATTCAACTGTTCATGCTTTTGTTGGATCTCTTGTAGTAGTAGGGATGGCGGATGACCTGCAGGCAAGATTTCTCAGGCATCATTTCTTTTCCTGTCTAATTTGTTGCTATGTTTCCCAAATTCCTGAAGCTAAGATTTTCTTCTCAGAATGTGAACTGGAAGCTCCAATTGAAATTCTTATTTGGCTGGACCATGACCATAACTTTCTGCTGTGGGGTTGCTTATGTGACATTCTCTGCGTCTATTCACGCACCAGCCTATGCAGTGGCCAGAATCTAATCCATATTATGTGTTAATTTTGAATTCCTGAACCAAGAGATGATAGTGGTCAGGGGGTCAATCACTAAGCATTTTCCTCGAAATAGGAACATGATTAGTAATGGAGAAAAAAGGGAGTCAATGACAGGTAATACAAGTCTAATTTGAATACTTATGTTATAATTTCAACATTCAACATTCAACATTCAACATTAACACACACATGTATATACGGTCGGAAGAATAATAATAGTAAGTAAAGTGTGTATTGACAAAATGGAAAGATATGGATGAAGAAAAGGGATTTACAACTTTTTAAAAGATAAGCTTTAGCCTTTGTGAATCAAGAACATGTATTTTCTTCTATGTGGAAAATCATGCATGGGTTTGATCTCGTAATGTGCAATTACATATATTTATGATATGCCAGAAAGATATAGTCGGTTAGAATTTTAAAATTAAGTTTAAAATTTAAAATTAATTGCATATTATTATTCATATTTTAACACAATATTAAATTTAATAAAAATTATACTTTAGCAATTTATGTCTGTTAAAAATTTTAGGGTGCATTTTCTTATTTATTGGATTAAGATCTCTTTTAATTTTTTTAATTTATCTAAATATTAATATGTGAGATAGTTAATAATAAATAATTTCTATTGTATTTTAAATTTTTTAATTTATAATATAAAATATATAATTAATTTATAAATTTTATTAAAATATAATTTGAAGGATTCAATATTAATTTTGTTGTGTGTTAATTTCTTATCAAAAATCAAAAATGGAAATCAGTAAAGGGATTCTAATCCCTCACCTATTACTATCCAAATCAAGAAATTGTCGAACATGCAAGCATGTTGCATTCTTCTTCGAAATTTAAGAACCGGAAATGCGTGTGGAAATTAAGGTACGAATATGACACACGAGTGGTCCAAATCCTATAAGTCAAACAGTCAAAACAATTAATCTCGTGGGTAGGCTACCGGCTGCCTCTTGACAGTGACTGTCGCGGCAGGCATTCACATTACTACTTAGAATCCAAATTTCACAATGCTGATTTTACTTTGGCCACAAGGTAACGAAACCAATAATTCAAAGCTAAATAACATTAATTATTCACATGGTTTATCACAATCATAAATATTCAAATCAATGAGGTTGTCTGCAACATGCATGCATCAACCATTAATACAAAATTTAGCCATCGTCCCAATCAATTGTTTAATGTGTAGTTAGAACTCCAATGCAGAGCGACAAGGTTTCAATGTCAAAAATGAACCGCAATGAATAGGTTTTGACAATTGTTGTTGTCGTGGGGATAAGAAGAAGATTCGGAGAGTTGATGGGCAACTGAACCAGCCGCAAACAGATGCAAAACGTTTTGGTTTCATGTTTTTGTAAAATGTCTAATTGATCGGCGGTTTGTGGAGCCCTCGGGCTGGCTTTTAGAAGGGCAAAATCTACGTTAGCAACTCTCATCATTATGTCAATTATGTTCCTCGTGCATATACTATGTTTGATGTTTGATTAATTAACTAAATCCCAAATCATATCACGTTAAACATGATTAGTCTTGTCATTACCAGCAGATCTTACTTTTTAAAACAAGACGGCACCATTCAATTAATGGCATTTCCTGATGAGGACGTGTGGAAGATTGGGAGGCTTACAGCAGTCAAGATTCATGTAACCAATTTATTCCACAGAGAAGCTTTTTGGTGGCACACGACGTAACCAATTTGTTCTTAGTGTGAGTAGCAGTTGCCGTAGGCCCCCCGAAAGAGTAAACAAGAAGCAGCTTGATAGTCAATTGCTTGCTTTTAATCACAGTCAATTTTGATGGCTTGGAGACATCTGGGTTATTCAGTTTGAAATATTTATGATCGAAATAATATATTTCTGTTCAGTTTGTTGCATGAACACGATGTCCCTTAAAGATTTTGAAGTCGACTTATACATGATTTCATACACCAATATTCAATGGCTCTAAATCGTGTACTTTCCATGATTTGTGAATTAACCCAGTTCCAATTCAGCTCACTGTAAGATCACGAAATGGGGTGCTGGTTCATATGTAGATCGAGCTATGGCCATACATGTAACTGCGGGCCTATGGATTCTGTGGCAAGCTCAATAGCGATATCATCTTTTGTGCAAAGCAACCGACAATTCGCTTCTCTATTGAAACGCGTTTTCAACCATTATGAGTTGACAAGTACACCTCAACACCACCATATTAACTTTTTTTTTTAATAAGATGGGTTGATTTTCTCGGCACCTTATTGAACGAATATACTATTTTCTTTCTCTTTTTCCTGTTTGCTTGACTAGTTGTGATGAATTTTCTCGGATACCAAATGGGAAGTAGATAACATTGTTGACACAGCAATACGTGATACTGTTATAAACCATGCAAAACTTTTCATTAATCATTAAAGGGATGCATATGATAAAATTAATCCCATGAAGAGGAAATAAAGAGAGAGTGAGAAAAAAAAAAAAGGCTGTTGTGTCTATACGCTTCTATGTGTACAATGATAGCATCTATCCCCATAAAAGAATAAAGAAGAAAAAATAAAATTTGAAGCGTGTATCAAGAGGTGTGAAAGAGCTTGATGGACTAAAATATGTAGTTTGGAAAGACTAATGGCCGATTCCGGGGCTGGGAACTGACCGCAGAATCCGATCAATGCTAGCGAGATGCCGGGCAAATAGCTGTTCATTGTCGAGTGTGGCATGAGTCTTCTTGCTGGGAGACGAAGCTGGAACTTTTCCCTTTGGGAGGGCACTGAGAACCAAACTCTTAAACAGAGATGGAAATTTCATGTTGTTGCTCTCTTTGTCTAAGAGCTTTCTTGCTTCTAAAGATGGCACAACTGAGGCAAACATGACCAAGAAAATGAGCACAAATGAACCAAAACGAGCCATGAGTGATTTAATTTTTGAATATAGTAGAACGTCAATTGCCAAGAAGTGGAAAGAGTGAAGGGAAAAGGAGAGAAAATAGGATCTGGGTTTCGTGGTTGAAGTAGAAAAACGTAGAGAGAAAGCTTTATGGAGTGTTTTTGGGAAGCTGCAGGCGGGGGTATATATGGAGAGAGAGAGAGAGCGTCGGCTTCAAGATAAATTAGGGATGGCAAAGTCAATAAATCATAAACTTCGAAAATTATTAAGAAATTGACAAAGATAGGGGCTACAATGCGGTCTTATGGGGGTACGTTTTGTCATAAGGTATTAAGTTGGGATACTAAAACCGAGTATGCAAATGCCGCGTGGCAGCGAGGTTAGGTGAGCGTAAGATAAGCCGCCGGTCACCGATAATTCTCAGTAATTTCGGATCATGTACTGTCAAAGATCCCATCTGCACCTCATTTATTACGAGAACTATTGGTCTTGGACTCTTGACTTGGCTTAGTTCGTGGCTGAACTACCGTTAAACCAGTCTGCAATTCCGTGTCTTTTTTCAGAAAATCTGAGGTGAACCCATTTGCAGTAACAATCAATTTAGTTCAGAATTTACTCGGTTCGCTATATAAATCGAGATTTAGGCTAAAAGGACTTGAAAATGATGTGAATGCTAATGAATTCCATCACAGACCTAACTTGAAAGAGATGAAAGCTCAAGGACCACAGTGATCAATGCATGATTTTCGCAATAGTTTTTACCGAAAATCCTTGCACCGTCAAATGGAAACGCCTAAGATTTCGCCAATATGAGTCATGAGTCTTGACTTGATGCGGCCGAAGCTGTGCACGTGATTGGGAAGACAAAGTCAAAGCCGTAAAGCTAAAGAATAAGATCCAGTTGGTCCCGCAGCTGTTAAATTTGGTAAAAGGGATGGGTTTTTTTAATCGTACAGAATGAAAGCATTTAATTAATTCATGCAAAACCTTAAACAAATATGGAAATCCAAGTCTTTAATGGTCTCACGGTCGGTGTCACACACGGTCTTGTTTTCAGCGTTGCGCTCTCCCAAAACAGCCGTGGTTTGGTTTCATTAACCTGTCCACTCCCTTTGAGATATCATCATCTACATCATCACATCAAATATTTTAAGTCTTCTACACACATAAATATATATATCTGTGTTTGGATGATGGGAAAATGATTTCTTGGTTGATTTTCTAGTGCAAATACCCCAATTTAGGATCTTATCGGTATTGAAAGTTATGGGTAGTTGTAGCTTGATAGCCACAATTTTAATTGTAAGACCATCCGTACAAAACTCTTAATAATAAACTCTTAGTAATATTCTTTCTCAATAGATTGAATTATAATTAAGGCTTAAACATGTTGTTAACCATTAGTTCCACATTCATATATAATATCGTGCCATGGCCCATCATCTCTTTCAAAGCCACTTCACAATGACTTATGCAATAATGCAAACAGGAAAAGGTAAATGGGTTTTGTCTGATATTCTTAAAGTGATCCCAAAAGACATGCATGGAACAGAAAGCTAGGCCAAATTAGAACAATATTTTTCAGCCCCTCCCTAGTTGTTGGTTGTTAAAATGCAATCGTCCACCTTCTACCGTCACTAACCATTTCGCCGCTTACCAGCAATGGAAAAGTCAATACTTTGATTTAGCATCTATAAGAGAGCATGCCATTGATTCCATTTGTTTTCTCACTTCCTGCAGCATTTGCAAACCTGTATGTATTTCACTTTCTAAATGATCTGTTTGGCTGCTGTGATAGAATCTAAGAAATGTTAAGACATGTAACTCGTCAATGTTAGTCTTGCTGTAATGGGAAATTAACTGAGATTGAATGCCAACTTTGTAAACTCATCAGGATCTTACTTTACCATTATAGAATGAAGTAGAAATAACAAAATATTTTAGGGTTTCGTAAACCAAGCTTTAGGAATACGGCATTGTCAAGCAGAGCTATACCAAGCGGGGGAAGATTGAAAAAAGAACTTCCTAGAAAAGCCATCTTTGTAAAAGTTGTCGGAAGTGCTTTTGCATCTTGCTTTTGGTAGGTATGAATGATCTGATAGAGATTAAGCAGCAGTTTTGGTGGTTATCTAAACTCCCCTCGGATTCTCTTAATTAAATTGACTATAATTAACCAATTATGGTGGTGTTGAGGCTCAAACTCTTGCTCTAATCTTTCATAAGCAGCTAGTAATTGTTAGTTAAAAGACAAAGAAAGCGTGTGTCCTAGTTCTTACTACCAAAAGGTCAATGAACTAGGGTTGATTAACTTTTGACTACAGCTAATAACCATAGCAGCTAGGGCTGATTCCATGATTAGAAGTTCTTTAATTATTAGATTACTAAAACAACTACATAAATAATATTGTTAAATGATTTATGGGTTTTCCTACAACGACCGTGTTGAGCAGGTATATTGTGGAACCCTTCTGCCTCCAAATTTCTTAATAATTCTCTGCAAAAACAGTGAACATGCAAGCCTTAATGCTATCTCTTCCAATCAAATCTTCAAGGGAGAAGTTTTGTCCTTCCAATAAGTCTTCAATGGATAAGTTTTGTAGCAGTCGAATACTTGTTATCAATCTAAAAAATTAATTTATTTAGTAATGATATAAAATTTTTATTATAACTAAATTATCATAAATTTATTTGATCTATATACTCTATCTCTACAATTTTATAAAACTCACGTATTTTGTGATAACTTTTTATTAAAGCTCAAAATATAAATATTTAAAAATTTATATAAAAATAAAAATTTAATTATATTTTTATATTATTAATTACGGACCGAATGCTTATCATTAATTTAAAAAATTAATTTATTGTATAATATTATTTATTTTCTCTTATAAATTTAAAATTAATTTATATTTTTACGGCTATAACACATGAAAACACAAGTACATCTTCTCGTCCGTTACGTTACACCTGTAAATCAAAATCTTTTACTAGTGATCTACAATCAAACTTCCACTACACAACACGATACAATAGTCGACAGACATTATCATTGACTTAAGAAGCATAGAACGCAGACAGGAATAGCCAAGACGATATAGAAAATTAGAACCCAAATACTGCAAAAGTTTGGGGTTGATTGAATTGGGTTTAGTTTATAAAGTATACTTTTTTGTCGGCATAAAATTGGCAATAAAGAAGAAATTTGCTGGGCATGATGTCTACAAAATGGCCCTGAAATCATTCAACCATGTCAACAACTCGGGTGTCCGGGTTGAGACAAGAATTATTCATTGCAGTTTGCCCAAGGCAATCAATCCCCTTTCTCTCATTACACATCATTTCAACTACAGTGATGAGAATGCTAATTAATTTTTGTTCAACTCTGGAGGGTTAATTTTATTACAACTTTCCCACGCGAATCGTATTTATTGGAAGGAGGAGACAAGAAATGGTAAAAGGTTACGTTTCTATTTACTAGTTTACATAATTTATTATTGTTGATTTAGTTATCAAGCGTTTGTAGTCCAACGGTTAGGATAATTGCCTTCCAAGCAATAGACCCGGGTTCGACTCCCGGCAAACGCATATTAAATTTTTTGTATTGCATCTTGGGCTTTAATGGGCTTCAACATGAGCCCATGTAACGCAATTTTTCTGGGGAGAGTAGCGCCATTTTCCAACTGCCAAAGCGACTGTTCGAATTGTGCGCGTGTGGTCGACATTTGCTCAGCTTTTTAAATATCAACGACGACGATAAGAAATCCCCTTGTAAAGTCTTTTTTTTTTTTTCCCCCTTTAAATTTTAATCAATAAATCATCTGGGCAAAACGAAGATGGAGTGCTGTTGTTCTACTAAACTGTCATCGCCTTCTTTTCCTTCCATTCTCAGTCATCAGGTAGACCCACTTGTCAAAATAGTATTATGTTCTTGCTTGACTGAGATGCTGAGTCTATACTGCATGTAGTGTTCTTTGTTCATTGGCCTAATAGTTGTTGTTATCAGTTGCATGTGTAGTTAAAAGTGTAAACCATGGAGATGAAAAACCATAACCATAGGCGGAATTTTAATACTATGTTGGCCAAAACTTGTTTATTGGAATAATGCCATAGCAAAAATTTGGTGCTGTATTGTTTAGCTATTAAGGTTTTGGTTCTCTTTGATTAATGGTTATTTGATTATAAATCACTCAATCAACTGATAATGCAGGGTTTTGGTAGAAAATTTTTTAAGAATTCTTTGCATCCTCAGTTGCCGTCCTCTCCATTTCCTAAACCGTTTCTTCAAGTTAATAACGCACGGAACACTTTTCTTTACCGGCACAGCTCATCTAGTCTCCCATCAAGAACATATAAAGGAATCATATCTGCGGAAGCTTGGGATCTCGGCAGATTCTTGAAAACATTATATTTCTTCAACGGACCCCCTTCTCCTGCTAAGGTAAATAAGTTTGTTTGATTTTTGATCTCGTATAATGGTTATTGGTGAATTTTGTTATGCATAAGCTGACATGACTTACTGTTTGGGAAGTTTGTTGAATTTGTAATTGAGAAACTATCTGGTCCATCAGCCAAAGAACCAGCCAACAAAATGGAAACTTCGGGCATTGTCCTGGTAGCTGGAGCCACTGGTGGTGTAGGTAGAAGAGTAGTTAACATTTTGCGGAATAAAGGGTTGCCTGTCCGAGTATTGGTATTCTGGACTTACTTCTTTTTAAGTCCATTTTTTGATGTTTTCAATACGTGTGATAATTGCTTATGTTGCTGTCTCTTTTTCTTAGGTAAGAAATGAAGAAAAGGCAAGAAAGATGTTAGGCCCAGATATTGACTTGGTAAGTTAGCTACTGTATAAATTTAACTACAGTAACAAAGAGGCCTAATTGCCTATACCCATGCCAGATATGCTGGTTGCATGTGTTACCATGATCACATAATTCACCAGTTTAAGTTCTATATTTGTTATTTATTGACCAGTAATTTCATTTGTGATGGGTATGGTGGAAGGATAGAAGTTAGATGTAGTGTGGCAACGTAAGTAGATTCCATTTTCACTTATCTTCTTCCATTTTCTTTAAATAGAACCATTTTGTTTGTCTGTATCATAAGATAAAATGGTTTTTGCTTCATGTGATATCATAAGCTTGCATTTAGCAATATTTGTCAACAAATCTTAGAATGTTGGCATTGTATATAAAAATACAGATGGTTTGGTTCTATATTAATCCCAAATATGTTGATTGGAGCAGTAGATCTTCTCTGCTTTTTAATTGTGATGAATATCCACCCTTTTTCCAGATGCCAAACATGGTCTATTTTGTGTGCCTTATCGTTTGGAATGCTTCTTGTTCGTATTTGCATATGAGAAGTGTATTTTCTACAAACCTGATTGCATTTTTGTTACGTTTCTAACTGCACCTCTTTCCATGGAATGTCAGATCGTTGGAGATATCACCAAGGAGAGCACTCTGATGCCTGAGTGCTTTAAAGGAGTGAGAAAAGTTATTAATGCAGTCTCGGTAATTGTTGGTCCAAAGGAAGGAGACACTCCTGATAGAGCAAAATACAGCCAGGTATGGATACAAACATTTCAATCACAACATTCATCTAATTTAAAAATTACCAGCCAGATATTATTATTTTCATTTGTGTCCTTCTATTTAGGCCCTTGATATTTAAGCATTGTGTTTTGCAGGGAATCAAGTTCTTTGAACCAGAGGTGTGAACAAACTGCTATCTTTTGTGTCTGTGGAGTCAGATTTGTTTTTTCTGAGGAAGTGCAATTCGGAACTTATTTACTTTAGCTACAAAGTTCTTCTTGTAACCATTACAGTTTATTTCATTGATAAAAACAGATCAAAGGTGATTCACCAGAAATGGTGGAGTATTTGGGGATGAGAAACTTGATTAATGCTGTAAAGGGCAGTGTTGGACTTCGAAATGGGAAATTATTATTTGGATTTGAAGGTACATGTTTTATTTAATGCTAATTGATGTTCAAATTCCTTTTATCTGATTAATTCCATGGGACATTCTTTTTCTTTGTAATAAATTCAAAGTGAATCTATAAAAATAATGCCAAGGGTGGTCCAGATAGTGTCCAAGAAGCCAAAGTTATTGGTATCCAGGGGAATTAGGATATAAATATCCCATTGATGTGGATTGTAGAGTTTAAGTAACCTGACAACAAGCAAACAAGCTAGCCGGAGGTCACTGCAGTGAAGCCAAAATGAACAGTTTCATGTTCTGTGTCATGTATGTCAATTGGGTTTCAGTTGTCCTGGATGCCTCTTGCAGATAATAGTTTTAAAGAACTTCCATGGGGAGCTTTAGATGATGTTGTGATGGGGGGTGTTAGTGAAAGTACATTTCAAATTGATCGAACTGGTGGTGAAAATGGTGAACCGACGGGGCTTTTTAAAGGTTTGTTTTTGTCATCTCCCATTGCTATGTGATCTTTTGTTTTCATCTTTCTGGTATTATAATGCTAAATATGGTGATAGGTTATGAATGGAGTACATTTAATTATTTATGTCTTTGTCTTTGGGTTGTCTCCCTTAGGTGTTGTTTCCACTGCAAACAATGGTGGCTTTACTAGTATCAGAACAAGGGTAAACTTATTCATCTCTTTGTGCTGTATATGCCTTAATGTTTGTTGACCTATGCTACTCCTTTTTGTTCTTTTGCTGTTTGATTAAAAATGATAACCTTTATGCCAACTGCTTCTGTTGTATGATTGACCACAACATCCTATGAAAGCTTACTATTCTAGTTTATAACTCCATTTAAACTTGATAAGCTTTTAAAGCTTAAATATGTGGGCCCTTACCTCCTTAGCATTTAATGTCCAGTGAAAGATTGTCACACTGATATAGTTTCTCATGCCTACATGCTATCTGGATCACAATCAAGAACCCAAATCTGTCTAAGAATGATTTTTTTTTGGTTGGGAATAGAATAGTTATATTGTTTTTTAATGTTTTCTTCATGGTATCCATGCTATATGGAATTTTTGAAAGAAAATTATTACTAGTTGTGCTTTCCTATGTGAGAAATAATTCACCTCTCTGTTTCAGAATTTTCCTGAGCCAGAGGATCTTTCTGCATATGATGGTTTGGAGCTGCGCCTAAAAGGTGATGGTCGTCGGTATAAATTTATTGTTCGCACTAGTAGTGATTGGGATACTGTGGGTTATACAGCGAGCTTTGACACTGTGGGAGGCGAATGGCAGTCAGTAAGTACCATCTTAACAATGGATCTATAGGCTCTGCTGCTCTGGTGAAAGATTTTTATCCTCAATCTGTCGTTTATTTTTCTAGATACGCTTGCCATTCTCTTCTTTGAGGCCTATATTTAGAGCACAAACTGCTTCAGATGCTCCGCCATTTGACCCCAGCAATATCATATCTTTGCAGGCATGTCTCTGCATTTACTATTTTATCTGACATTGTGATTTCTGCATTTACTATTTTCTCCATATTGACTTTATGAGTCATCACTTGATAAAAAACTATTCCAGCTCATGTTCAGCAAGTTTGAATATGATGGTAAACTGAACCCCTCTTTCATGGAAGGAGCGTTTCAGCTTCCAGTGTCAAGCATAAGGGCTTATATAAAGGATCCTGTCACTCCCAGGTTCAAATGTTCATTTTACAAAGCTTATCTTTTATGAGATTGAACCTAGTGATTATACTAGGCACAGAAACTAAATTTGCTTTCTGGTGCATCACTTGTAGGTTTGTTCACGTGAGCGCTGCAGGAGTTACCCGACCGGAAAGGCCGGGACTGGATCTGAGTAAACAACCTCCTGCTGTGCGCTTGAACAAGGAATTAGGTTTCATTCTCACATTCAAGTTGAAGGTTACGTTCTGCCCAATACATTTAGTTTGATGATTATACCTTTACCTAAGTGGTGTAGCAATTTTCAATTTCACTAGGTGTACCAATTTGCTGTTTACAAACTATGATTTGATTTTTCAGAGCCATTTGAGTATTGCACTGGCAGTACCCATAATTGGCCTCAAGTTGCACGCTTTGTCTTCTGTGCCATGATGAACTGGAACCAGCTTTCTCTTTATTGCAAACCATTGTGGCTAGGAAGTATAGGTTCTGTGTCTCCTCTCCTTTTTAATTTGCGTATGATGTCCACTTTTTGGACAGGGGGAGGATTTGATACGAGAGAGTGGTATTCCGTATACCATTGTAAGGCCTTGTGCATTAACTGAGGAGCCTGCTGGAGCAGATCTCATTTTTGATCAAGGAGACAACATTATGGTATTAGTTTTTGTTGTGTGCTATAGCAGATATTGCTCTAGTTTTGATGATTATGTAACGTTTTCTTGCAAATTGATTTCGCGGGTCACAGATATAAAATTTTCCTATAAAAGAACTATTTTTGTTAATTGACATATATTACAAACAGGGAAAAGTATCAAGGGAAGAGGTTGCTCACATATGCATTGCTGCCTTGGAAAGCCCATTTGCGCTTGACAAAACATTTGAGGTCATACATATAAGATTTTCAAACATATTAGCATAAAATCATGAAGTGCATATTGTTTCCTCCCCTTTTTATCAACAGAGTAACGATTACTTATTGCTGTGGGATGATTGCTTAATGACATAATTTTGTTTGTTGTCTCTCTATTTCTGTTGCAGGTTAAAAGTACTATTCCATTTAGTGAACCATTTACAGTTGACCCTGAAAATCCACCTCCAGAGAAGGACTACAACATATATTTCAAAAACCTGAAGGATGGCAATACAGGGAAAGAAAGTCTGGAACAAAGTCCTGTTCCAGTCTGATGTTCAAGTGCAGAAGGTCCACAATCACTGCACTTTGTTAAGTGCAGTTATATGGTCTTTAACCATTCGGGAAGATTAGCACTATATGTCATATTCAAAATTATTAGCCACACATTTTATGCTTGTTATGGATGTCTGAGATTTTGCATAATTTTCTTGTTGCTGCTCTTAATTTTCCTTTTTCCTTTTTGTTATGAAACCTTGGTAATCAAGAAACCTTGGTAATCAATATTACTTCCTGATCTTTGATTGCAGGAGTGCTCCTATGATAACAAAACGTAGCAAGACCAGAGGCTCAAAGACTACAGTCTAGGAAGAGAGTGTGGCGGCAATTAGGATGTTGTATGTGATATGCTAAAGTCGAAAGAACTACTCATATCTGAGATGATGAATGTGTCATGGTCTGTACATTGCTCATGTATATGGAAGCATATAAATACCAATAAGTCTAGAGTAGATGAAAACATATAAATACCAGTACGTCAAGAGTAGATGAAAAATTCTAAGCATGCATATTTCTTGGTTTTGGTTTAAGTAATGGATTTTCTCGATGGATACAATCTTACTATTAGACAGCAGTTTTCTTGTAATGGTGAAGCGCTGTCATATGTCATCATTATTACAAGATTCTTTGCTTTTTTAGAATTTAATATTATTGTTTCAAGTTTATATCTACTAACTTAAGCTTTTGAGCCGAGTTTCAACTTAATATGGTATTAGATTCAATTTTGTTGTGATTGACAGTTCTATTTGTATTTATTATCTTGTCTTTGAGTCGCGGGCACGAGATAAGCTCATTTTGAATTGGTCGTCTTGAGCTTCTTTAGCCTGCATGTTTCCTGGCCATTATATACCCCGACATGGTTTGTGGGGGGAAGAAAAACTGGAAAGGTATGAAAATTTGAGGCGAAGAATCAAAGAAGGAATTGTGGAGAATCTCCGTAAATACAAAAAGCACAACGCAAGCACAGCTGTCTTGGTGCAAAGGTCCAGAGGCATCAAGTATGCATGATGCTATAAGCCCATGCTCCATTTCGTGTGAAAAGGAGGGCAGAAAATCAAGTCTCTGAAAGATCTTTCTTCACTTCTCTGCACTGCAAAATCTAAAGCTGATGAAAAAGTAAAGCAAAAAAAAGATTTTGCCTTTTAACATGGCTTGTAATACTAAGCGAAGGAATCAGAGAAGGTACAATTTGGATAATAAAAAGGCTGTATGGTGATTTCATATGAAGCAGTGTCACGGTTTTAGATGCAGAGAGCCAAAGACTGTGATGCTGATGCAGTGCCAACAGATCGATGTTACACAAATTCATGTATTTTGCATACGGATTGATACCTCTGCCTGCCTGCCTGCATGCAATTCCTCTTTGTAGCTGCATACAACTTTCCACTCCTGTAGGACCCTGGACATTGCCTACATGAAGACTAGCAGATTCATCCACAAGCAAAAGAAGCTGGCAGAAAGATAACCAGAAAAATTACAAAGAAACTGGAGAAGAAAGCAAACGAAACCTGCTAATTTGTGTATTTCATATGAGAATATGAGTATTTACATCATCCAGCAGTAGCAGAAACAGAGAGAAAAGAAACCCAGGAAAGGAGAAAAAGTTGGGTGAAATTTAGTATAAGATGAAGGCAAGGCAACCTTTGGCTCTCTCCTGTCAGTTTAAAAGTACAAAAGTACCTACCAAAGAACAAAGCTGAATTAATTAACATCTCACTGCATTAATAAATCCTTCACCAAAACAAGAAAGCGTGTTTAGTCTAGTAGATTGAAATCAGCAAACCTTCTGTCTTCTTCTTTTTCTTCTACGAGAATCCATGACATTTCTGAGCTTTTCAAGCATTTCTTCTTCTGTAAATATTCTAGCAGGAGAGCTCATGAAAACGATTCTTCTAAGCGGAGGAGACCACAATCCGCTTTGCCCCTAATCAAAGTCGTATTTGGATGCATCAAAGAATTTTCTGAGCACTGTGTCTGATACAGACTTGGAAACCGGTTGAATCTTTCCACGAGAAAACTCAGGCAGCGAAGGAGAAGTCGACGAAGAAACTTCAGAGTTTGACGTAGACACACAAATTAGAGCAAGTCTCGGAAGACAAGGCCAATAAGTTAATGATAATTGTATAGATAGATAATTTAGTGAGACAAAAAGGATTTCTATTACAGGGCAAGAACATCGTGCGGTGTGGGAATTAGGACAAAGACGTGTATGGCTCGCCGTAAGCAATAATCATAGACAAGTTCGTGGGTAGGTAGCCATAACTAAAGGTTTCTTCGCTGTAATTTCAGGTGCTAAATATTAGAGTAAACTTCACCATTTTTGGCCGTACAATGAGTTGATACAATTGAAGGCTTGCATTATTTCATCCATGTAACAAGACTTTGTTTTATAGGCATAGATATCTTCCTATGTAGAGACCCTCCTATTTGATTGATGGGTCCTCAGGCTCTCGTTGCATGGAGGTCTGTCAGTAAGTTTTTTACGGATTCAATATGCCACGTGGCGGTCTGCGATTGGTCCGATAACAAAAAGGTTCACCCACATTGATGGACATAATCATAGGCATATAGAAATAATTTACTCCCAATTATTTGCACTGAAGCTAAGAATAAAAAGAAATTGAGGGTATTTTTGAATAATTATTAGAATAAATTACTAATCAGAGCCAAAATGTAAAATGGACCAATCTTGATTATATGATTAGGTAATTAATTAAATTTTTAATATTATCTCTAAATTTTTTTATTTTACAAAAAATCATGTCCCAAATTTATGGTTATTATCACAATCTCTAGTGAATTAAATTTTTTTTATTTTTTTATTTTTAATTTTTAATAAAATATTAATAAATAATATAATTAATAATAAATAATTTAAATTATATTTTAATAAAAATTTATAAATTAATTTTAAAAATAAAAATAAAAAATAAAATTTAAATTATTATTATTAATAATCACGATACGTCTTGACAGACAGTTAAATTAGGAGTAAAAAAGGGCATAGTGGGGTTATAATTACTCTTTTAACAGTCAAGGACCAGTGCACCACCAAAGTAACAATCATGATCATACAAGCTTAAAAGACAAACATACCCTCCAATCAAATCACACAATGAGGATAAATTCGGTAATAAAATCAAAGAGAAGGCCTACTAAGGTAATTTTAGAGTTCCATAACCCAAAAAGACATCCTCCACTTCTCCTAATGTTGGGTTTGGAATCCAACCAAGCAGGGAGACAGCAGTCTCTAACATGTCTCAACGCGCATAAGCAAAGTCAAAAATAAACACGCATTGCAAGTTTTCACCTTTACCTTTTCAGACACTACAGATCTATAATATATATCAGCAACCTCTTGAAGACCCGCAACGGAAGAAACTGAAAGGCTGTAATTTTGTTGTTGTTGCTGCTGCTGCTGCTGCGGACACCAGAGAAAGTTGAGGGAGGGATACAAATTGTGTAGTCTATGGCAGGGTACAGAGCAGAAGATGATTATGATTACCTTTTCAAGGTGGTGTTGATCGGTGATTCTGGTGTGGGCAAGTCCAATCTGCTTTCGAGGTTCACCAGGAATGAGTTTAGTCTTGAGTCCAAGTCTACAATAGGTGTTGAGTTTGCTACTCGAAGCTTGAATGTTGATGGGAAGGTTATCAAGGCTCAGATTTGGGACACCGCTGGTCAAGAAAGGTTTGTCATTTTCTTGTTTTAACTGTAATTATGGTTGTTGCGATCTGGGTTTGTGAATATGTTTTGAATGGATTAAGTTTTGTGATCTGGATTCTGTATGTTTCCTTGGATGTTGTGGTAATTTGGAATTTTTGACTGTGGGGTTGGGCAGAAAAGTAAGGGATTTATATTTAATTTCAGATCTTTGGATTGTGATGTTTTGGTTTTTGTGATCTTTGCCTTTTGGACTCTCGAGAAAGCTGTTGGAAAGAATGGAAAAGAAAATTTCAAAGATTTGAGCTTATCTTGTGTTGACATTTAAGAATAGGAAAGAAATCTCATCTTAGATGTTAAACTTGGGTGTTCAGAGATGCTTTTGGGTCTAGTTGTTCTGAAAGATTTGAATTGAGTGATCTGTATCCAGTTGCGTTGTTGATGGTGGAGATCTGTTAGCTAGATCTATCCTGTAATTTGTTTTGATACCTGGATGATGAAGTACATATGAAGTGATATTCAAGCTTTGTCTTTTGGCACTGTAGTCTTGCTTAGTATTAGATATCGTCAAATTTATGCATAAGCTGGATTTCATTTGTTATGCCTTCTCTGTCCTCCATTTGGAGGCTGATTAAGGGATGCTGATTAGGGATTTGAGTAATATGTTTCAGTTGAAATTGCATTCATGTTGTGCATAGTTTTGTAATAGTTCAAGAAAGTATTTTTCTATGCTTTATACATGGCTATCTATAACTTAAGTGTTGACTGTAGCATTGCCTAATGTTTTATGCGTCACTTCAAGTTCATACCTTTTTTTAATAATTTAAGAATTGCAAAACTAAACTGGTCTTATGAGCTTAATTTGAGGCAATTTTCAGTTTCTTATAATATATAAAAAGCATAATTTGAGGCAAAGCAAAACAATAATTCTTTTCCACTTTATTTTGGGACTTTTGACTCTCAATATAGGTTGAGTTTTTATGGTTAGCATCTTATCACTGTTTTATTTTTTGCGCCACACATGATGCTTCCCAAAACATTGATCAGCATGTCATGTGGAAGGGAATAGGTGGCTCACTGCCATTGAATTCTTATATTGCTTATAATTGTTATTGTCTTTTGTTCAGTTGTAGGGGATTAAGAGAAAAGACTGCATTTTCCTGTTGTTCTGCAATTCAATTCATCATAGCTTAATTTTTCTGGATGGCTAAATGATTGGGAGGACTAGAAAAATGTTTGTAAATTAAACATTTTAATGTGATATTCAGTGTCATCAAGAAGAATTCCACCACAATTTGATTACTATGCTCAATGTTGGTCACTAATGTTCTAGTATGATCTAAAAGTTTCCTTCCTTTCTTTCTACACATACAGCAGTATTTGCCAATTGATGTGGTGGCTAATGATAATTTTCTATTGTTAATCTAATTTATGTATAATGTAGCATAGATTGTGCTTGTTTAAGTTCCTTGTATACATTATTAGTTAATTACCTAGCTTTGTAATGATAAATTTGAATTGTAAGCCTGGATTTATATGGCTAATGTTAGTTATATCATGCTTTCATAAATGTGCTAATCTATGGATGCATTATCGAACTACAGACTACAGAGATTCCATAAAACTATCCACAAACTACAGAGATTCCAAATTCAAGAGAATACCTCTGAACTGAATAGCCATCCTCGTTTAGCCACTGTCAGGCATTCCTACAACATGATTTCTATCAAAATTAGACATTTTTCAAGATATTTTAACCTTTCACCCATCTAAACCCTAAAACTAAAATTTCTTGAAAGTCAGCCAATCTCATTGTAGACTATAGGTAGCATTAACAAATCCTGTAATTGCAGCCTATATAACATGAGCCTTTTGATGTTCTATTATAACAATATCTGCAGTACCTTTAACATCTAAACTAAATTTGGTTGACATAGATTTATGATGGATTCTGAGTAGTTTTTCATGCATGAATGATGAGAAGGTCATGTTTAGTGTCAAATTAATTTTTTGGTTGATTAGGTAGTAATGTCCTGAGTTCACAAAATTGATCGTTCCTATTAATGAAGTTCTCTTTTTGTAGCTTATTTCCTAGAAGAAATAGTTCTCCTATTTGGTTAAGTTAACATCGCTTTGAAAGTAGAGGTAGTTGATTCTGCAGTAAGTCAGTTATTTCATTTGCCTCTATCTCTTTCTCATGAACTTGTATCCCTCACTTCATAGGTACCGTGCCATAACTAGTGCTTATTACCGAGGAGCTGTTGGTGCACTTCTTGTGTATGATGTCACTCGGCACTCCACATATGAAAATGTGGAGAGATGGTTAAGGGAGTTGAGGGATCACACAGATCCCAATATTGTGGTTATGCTGATTGGTAATAAATCAGATCTCCGTCACCTGGTGGCTGTCTCAACTGAGGATGGGAAGTCTTTTGCTGAGAAGGAATCTCTCTTCTTCATGGAAACTTCTGCTCTGGAGGCTACTAATGTGGACAATGCATTTGCTGAAGTTCTAACTCAAATCTACCGTATTGTGAGCAAGAAAGCTATGGAAACTTGTGATGATGGAGCTGGTTCTGCTGTACCCTCCAAAGGAGAGAAAATTGATGTCAGTAAAGATGTTTCTGCTGTGAAGAAAGGTGGCTGCTGCTCAACTTAATATAGTTTTAACAGATGTAGCTGCTTTGTTTTGCTGCATCTGTTTCCTCTACACCATTATTGTGTAAAATTTTCTGAAAAAAGTAGCCTACAATAGGAGATAGGCGGGCATCAATTTTTCATTAAGATTCAAAAATTTTCGGGATAACTCTTGTTTTTGGCTGACTAGGAACATATGTAGGAGCAATGAGTCACACCTGCTTTTGCTTAGGTATCGAGTGGAATATCAAATTGGCACTAAGGAATATGTTCATTGAGATTCTTGTTCAGATCCAGTACCCTATTTAAAATTTCTTTTTGTGTCTTTCATGGAAGTTGTTTGTGATGTAGCCAGTTTTAAGTACTCTCTGGTTGGTTAAATTGTTCGTATTATGGAATGTGCTTATGATAAACCCTATTCCCAAGTCCTTTCATCCGGTTCATCTCTCCCGTAGCCAACCTTCTGAAAGCTGTGTCAAGATTGTTTCTTTATGCACACTTGCAACAGAGATTAGCTCAAACTATGGAAAAAGATTGCGGGCTGCTTTCATTAACAGTTGACCCCAGATGGTTTAGCTGGCATTACACATAATATATGAATTCCTATGCAATAATGGATAAGAGAGAAGACAATTAAACTTCTAATTAAAAAGCTTAACAACTCCCCATATTTTAATACACAGTTTCTTACCTGGTTAAACCGAGAAACAAGGCACAGAAAAAGCTTGGTACGATTTATTTATCAAAACCATGTGCTGACTCTGCATGACTAATGGCTGCCTTGTTTGAAGAGTAATGGCCAAACTGTAGGTTCCTGTGCAATACTGTGGAATAATTTCCAGCTACGTTATCACCTAAAAGTCAAACATTTCATTTGATTTGACTTCCTGGTTTTCAGCCAATCAGGAACTAGGAAACAGCGGAAGGAAGCATTTCACAGGCAGTTGTTATCAAATTGTTTTCACTGGAGAAGGCTATTGCCATTCCCTTCAAACGAGGTAGAACTTTATTCACAGAGCATAATTACAAATATCTCCCCCCAAATTTATCAAAATGACATGTATAACACCCTCCATCCCACCGTTAATCCCGAGGGCTGAGGCTAAATTAATAATTTGAAGCACCTAGTCTGGAATTGATAATCAATCCAATTCGATTGAAAGAATTGATCGAGTAATCAATATCAATGAAGACAAATTTACGGTTTGACAATGAGGACAAGAAACGGACGGCTGTGATGTTAACAACACCAAGATCACGACAGAATTTCGATATTTATTATTTTCCATTTACTACACTGAAATCAAAGAAAAGCAAGAGAAAAATATAAAAGTAGTATTTTTTTTTTTAAAAAAAATAATAATTTTTTTTTTTGCCTTTTTCTGTTATCTTATAGGGCACGATACGCAGACCGTCGAATAGTTTAATAATGACACGTGTCAGAAGATCTGTACCTCTGGTCCCAAATTTCTGTGTCGGAACACCATCGAGCACTCCGGCAACTCCCCGAGATCGGCGAACAACGACTCGTCTTCTTCCCTTATTGGAAAAAACATCGACACATCACTATCGCCTTGGCTAGTCCTCTCCGAAAAAAATGGACTTTCCAAAATGGTTGACGTCGTCGTTTCCATCTCTCCGAACCACGTGAATTCATCTGCGCTGGGGGTTAGAAGCGTATTATCCTTTCCGAGATCCGTGTACTTCTCTTCAGGTTCCGGTTCTGGTTCTGGATTTGGCCGAGGTTCGAATTTATTGGATTTTGCACTGTTGTGGTGGTGATGGTTTCTGGAAGGTAGAGGCCAAGGGTGGTTGTGCTCGCAGGAGTAGGTGATGACCAGCATGGACGGGTCCACACTGCTACGCTCTACTTGTTTTCTTGCTGGACAGCCTTTTGAACTGCTGCATCTGTAATATCCTCTGCATTCAAACAAGAAATTTTTATTAGTTTAGTTATTAGATTCGGAGATTTTGACGGTTTTTGGGAAAATTAATGTTACTGACCTGGGATAAGGGGATCCTTTGATGGGTTTCTGCCCGTATTTTCGCCAGGCCCAGGAATCAGACGGCGGTGCACTTTCGCCTTTCAGTCTTGAGCCTTCGACGTCCTTGATTGGCACCGATATAACTTTCTTCTGCATGGCTCGCCTGCTGATCAAACAAATTAAACCTGTTATGTTTTGTTAACTTCATCATAACAATCCGAAAATGGAAACTATGCACAGACAACAGTTTGTGTTTTTACCACAAACGTGCAGATTACAAGTACTGTCAGTACAAGGTATAACGATTCATAGTTTGCCTAGCTTTTAAGGGACATGTTTGTGTTTCTCAGAAAGAAAGAGAAAAAAGAATCTGGGGTTCATGGATCGGAGTTAACCTTTTCTTAGGGGAGGAAGCAGAGGTCATCTTCACGTCGTTAAACGTGGTAGAAGCTGGCGATTCTGAGCTATTCTCCGGCGTAGTATCATTCTCTTCTTGCTCACGCTCACTCACAAAACGGTTGCTGTTGAACCTGGCGTCCATAACTAAAACCCTTCCTGTTGTAGCTAGCCCGACCTATGTATCTTCAATCGTCGCCGGCGTTGTAAATTTTTATATTAATATCCAAAAACCAAAACACTGAAAGGGAGGAAGAGATTGAGAGAGAGAGAGAGAGAGTGGTTGGTGGGGAGAAGAAGAATGAGGAAAAGGAGAAGGAGAACAAATGGGGGAAGGTGACGAAAATGGTGGGTTCAAAAATGGGCCGTCATGTTGACAGATTGGTTTGGGGTATTATTATAAGCTTAATTTAGGCATTAGTATATGAAGGACGTGCAAGCAAATGTGATATAATCCCTCACAAAATATTATTTTAAGCCCCACTGATTTGAGTTCCCACTTCTCTTCATCTTTTCCTTTCAACAACCCAAAACCTCGATCATGCCGGCCTCTCATTTCGTTTTAATATTTCCTTTCTTCTCTCCAAGGATCAAGATAAAATTGTAAAGTCTAGTCATTGTTTCGTCTCAACATATGCATGCAAATTTGTGTAGTCATTCTTTCGTCTAAATGTCTTATGCCAATTTATACTTAAAACTTATATAGTAATTGAAACACTAAATTGTTACGGATTGTGTACAAATCAGTACATTCAAAACGGGGGTAGTATTAAAAGTTAATTAAGTAATCAAAGAAGGAAGGATTGAGAATTTTGTTTAACTGTATATAATTTTTATACTAATTTTTTAATTATTAAAATTAAATTTAACATATAATTAATATATTATAATTAATACACATGTAAAATACAATCGTTATTAAATAAAATTAATTTAATAATATATAAATTATATAAAAAAAAATTGAGACTTTTGATCTTATATTTGATGGATGGAATAATCTTTTAATTTTTTTACTTATAATTTTTAATAAGGTATTGACACGTAATCTAATTAACAATAAATAATTTAAATTATATATTAATAAAATCTATAAATTAAATTTATATTTTTATGATGTAAATTAAAAAAATTTAAAATATAATTTAAATTATTTATTATTAACTATACTGTACGTCAATATCTCCTAAAGTCAAGAATGAAAATGACCAAAAAAAAAATACTAATTCATATTTGATTAGTTAAGGTTGAAAAAGAAAGCTCCCGTTATTTTTTATTATTTTATGCCATTTAAATAAAAGATAATATTGATTAATAATCTTGACATTTTTTAAATAATTTCTTATTAAAATATTTTTTGGATATTAAAATTAATTATTAATATTTATATAATCTATTTAATCCCCCCAGATGGAAACTACTTGGACAAATGAACTGGATAATACATAATTTGGAGTGCCCTTATCAATTGCCTCTCTTAATTATCCAAACAAAAACAATATTTCATTGTAACATTGTTCTTTCATTTCAAACAAAAGATGATGTTAGTATTAAATTAATTAATTTGTTTTTGTTAATAATCAAGAAGATGATCTCATCAACTTATGCCTTGTTTTTCCTCCATTCAATGCAATTATAGTCATAGAAAAACCTCCCCACATTTTACTTTCTCAAACTATTTCTCCATGCAATGAATTTTAGAAGTTGGTATGCCCCATGTTTTGTCTCTTGTTAGAATCTTAACAGGATGGGTGACATATGCATATTAATTAAAACTTAGGATAGGAATCATACAAATAAGTTGTTGGATTAGGAAGAAAATGAATATCATCATCACTATGATATCATAGCCTTATGATTTGGTTGGTCCATGGGATTATTATATGTATTTATCTATGATATATGATTGAAACCCATCTTGTTCTTAGAACCCTTTTAATTTTCAGAAACCGACAACTATAATCCAATGACAAAATGAGACGAAGCTTTGATTTAGTTTCGTATCAATTACGATGTCATAAAATTTTACGTTAGTTGAATAGAATTTAGAGACCTATTTTATAAAATATTTTTAATTAAAAATTTTTAAATAAAATAATTATATTCTATCAATATGATTGATATAATATAATTTATTTAATTAATAAAATAAAAAAAATATATTTATTGATGTTGAATAAAAAAATTAAAATAATTTTATAAATTTTGTTATTATACTAATTAAATAATAAGACCGTCTTTTTAATTTTTTTTATTGAAACTAAGATATTCTTTTAGTTTTTTTTCTTTTAATTTTTAACAAGATAATGACATATTATATAATTATTATTGAATGATTAAAATTGTATATTAATTTTATATTTTATGATATAAATTAAAATTTTTAACATATAATTTAAATTATTTATTATTAATTATGTCATGTATTTAATCTATTTAAGTAAAAAAAAAAAGATTAACAAAGTTTTTTAATTTTTTAAATTAATTATTATTAATTTTTTAATTAATAAATAAATTTTTTTATTTAATTTATTAAATAATTTTATATTTTAATTATATTAACATAATAAAATTATTTTATTTATAATTTTTTCATTCTTGGCTGGTGCCAAACTTTTTAAACCTGGGGACGGCCCATCGCAGATGCATTGAATTGGAACCATTCAATCAGTCACGGTTGAAACGTTTGAAATTTGAGCACGGTTGAAGGCCAAGTCAACTATTGCTAGCCCTCTCGTTGTCTCTTTCAAGTGGGGAAGTGATGGGTTAATTAATCTTGGACAGATAATGATACCAACAATCAATAGTATTCTTCTAGGTTTTCTTGATGCGTGAAGCAACGTGAAATGACTTCTAGGAATAAAATAACATAAATTAATTTATTATCTGCTTTAATTAATTGTACCCATCTCCCACTTCCGTCGCCGACGGCATCATTCATGTTCTCTCTTTCTCGAGAAAATATTATTTTCATTCTACATTGTCAATGATTAGAAACGTCCTCGTAACTTCGCCCGTAATTGATTTCTCTTACATTGTTTTATGAATCTCTTCAAATTCTCTCGGAATTAAGAACCAACATATGCTTTTCCTACACGACATGATACAGCTTTTTGGACATAAACATATGCTTCCACATGATCCCTGTCATATGGTATGACCAATCCAAGGAGGTCGATAACTTGCTTCAGTTTTGTGCATTTGTTGCTTGAGAAATGAGCCGCCATGTCCATGGAACCCTCAGGCTACATTGCTTTTCAATTTAAGGCAGTTTAATTAGTTGAAGGGGCCACCACAATTGGGTTGGAAAAAGCTTACACGACGGGTCCTTGCAAAGCCAAAATATCAACTATCTCTTAATTAACTAGTCTGAAAATCCAGGGGATAAAAGGCAGTGTTTAAACGCTTGAACTAATTAAGAATGAATATGACAACTAAATTTAGACTTTCGTTTGTTCTTTTAGAGGCTTATGGGACCCCTTCTTGATCATTACATCCTATCCACTTCTCATTTCAGACATCAACCAATTGCATTTATACTTTGGTTTCTTCTATATTAATTTCTTTCTTCTTCTGGGGTGTATATTAATATTTGTTTACCTAATTTTCTGGATAAGGATCTGTTTTCAGCGAATTCTTCTATATATTTTTTTTTCCAGGAAACTTGGTCAAACTTGTAGAGCTAACTGTTACCAGATCCTTTGAATTTTAAAGGGCAATGAACGTGCAACATAAACCCGTAGAAAGCGACACATACTTTTGCAACAGTCACTAGATAATTATCGTTGCGTTTCCATGCACTGTATTGGTTTCTTTTTGGTTTTGGGGGATATACAAAGGTATAATAATACAGAATAATAAATATTCGGAGCAGGACAAAGAAGAAACAACATTCAGAGCCATGTCATAAAGCAAAATGTGCCCTGCACTACCCGTGACGATTATGCTTCAAGCAGATCATGACTCTCTCTCTCTCTCTCTCTCTCTCTCATTTTTGTTTTTTCATATTTTGATATCTAGCTTACTGAAGCCATGTGTTTGCAAGAGAAAAAGCGACAGAAAAGTCGGTTAAACAATGGGAAAAAGGTAACAGAGAAAATGCATGCTAATCTTGCCATTATCCTTTACTGATGAGTTACTATGTACTCACAAGATGTTGGGATTTGAACCTTAATTATAATTTTGTGCACAAATAAAACAATGTGTGGTGGAAAACAGTAAGATTAAAGCAGTAACCTGCTAAACGATCAAAGATTAAAGCAGTAACCTGCTAAAAGATCAATGATATTATTACAAGTAATAGCTAAGATTAAAAAAGAAATTTGGTCGGGCTTAACAATGACAGTTGTCACTTTTATATTTGCAGGATGTTGATGAAAAGATGATGATGATGATAACCAAAAGAAAATCAAAATAAAGATTCGCAGACACCAACTGATTTTCAGTTTTCAGTTTTGAGCCGTTGTCTTTCCTTCAGAAATGGTAAAAGAGAAACTACAGTACATTGTTACAGGAAACAACATAATGACATCTTCAATAAAGCAAACTGCTTTGAGTAGTTAACAAAAGGAAAACTCTAATAAGCTTTTGAAATTTCCCAGTCCACAGCTTGTTTTTCAATTGTCTTTAGGATAACTTGCGTCACATCTCTTTCATTAGGAGGCTGTTGGTTTTGTGAAACAACAGTGGCTTCCATGGCAAAAAAATAGTTGCATGAAACACTAGCCTGTAGAACAATAAGACCCATTTCTTCAAGCGCTTCCAAAATCGAAACAAGCACGCTCCCTCCCTTATTGCATTTCACCCTTACTATAAACTTTTCCCCAATCTTTTCTACTTTCACCTCCTGTTCATTCCAAGCACAGTAGAAGTTAATAACTATGCAAATAAGTCATCAAACACTTACAGTGGAGAAGGAGAAGAATGAAGGAGAAACAGATAACCTTGGGAACTTGAATGTGTTGTTTCATCAAGTCTAAGTAAGTTTTTTTGATTGCCATGAGGTTTGAGTACTCTCTTTTGATTGCTTCTAATTTTAATTTTAACTTGTAAATGTAGAGCAGGCCGTCCATGATTATGGAGCTCTTTTCCACCTTGACAAACAAGAGAGTGAGCAATATCATGTAAATAGGAAATGTCTTGAAGCAAAACAATGAAGAAATTTCAGAGTAAAGAAACTAAGAGGTGAAAAAACTGGATGATTACAGATTTGGAGTTGGTGAGGGTTCGCAGAATGTGAAGCTTTCTGCGCAGTGCTCTTCTCCTTTGTAGAGTGGAGGACACCATCTCTGCTCTTTCACTCTTTCTATCCTCTGCTTCAAGGGTTAATAAGTAAGATTTGATAACAATTGGTGGCCTGGCCTGGTTTTTATATCTAGCATTGGAAACGAGGAGTATTTACTGGATGTCTGTCTTGGGATCTTGGATTACCAAAGCTATAGTATCTATCCACTTGTCCCATATGCAATTGGAAACCGAAAAAGGGATATATATATATATATATATATAGATCTTCTTTTGTACCAATTCCAAGGAGAACCTCTAAAAGTGGAGGCGTTGTATCGTAAAACGTTAAAACAGTAAGGTACGTGAATCAAAGGGGCAATTTGAAAAGAGAATGAATGGATAGATGATGCTTTTGATGCCTAATATCCATTAAATTTAGGAGGATAGGGTAATGATGGCCTACAGAATTAATATATGTAGGGAGAGAATATGGATGCAATTTGCTAATGCAATCGCAATATGTCTTCATCATGTAGTAATTAAATAATGCGCTTCTCAACAGTAGTTTCTTATGATATAACAGATGTATAATTAGACATAGCATGCAAGCAGAGGCCCTTATTTGCTGATCGATGGATATTATGGCAACTTTCCTTTGTCTATTCGCTGAAGATTTTGGACAGACTTTAATTTTAAAATGATGAGCAGACTATATGAAACAGGGAATAGTACATAAGAATAAAAGAAGACAAGCCCGAAGGGGACAAGTAGTAGGGTTTCGTTGTCACATATCGTTCAATATGTTTTCGAATGGAAGAGAATTGGGAACTGGATTGAGTCAGTATAAGCGTGGTCTCGTTTGTGTCATTGAGAATCAGAGACAGCTAAGTCAGTCTACATTCGTACGCAGCGCCAATAATGCATGGGACATTGCAGAATTCGATCACGGGCCTCTCGTTTGGTTTCACTTTGTCTCCCAATTTCAATATATATATACAAAATGCCAACAGCTTCGTGCAGCTGCAGCTACAGCTGCTCTTTCCTGCATGTAAGTGGCCATAGATCACATGCTCTGACACTCTTCACTTCTGTTTTATTCTTTATTGTTCTTTCCTCTTCTGGGGCCACCACCGTTTGCCCATTTCAAAAGCTACCTTTCTACTCAAAAACAAATCCCATCTGTCCTGGTTTTAACGACTCTCACATGGTTAAAATCTTTTACTTTCACCTTTGACATTCAAAATTTTCTTCTCAAGTTTGCTTTTGAATCACAGGATAACAGATACCAAAACCACTGGATGCAATTAAGAGTGGAGGTTTTCTTGAATTCTTGATTGTTCATTCCCTTTAGCTAGAAGAAGCCAAGGATATAGCAACTTACTTCGCCTAAACAATGACAAGACTTGTCCACTTACACAATTTTGTCATTCTTACACAGCACACAGTACACGCATGCATGCATGCGCACAAACACAAAAGGGCAAAAGGAGGGGGATATCACTTTGGATTTTAGTACATGCATGGCTCCTTAAATCACTCTTACTAAATTTGTTTTGTTATCTGTACCAGTATGTCTACCCTCTCTTTTGAGAGTAATTAGGGGTCCTTTTCTGTCAATTTATTTTCTGATATTTCAATGTTCTAAGCCCATATTTTCATCTATTTCCTTTGTCTCTTTCTGCTTGACACATCTCTCTGCAAATGGACATGCAAGGCTCAACTTTCTATCAAATTCTTGTCTAGTTACTGACGCTGGCTGATCTCTCTTTCCTCTCTATCTGCTCGTCCATTGAATCAGGAGTCACATGAGCTGATTTTAATTGGCTCCCCGCAGAAAAGAAGTTTCAATATTTGTTCAATCAAAATCATGTCCCAAGCACAGGGCCTTATCAATTTGGTGTTTATGATTCAGTTCAAGTTAATTGATTGCTGTTAGGTAGAACAAGTATTCGAGAGTCACGTTCACGTTTAACGAGAATGAGACCCCAAGAACAGGTTGCAAATTCATCGAATTCGACTGATAACAGACCTTTCAGTATTTCAATATCAACATTTTTGATATAGCATACGACATTCTTAATTAATTAGAAATATGTTGTCAGAAAATTGACTAGTGTGTGTGCGCGTGCCTGTGTGTAGATAACCTTTATCTCTTTGACCATTCAAATTTAGCCAAGTAATCAAGGCCCATGTCATCAACTTAGTCCACGTAATCCATTTGACATTTTAACTTTGACTTGCAAGAGAGTGAGCTGCTTACATGAAGAACTTGTAAGAACTAATTACAAGAACGAAATATCCGATGAATTCTGGAAAGTAAAGGGAATAAAGCTAGGGAGAGGCCTTTATCCCTAGACGCAGAGGATTGTTCATTGGATATACTGCTTTTGAGACGAAAGCAAAGAGGGCATATCCAAGTTTCCTTAGCTTATAAATTAGGATGTATTTTGCTGTGCCATTTCCCAGCACCAATTCGGGCTACAGTTGCATTACTGGACCAATTCTCCATTGGCATTCCGCCATTAAATCAACATACAGTGGTCATTTTGTATGTTACTCGATCGTGTCCGCAAGCCAAAGGAGATTTGTCCTGCGATTCTTCCGTAATTTATAAACATTTTAACACCAGTCACTGACTCACTGTTCTTTGTTCAGCATATTAAATGCGCATGACTAGCTGCATGCATGCAGTCTCGAGCAAACTAGAATTGCAGTGGAGATATACCTGCAAGATGAAGACTGCGCCTGGTGTTGTCTCAAAATTCCCATGGATTTGCAGTTAATTAGAGACCCAGAAGACTATTGATTAACAAGAAAAAAGAGGTGGGGGAAGGACCAAAAAAAATAATAAATCACAAGCCTAATTGCTGAGAGCCGTTTGTATATACACTTAATTGTAAATGTCAGGTTCCTAAATGGCTCTGTCTAGAAGAAAAATTGTGCATTTTTCTGTATATACGGAGGTACTACTGAAGAGTTTTGCCAGCCAATTGCTCATGAATCTTGTGAACATTACCAAGTCTTGATTACGGTGACGATAAATATTATAAAACTGGATTGCGAGGTTTAATTTTCTCATAATTTTTACATTTTAAAGAGTGTCTTCCCACAAGCACAATCCATAGAAAAATCTCGAGCACCGGGGCCGATAAATACACCTACGTTTTCAGATAAAACTAGGTTGTTTCGTAAGAGAACCTCCGTAGAATGTGGGAAAGACGGTTTTTCAATTTATTATGAACAAAAAAAAAATGATATTGCACAGTCTGCAAGCTCAATGGCCAAGTAATATTTGAGGTCTTCTAGGTACCTCCAACTCAAACGCTCAAGGGTTTTGCTCTCACTTGCATGGAGCATTGGATATTCTTGGGAATGTGCTATACCAGAATACATGTTTCCTTCTCGTCGGGTTCTTCTCTCTTGAGAATCCCAATCTGAAACTGAACTTTTCATGTTCTTATTTCTTTCAATTAGTCTTGCCCGTTCCGCAAAGAAAAATATTGAAGAGCCTCAAGATTAGCAATCTTAATGAGCGCCCTTTTGCCCAAATTCATCTACTCGTATGCTTGAAGAGCCAAGGTGTATGATCATCGATTGCCTATGACAAATATTTTTGAAAGAATAGTCGATGGAATAAAACAAGAATCCATTAAGACATATGTGCACATATTTGCAGCCCCGAGTGGGCTGCTGGTCCTGATATCCCTTGGACAGAGAGGCTCCAAGTCAAAGATTTTGAGAACATTCCGTGGATCTTCGATTTCAAAGCAACTGTTTTAACCTGTTCTTATTCTTCTTGTCTATTCTTCAATATTTTCCACTAAATTACCAATTATTTTGCAAGCTAGCTGAGATTAATTATGTCGTGAGCTAGTCACAAGAAGAAAGCGAAAGAAATTGAAGTGTAATATTTCTTTCGATACCTCTTGTAGTGCAATAATAAAGTGCGGAGAGCCTCAAGGGCATCTGATAAAGTGCGGAGAGCCACCAGTGCAGACACACAGAAAGTATTGTGCTTCTCTACGATGGCATAAATACACCCCTTAAGGGCATCTCTCTGCAATGCAGCAACGATCGATCAGGTGCGGTTGTATTACATGGCAAGATCTCCATTGGCAGGCAGCCACTTAGACATGAGCTTTTCAGTGTACTCTCTGCCAAAGAAGATTTGCCCGGCAATTCCTCTGCATTATCAATTCCCTAGCCACCACTAAACATACATCAAGAGTAGTTTTATTTTGGTTTTCTCCCTTTTTATGTAATTCACAATGCATGCCACGTTTAGGGTACAAAAAATGAACAAAACTTCAATATGTGCCCAAATTATTTGCTGAGATAATTATTTTCTGCAGGAACAAGCCACTTGCACCATATGTATTTCAACGAGAGAGCTGAAATGGTATGCCGTATGCATCATTACTTTGATTTCTCTCCTACACATATGGTATATTCTCATTGCCGACAAAGAGTGCATACATCTCCTCATATTATTCAAGATCTAGATAATTTAGGGCAACTCCATTCTCTCTATTTCCTGTTAACTTCATTCCTAGCACTAAGCTTGCTCACTCTCTCCAATGATAACTCATCCTAAAGGTAGTAAAAAACTTCAAAAATATAATATATACAGTTGCCACATTGTTTCAATCACGCACGTTAATAGAACCATTTTATACATGTATGATACATTTACTAAATATATTCTTTCGTTGTCATAATAACTTTTATAGTTGAACGGAGTATATGAAGCTGTATACTCATTCTTTAATGGAAAGACTATGTAATCTGAATTTTCCAGGAATAGATCCCATATCTGAATTCTGCTTCGATTTTCTGCTAATAGATATTCAACTACTGGACCTGTGTTTGCAGGTGTAAACAACAATGCATGGAACATCCATTTAGAAGACAAACGATATATCAAGAACATATATGCTCTCGAATCTTCCATTTTAAAGCATATATTACAGCTTATTCGATCTCTTTCTCTTTCATGTCTTCTCATATTTTCTCAATTCTCTTATCAACTAAGATTCAGGAAATTAGACAGCCTTAAATGGATGCTCTATGTGAAACTTACACTCTGTCTGTTCCACTGTTACTCATGCTAGCTAGCTAGAGACACAAAATGAGAGGAAAATTGTTGACAAAAGGCATATTCTCAAGTTATGCTTATAATATATATACATAAATCATTACCATATTCATCTAATACTATTCTCAAATCGTGATCATCCAGCTGGACCATTTAACTTTGAATTAATGTTGTCAAATCTTCATGATTCTGGACCATTTAACTTGCAGAATAATTTCTATGTAAAATTTGTTTTCAGAGTTGTTGTCATGCATGAAATGGCTCGATAGAAGTCTTCTACCAGACAATGGAATTGAAGGGATTTTCCACCGGATATGCTTTAATTCTTTTAGGACAGCTTACATAACAGGTGTTCACCATCACCTCTATGTCCATGTCTTCAGATGCTGTTGCCTTTTTAACACTGGTATGAAATCATTCCAAGAAGCACCGTACCATATGCCCCATTCCCCAGCTACAGTGAGATTCTTCTGGCAGGTTTTCATCACAAATGGAAGTTCATGAATCGTTGATTATTCTATGACATAATGGGGCATTTACAGAACGGGCTAGTTTTGTTTAATCAAATTTGTTATTCAGCTAGCTTCGAAATTAATCCCTGAGGTCAGATGTGAACAGCTATGAGCAGTTGTTCTTGCCCTTCTCAGCAATCTGTGTGTACTAGGCATATGTTGACTGTAGACAAACAGATATTTTAATAGGAACAGGAATATGCCTAAGGATCACCATCATCAACGGGCTACCAGAAATTTACTTGAGGTTATCATTCCAAGTGTAACAAATCCAGTTTCCTTTCATACATACAAATATATCCAACCATATTAGGATCTGGTATCTGTGCAACTAAACAGAAATAAGCTCGATACTTGCTCTAAATCCTGAAATTGATTTCATTATTTTCACCCATAATTCAGCCCTTCAGATCCATAATTACATACTGCCTCTCAACAAGGATTGGGGTGGGAGGCACAGAGATCACTTGATCACCATACACAGGCAGTCCCTTCTAGGGCTTTGTGGTCTCTTACTTGCACTATCCCGCACTAACTAGAAACCCTTCCATCTTTTGACCACTTGGGTGTTGCTGTAAGACCAACAGGACAGAGAGTCCTTGAACTAAATTCACTGGGTCATTTCACGAACAAGTTGAAACACTGTGTCTACTTGTGGCGATTGGTTATTGAAACTTCACAAATGTAACATGTTTGCACCAGCAGGGTTTTCTTACTAAGTTATGGAGACAATCAAAACAAGAAGAAGGGTATTCATTGCATTAATCAATTAATTAGATTAATTTCAGTAAATGATATAATGATTATTTCAGTGTCAATGCTACTAATAGTATTGCAGGTTTATAACAAAATACATCTATCTCCATGTTAATTTGGTACGATAACTCATGTTATTACTAGAAAATTTATAATTAATTGTGCTTGAAGGTAACCTTTAACATAAAATGTTAGTTCCAACTTCATTTAAAAGATTTTGGTGACTATTTTTTGATATTGCATAACTATACACAACCTATTGAAAATTAATATTTAATCATTAAAAAATAATTAATAAAATTTTAAAAAAATTTATTAACTAACTAAATAATTATCAAACAAACTTAAAATCTTAAATGGAAGGAAAATTAAAAAAGAAAATTATGAATTGCAACTCAACTATTTAAATTAACTGTTTAACTAACTTTCACGAATTAAATATCTTCAAGTATATAATCACCTGCAAGTAAATAATGCAAAGATATATAAAGATTATTACGGATAGATGCTAGTGATTATGAAGAAAACAATGCACAACGCGAACCTCCTCGTGGCAATCCAGAATTATCATGGTAGTAGTTGAATGGCAGGGCAATTCTCCTTTGGCGGCGAATAGCGCTTTAGCAGAAGCGCAAAATTTTCTGCCAAAGGAGAATTGCACTGTAATTCTTCTCTACCCTCAGCACTTCCTTGCTCACTACTGTTGCGGGAACCTATCTTGGCACTTTTATTGGTGCATGACTCGGACAAGAATCCGGATATTCGTTGACAGGTAACTGGTATATGCTAGAGGATCATTCCTTTTCAGCTTACTCTTCACCCCTATGTTACCTTCATTCACGGTCCCCCTTCCCCAGAAAAGAGCTTTATGCAACTTCCTTTTCTTATACCTCAACCTCTAGGCAAATTTTCAAGCATATGAAACCGATATGTGATGTTTCAGAGTCTGTTAAACCCAAAATTAGTTCATTTTCCCTCTAATTTCCCACACATTATGTACACCATTTTCCTTGATCACAATGATTTCATGAAGTTATTATCAATGATATTATTGCAAAGAGCACAGTCACAACAATTTGACTTGCATGATGGTAAATGAACACACAAGCATTTCTAAAACATTATCATCTTCCATTTACTAAGATTTTTACAAGAATTATGCTTCTGGATATCTTATTACGCCTCTCTTTCTAATCTTCCATTTGATCCTTTCTTTGCTGTGTCTGATGCTGTGTCCGTCTTTAAGAAAAATCCTCAAGCAAAGCAAATGCAAGAAACCTTTTTCGATTCTCTTCTTAGTAGAGTATTGATGATCAGTAACCATCTTTTCACGATCTCAACTTGCATGATATACAATTGACTTTCATATATAGAAAGGACCACATAAATTGGACCGCCATTAATGTATTTTTCGTGCATCGCATTTATCTAATTTTTGTCTCCTTTATGTTGTACGAATGAAGAAACTATAGTGTTGTTGAATTTCATGTGGTAAGACTCAGAGATGCTAGAGATCATCCGGACTTCTCCCTCGCAAGTTTCACAATTGAAATAATTAATCTTTGCTTGATTTTTCGTACGAGGATGCATCAAGGATAAGAGAATAAAGCTAGCCACGAGATTATTCAGT
The DNA here is from genome assembly GCA_032401905.1 of Swietenia macrophylla. Taxonomy (NCBI): domain Eukaryota; kingdom Viridiplantae; phylum Streptophyta; class Magnoliopsida; order Sapindales; family Meliaceae; genus Swietenia; species Swietenia macrophylla. Next base: position 1,484,501 of record CP135573.1, read on the forward strand.
GATATTATTCTATCATCTGCATCTGCATCTACATCTACATCTACTTTGCCTGAGATCAAGCACACTGAGTCCTCGCTTAAACTATAAATTCGCTTACTAATCATTGCCCGATAACACTTGACATTTGTCAGACTGCATGTGAATTACTGAGCACATCTCCATCGGCAGACTATCAGCTTAATTCCTAGAAGTTTGTCTTTGCACTGGTAGTAGTGTAGCCGCCGTCTGCCAAAGGAGATTTGCTCATTAATTCCGTTGCAACATCTCTCCTTATGGCATCCACTCATGCAGCAAAGAAAGCAATCCGAAAGAGTGTTAATGAAATTCAATATCAATTATATTTTTGCCTCTGATTCTGAAGTAGGCAGCTTAGCACTGGAAGGTTTAACCTAATGGTCTGAAGAAAGTTTATGGTATCGATTTTTGGATTTTTGTCTTTGGTTTATTCATAATTTACAGTAGAGGATAGAGGGAAGTAGTTAATTAGTTGACAACGAAAATAGAAAAGGCAGTATTCAGAATAATTCAGTGTACACTTTGTTATATATCTCTATGCTGTTTCTTTTCACGCGAAAGTTCTAAATTACTTGCCCTTCTCTGGAACTTCAATGGGGAACCTGCGCACAGCCTTTTCAATTCCTTGTTGCCTTTAGTTGCTTGTTCTTTAAGCGGGTTTGATAAATTTTAGTCCTCAGATGGCATTAAGTTACAATAAAGATGAAACAGTGGTTACTTCAAGCAACTTACACAGAGCAAAAGGAAAAAATTAAATGGGGTGCAAATTAAGATATATATTCTGGATTTGATCAGGAACTTATATCAGGGTCTAGAGTATATATGGTGTTTAATAGGATTCTTAAGCCATGAAAACTATGGTATAAAAAACAGGACTGCAGCCGCATCAGCCTGACACCTCAGCAGCCTAGAGCCCACTTCTCTTGACTCGGCAGTCTCCAGCTTCTCAACCTTGCAGTGCAAGCAGCCTCTTTCTTAGCCTTCTCGTTATGCAAGAAAGGCAACCTCTGCTCTGGGACCACAAGTCTTCAGCAGTGCAGCCATTGCACCGTCATTGCCCCACGCTGCAATTTTCAGAAGCAGTACCTTAACCAATTTGCCTTTGCAAGAGTCGGTGCATTTCAAAGTTCAGCAAATATATGGGTTTTTTGTGTCCTAGCTAGCTCTAGTGCGAGCCAGATTTTTGTCTATTTTGATGATTGATCGTGAACCTGCAACAAATATAAATATCTTAATTAGTGCGCGCTCTGATCTTATTTACCAGTATTTGTGAGTAGTTATACATCAAACATAAAATGTGCAATAATGAATAACCTACTATATAGCAGATTGCCTGAGCTGATAGCTAGATTGAGAACAGAAGTCTGTTGTAATGAACCTCGACTAATGGTGATGAAATTACAATTTATAGAGATGAATGCTCAAAAGAAATCAAGCTCAGCGGGGTTCATAAGTGAATTTACAATTAGCAGCAGCTTAGACGAGGAAATACAAAGTGATTGTGAGAGTGAATGGCAGAACAAATCTCCTTTGGCAAAATAGAAGTCTGCAGAAAGCATTGGCATTTTGCTAAAGGAGATCTGCGCTGCAATTCTCAACTCCACATCTACACACACGCACGCACTCACGCACGGACGCACATATATAAGCAAGACAGAAGGAAATGAAGCACAGTGGGTTAATAAGTGATAAGTGAATTTATAACTAGCAGCAGCTTAGAGGAGGCGCACGAAGTGATTGTGCGAGTGAATGGCAGGGCAAATCTCCTTTGGCAAAATAGAAGTATGCAGAAAGCAAAGACATTTCGCTAAAGGAGATTTGCCCTGTAATTCTCAACTCCACATCTATGTTCCTTCGAAAACTAATGGTATCCCTTTGTCATATGGCAGACATCCAAGATCCCTTTATATACTGCTCAAGATGCTAATAATACATATATGTATATATTTTGTGTCAATCCCCGAAAAGTAAATAAGATTTTGTAAAATGTTTTGGATATGCTAAAGAAAGGACTGGCATATGCCAGCGTCAAAACCCAGAAGGTTCCCTTTCTCAGTCATGGAATATAATATATCGTGGTCCCAATTTCATCACCATCTCCACATCCCCCTGACATCTTCATGCTCAGCCTTCTCAGTTTTAGAGTTAAGACATCCTTAATGAAAACAAATAAAGTACGCATTCTGCTTCGTCTTCGTTTATGTTTATGTTGCTTTCACTTTAAAAAAGATAATTAAAGTAGACAATGGTTTATATTAATGACAATTTCAGAGCACAAGTCAAAATCTGGTTAAGACAAGGATAAACCAGACCAGGAGAGGATCCTCATCCTATCTCAAATCATGTGAATAGATTAGGAGAGAATTTCTGGAAGAATTACTTCTATAGGCTTGTATATCAAAGGGAATGCATACTTTACGTACAATTGTGCCAGAACTGTGAAATGTGGCACCTGCATGAGTACACGTAAAAACATGCAACTCAAATGGGAAAAGCACCGTCGCCCACCAACAAAAGAATGAGAACATGCCGCAGGATCTTCCTTCTTCAATGCGATGTTTCATTTTTCTTTTTCTCCTCTTTTTTTGAAGGGTATCTGCTTGATTGCTCTTATATTTGATGCTCCCCTTTTCAAGAAAATCAAGACTGCCTACCACGTATATATTTGTGACCTTCAGAGATTGAGAGGGCCTAGCTATATCTCTGAAGGAAGAGTCACAGCTAGCAGAGTTGAACAGTAAGTTTTCTATCTAAACCTGGATAGTTAACAAATTGATTGACAGACTTAATTGCTTTTAATAAACCTTCTGTTTGTTTCAGGAATTGGAAATAGATTTAGTTTTAAGTATCATTGTACATGATTAATAACTTCATTAGCAGTAACGGATGTGCCTAGAATATTCCTTTCATGAAGAAAACGAGAGACTTTCTCATGAACAATAAATTCTTATGGAGTCTGGGAACTGTTCATGGCGAAAAACTAAAAGGAGTATAATTGCATTACTAGGCAATTCTTCCCCCGGCAGTTGGTAACTCCTATTGCTTCGTTATCTCAAAGGCATGATGAGTAAGCTCACTGCCAAAGAAGATTTGCCCCGCAATTCGGCTTTGCTCGAATGATCAATTTTCATATGCTTGCCGTAGCACTCACAAACTCTCGTGCAGGTAGATTACCAAAACCATAACCTTCTAAGAAAGAAGAGTGGAAGGAAAATTTCTTAGCTCTCTGTATTACTTTTTTTTGCCTCGAACTATTAGTTGTTTCTGATAAACAAGACCATAAATAGTGGCACTAGAATCACGAGAATCTTGAGCACCAATGGTAATATGCATGAGTTGATAAACAGAAAGCCTTAGCTCAAAGGAATCAAGTTGCCATTACCAAATCCTTCCGTGAGAAAAAGGAAGATATGTTGCCTTCCGTCAGCACAAAGAAATGTTGCTGCATATAGCTTGATTATACGAGAATTTGAGTGTAAATTCTTCAGTTTCGTAGCATTGGACGTTCCAGGATTCTTTGAGTAGTGAAAAGCATGAAGTTCAGAATTTTTGTTGTCTCCATTCCGTAATAGTATTAACTGATCTCAATGCAAGATCACATTAGCAAAGAAAACTAGAAGAAATGGCAATTAAAGAACAACTAAACAATTTTATTAGATTCCATTGACAGGTTAGTCTGATTAAAATGTTAATTATTCGAGACCCCAGCTTTACTTGACTAAAGAGCTTAACAATGCACAGAAGATATGAATTAAGAACAGATAAAAGGAAAGGTATAAAAAAATTAGGTCAGCTTTTTATGATTCAAACCAATGGTACAGATCTTATTGCAAAATAAGAGCAGAATCTAATTGGAAATACATCGCAGTACAGCCGCTGATGCCTCTAATTGTTGCCAACTCTTGTTAAGTTGCAGATGAAGAAACCGAGCTCATACGCACCTCACGCCATCAACAATGGCCAAGAATGTGAAGGCTGTGGGGGGTCATAATCCCCTCGGGCCATAAAGCAGCCCCGTCCCTGCCATTGTCACAAGCTAATCTTTTCATCTCAAGTAAATCTAGGGAACCTGAGATATCTCATGTGCGAGGAAGATCAAATTTCTTCCCTTTTGATTCTTCGTTAATGCGCAGCCGTATAGTTCTTTACGCTGCGTGAATAATCATCAAGAATTGTGCTGCGTAAAGTATCCTTTTTGACCCACAAGACAATGTAATTGTCTGCTTGATCTTGACCATGTATGTCTTGTGTCTCTGAACTGCTTTGAGATAGTTCAGCAGTAGACTACCAAATCAGCAGTATTTAACAAAGACGATTAGTTATAAAACACAAACTACATCAAACGTCGTGCGTGTCATGAAAAAAATAATAAAATTTCAAGCTAGATACCAAGAATAAACAGAATAGTGAATGAAGTTGTTTGTTACTTGGCAAAACACTGAGGCTGAGGGAGGAGGCCTGGAATAACTGTGAGAGTGAAAAGCAGGGCAATTCTCCTTTGGCAGACAGAAGTATGCAAAATGCAAAATCTCTCTACCAAAGGAGGATTGCACTGTTATTCCTCAACCACACATGCATGATCTTGAATTTCAAACTTGCAACAGCTAGAGGAGCCCGAGTTCTCAGAGACATTCACAAGCCTTTTTATACCACATTATTCGCACCTGAATATGGATATGCCATAGAAAAGTAATAGGATATGCCAGTACAATTCCTGTAGATGTTCTCTCTTCCTCATTCATATGGGTTCATGGTCCCAAAACCTCATCATCAATCCTTTACTGAAATGCCAATTACTTATGACCTGTCAACATCTTCATTTATGCTGCGAAAATGAAGATGTCATCAACTTGCAGCTTATTTTGCCTAGATATTGCTTAGATCTATGGAGGCAAATTCCTTTCTCATTTTCTCTATAGTTTGTCGATGAGAAACGTCTTAAATGGTTAATAACTTAAGTAGTGCTTTCCACGGCCATTTAAATAGTAACTGTCACAATTAAGCATTTGTCGTCAGAGGCTGTGGTCGACGTATAGTTTGTCGACCTACTCATCCAAATGCTGTGGTCGACGTATACAATACGATATATAGGGAAGCGTTACATTTATCCCACTGTGCGAGGACCCAATGATTGAAATTAAGTTTCATGATCATACAATAACTACGTTTTAGTGCAGAAAAATCTTTCAGCTCCCGGTGACAAAGTCTTGCGGGGAATTATTCCCGAGACAATTCGCAATGTGCTCTTTTTTTTTCAAAAAAAAATTCCCGGAAGAGGGAATGGTTGTAAATTTAACCTAGGACGGGTAAGTGGCTGAAGAAGTGCGAATTAAAGTTACAGGACCACTTTCGGACCAGCCTTTTGCTACTTACCAAATAGAGAGGATGTGCCTGGAATATCCTGTTTGCATGGAGAATACCAGAGTTCTCTCGTTGCCTATATACACTTGTGGAAGTTTGACACTGTTCATCGAGCGAGAAATGATAACTGTATCAACAAAGTGAGTTGATTGAGTGACTATAACTCTCTGATACTAAAGAATGTTGTTCTTGATGTGAAGGAAGCCAACTGCAATGGATGCATTGCTGGGCAATTACTCCTTTGGCAGTAGGCTGCTCGATCGACTGCCGACCGGAGAAGCAAAGCTCACCGCCAAAGGAGATTTGCCCGGCAATTCATCCGTGCAAATGCAATCATCCTAAAATTTGTGGCAATGGACAAAGGTAAAGATCTAATTATGTCTTCCTATTGTTTGCATATTGTCACGTCCCGTTTTACTAATGGATAAGTCAAGTTACATAATATATGACTTGAGTTCTTTTAATTAAGTGACGTATTTTAAATTACAAATTTAAAAATAAATTTAAGACAAATTATATACCAAAAACGAATAATATCTTTAAATATAATATATTTTGTATATATATGTATATATATATATATATATATATATATAGATATATTACCTGTGGTCCAATTAAAATACTCGAAACAACATGTGCATTTATACTCGTGGCCTTTTGAACAAGGCCCCCGTCATGAGCAAACTTTTGACTTCATTTTTCATCTGCCATTCTTTATAGTCCCTATCTTTGCTATAAATATTCATGTTAAGTTTGTGACACATTCGATAATTGGGACTGTGTATCAAGCTATGTATTTGCAAGTCTCCAATATTGTATTCATACATCGTATGACTAACGTACGGACGTATAGAGTTGGTATAGCCTAAGCACATTTAGACATTGAGTTGACCCGACCCAAGACCATTTTAATTTCATTATCTCTTTATATATGTCAAAATAAATATTATATTGATCGTAATCTTTATTTTCGTAATGAATTATCTCATTTTTTTCTTGTGATTTATCCTTTATAATTCACAAAAATATTCTGGATATATTTAGTATTCTTTACCTTCTTATTTATTTTTAAATTTTGTATTTCATAATAATGTAAAAAATAAAATAAAAATACAAAAATAAATACATATATATAACTTGCAAAAACACAAAATTTGTATCTCTTAACTGTGTATAATAATTTATAAATACCTTACAGTGGATAATTACTGGTTTATTATATTACTGTTAATATATCATTTACGTAACACTAATAAATAAGCAAGAAATTTACTTGTAATATAAATTGCCTCACAATTTTGTATACCAACCAAGCATTACTCATTGTTTCATGAATAATGACATACGTAGTTTGATGCTGGATGCGAACGTTGTCCTCCACTGTGTCATACGACATGTCGTCCAAAGCCCCTCTCCAAAACTACTTGTCGATAGAGTTTGCAGTGTGAACGATATCAGCAGTACTAATATTACTGATAAAGAGCAAATTGCATGTTTGATTTCCATTTCTTTATTTTCGCTTGCTTGATTCGCTTTCCACGTCATATCTTCCTTTATTATTTAATTAACAAAATTGAAAAAGATTAATGGGCCAGTGATTATGGGCCCAACACTATTATGGACCCAGGAGGAAAAGGAAAGATGTATAATGTGACAGACAGAACACAGTATCTAGCAATTTGCGTCGACGTGGCAAGCAGTAATATGCAGCCTTTTCCCACGTGAGGCAGTAACAAGATGCGTGGAGGTCAAGAAACAAGGACGTTTTCAATTCAACGATTCCTTAGTTGACTTCAACTTCCAAGCCGAACATCAGCCGTCGGATGATTCATAAGAGAATCTGTATCGGCATATTCGATAAACTAGTTACCCATTTACCATAATGCCCCTGAAAAATATCTTTGACTGGTCAACGGTTTGGGTTGTCATACTGAGCCCTTGGAAAATCCACACTGATCAAGTGTAGCGTCATGTTGTTGATACGGTGTCGTATTCAGATATAATAAACAAGTGCTACCCTCAAGGAGTAAACTCGAAGCAAGAAAACAATTATTGTCGAGTTGATTGGTGCATGGCGTGTTTCAGCCAACGGTGACACGAACGTTTTCAGACAAGATGTGCAATCATTATCGTTATTGTCAGCCGTATGATCGGCATCATGAGGGTTGGGATTAATGATTCTTCTTGTAAACCATCGACTTTTATTTATGATTCACCACACGTAATAATTTCTCTTTGCTTCAGCTTAAAGCCACATCATGCACCCGCACACGTTCCAATCACTTTACTTTCCCGGAAAAGCAACCTACTCGGAGAATAAAAGTAAACGAAGATTATTGTTTAGATTACACAGCCATACGTGAGAGAAAACGTGGGATTGATTTTTTTCTGTAATATATGAACAATCTGAAGGGTACTTTGTCTTGAACCATGTCTTATATATTAAGTTTGCTTAAAGATTCAAAGGTCATTGCAGACACATTACAGTTTCTCAGATTCTTTGTTTTCTGGCCCAGCCGCCATTGATATGGACTCCGAGAAAATAATGAAACTATTCGATTCATGCTGGTTTGAGATGGAAATCTTGAAAAAACAATCAAGAACACCAAGTTATTCCAATTTTGAAGCGAACCCAGATCACCAAAATGAAGAAAAGCTATCAAAACCAGAGATTTCTCGCATCCCAACACGCCATCATAGGTCTATGAGTGCTCAATTGAGCTCGGAAATAAGCTCCAACTCGTTCTCTCTTTCACCAGACTCAGTTCTGTCCCCACCAAAACTTCAAACCATTCTATCAGGAAAAGAAATTACCGAAGAGGAAGAACCACTACAAGCTCATGTTGAAGATCATATTTCTAAGGGAAAAGCTGCTGCAACTCGGAGAAGAAAGAAAAACGGTGAAAGTAAGAGCCTGTCAGACTTGGAATTTGAAGAGCTTAAAGGGTTTATGGATCTTGGATTTGTTTTCACAGAAGAAGATAACAAAGATTCAAGATTGGTTGAGATTGTTCCTGGCTTACAAAGATTCGGAAGGAACACAGATGATAAAAGTGAGAGCCATATTCACGACCCTGCTGTTTCAAGACCTTATCTATCTGAAGCTTGGGAGGTTATGGATAGCAGAAGGAAAGAAAATCCAGTGTTGACGAATTGGAAAATTCCTGCGTTGAATAATGAAATGGACATGAAAGATAATCTCAAATGGTGGGCTCATACTGTTGCTATGTCTGCAGTTAGATGAGGAAGATTCATAAGGATCGTTTTGAATTTTTTTTTTTTTCCATTTGTTTTCATTTTCCATTCTAATTGTAAATAAAATTAAATTAATTCTTTTCTTTTATCAACATTTCAATTATCTAGCCTGGTTTCACTGCAATTCACATAGCACAATTTTCACGGAGATGTCAAGAAATGTTAAGATCAAATATCTACAGGAAAAGAAGGGATCTCAATTTCTCATAGAGCTATGTGAAAACAATGGGAAGAAGACAGCTTGGGTTAGGTAACTATTATCAACCCATAAAGCAAAGCACATCTAAAAAACCTGTGCCGAAGACGACATATATATCGATACAAAGCCTCTGGTATTCCTTCATATCAGCCTGTATATCAATTCCTGTATCACCAACATTTCCTGTTGGTCTAAGTATATGTCATTGGCCTTGGCCAATAAATACATGTCAGATTCGTGGCAGAAGAGATCAACGCAGCTCGTGCATCACAGAGAGCATTTGCAGATACTAACGTGTTACCAATTTACTCTTTGGTCATCCGGTTTGCCTCTACTTCAAAAACTTGGCTAATTGAGACAACCAATCGGCAAAGAAAAGACATATAATGGTTCACATGTGAACAATAAGCAATGAAACTGGAAGTCATAGAGTTTCTTTCGGAAAAATATACATTCAATAATTACAACAAGACAACAACAAGAGCGTACGAAATGCATGAAAAGATTATGAAAGGGAACCACGAACAACCTAAAGTTATGACATTTTAGACAAAGTTAGGTACATAAATAAAGAATGAACAGTATTTGCCGACAATGAAAATAATACATAAAAAGGCCATAGGTCGAGCATGCTTGAAGTTTAAGCTCTAGGGCTTATATTATTTTATCCATGCATCAATTATGTAAGCATGAAGATGAAGTCCAAGCACCAAATCCCATATGTTCTTAGCTAAGCTAGCTTCCACTTTACGAAGAAAAGTGTTCAACTTTTATAAATTCTTGTAAACTTACCCATGATTAATGCAGGTTCAAGGAAATAAAATAATGTTTGTTTTGTCTCTTTAACGTATTGTTTTCCCTCTTAAATTATTCCATATGCCCATTGATTAAACTTTTAATAAATATATTATAAAGTACTCGATTGGGAGTGAACGAAAAAAAAAAAAATAAATTTTTTTTACTGTATTAATTGAATTATAAATTATTTTATTTTTTTATTTGTCACTGATAAATAAATTTATTTTATTTTATAAATTAAATGGTCTCATTATATTAATTATATTGACATAATAAAATCGTCTAATTTAAAATTTTTTTTCTTATTTAATTATACTATATATAAATATTTATATATTTTAATATTTTTTAATACTTTTAAGCAAACTTAAATTTTTTTTTAAAATACCGTGATTTGAACATGTATAAATTCAAAAGAAAATTTTTGATAAGAGTGATTTTTTATCTATTTTAATTCAAATATTAATTATTCCGTATTTTATTTATTTTTTCAAATATTTTATTGAAAATGTGAAGTATTTTTTTGTTGATTAACATGAGACAAACACCAAATTGATATATCAAATTGAAGTTTCAAGCTTTTGGTACAATGGGATTATTGGTAAAAAGTAATAATGATTACCCCAAAAATTCAAAAATAAGAAGAAGAATTTTTAAATCGCTTTCCACGACCGTTGGGCAACTTTCTTTCTCTCTCCGATGTAAATGCGACTTCCCACATCGCCCACTGACAATTGCCACTGGTTTTTCTACGAGACCAAAACTACCCTCGTATGCTATTCAGAAACAGGGCAAGAAATTAGGTTAATGTGGTCTTTGCATCAGGAAGATCGAAGAGTATTGTGCTAAATATTCCTTGTTTGACTCTCCAAGTAGAAGCCATTTGCATGAAATCTCTTGCAAAATACAACGCCTGTCTCGTTTGTCTTGTAAATAATGTGATTATTATTACATTCTGGTCTCTGTTTTACTCATGCTTGTAGCTTTTCTTCCGTTTGGTTCTTGCTTCTCATGGATTGTTCAGAGATTGAAGACAGCCTAGGCTCTCTTTGGTTCTTCTCCAATGTTCTGTCGTCGAGAACTCGGCAGTTTGGTCATGCAGTCAACGAAGATGCAGTAGAAGAAGAACCAGCAAAAGCCAAGAATCAAAATGAAGAAGAAACAGAGATCAATGAGTCACCAAGCGCTGAGGATTTGGTTCCAATATGTCCCAGATGTGGGGAATTAGCGGCTGAAGTTCAGGCAAGGCAAGTGCAGAAAGTGGAGGAATTCTCAAAGCCGGCAGAAGAGAAGAGAAAGACTAGTAGTAGTAGAAGAAGAAGAAAAACAAGCAAGAGAAGCTTGTTTCACGAGAAGAGAAGGATTCTTGGAGAGCTTGATCTAGGATTTGATTATGCGAAGATGGATTCTGAGTGGGTTTTTGACGAGTATAAGACAAGAAACGAGCAGCAAAACTTTGGAAATCAGCATCATACGAACATGAAGATGCCTCCATTGAATGATAATATGGCCATGAAAGAACATCTCAAATCGTGGGCTTATGCAGTTGCCTGTACTGTCAGATAGGAAAAAAAAAAATTGTGGGTCAAGATAGATTTAACTAGAAATTTTTTGCAAGATTTAACTCTAATTTATGTTCTCTCTCTCATTTCTAATTACACCAAATGCTGTTTAACTGGTAAATCCTGGTATTTTCTTAGCATTAACAGTGGATGTCTTATAGTAGGCTTTGACATTCTAATGAAATTAAAGTAACTTCGTTTTTCTTTCTTCTTCGTAGTTGTTTTTACTCTGTCTTCTACTGCATATTTTAACAGATTGCGATGTCTTGCTGTCACGATGAATCGGTGTTGATAACGAAAATTTCAAAAATTCAAGCTTGGTCTGGAGAAAATATTGAAATTTGGATATCTTAATGCAAACCATTTCTTCTTACCATGTTATCAAAATTTACAGAATGTTAATCTAAGTTGAATTAGGCAAGTATCAAACAAATACTCAAATATATAAGCTTTCAGTATTTTTTTTTTCTTTTCGGGCAGCCGAGTTGTTCCTCTTTATCCCCACATACCTCTAAACAATGAGACAGTTAATCATAATTCTGAATCATTTTATGTATTAATTCGTAACATGATACAGTATTCTGTCTCTAAAGTTACATAGTCAGTCACAAAACTGACCAATTCATGCTAAATAAGAATTCTGAAACCTTTATGGTCAATTCAGCTTTATACAGAGTTCAATTCTTTTGTGTGATTATTACCAAGTTCACGGATTCACTTTGAAACTCAACTGATACATCTCTTTCAACATATTAGCTCTGTCTTCGGTATAGCAATGCATGGATAGTTGTTTCAACTTTGATCTGATTCAGAGATCTGATCGACCTTTTTTTCTCGGACAGAGAGAGGTACGAAACCTAGCTGCCATTCGAAAGATACGACACCGTAAAGGGAAGGTTCTTCCATGTCCTGCCAAGCATAAATTGTAGAGTTCTTACCATTCGGTTTGTTCTTCAGGACCAAATATGACGTAGTTTTAGTAATGGGCTGACTGTCAACAATTGACCCAATCAGTGCAGTCCGAAATCGGTCTAAACCCAACAACATAACAGAAGTTCACGACCCTACCAAGCCTGAGAGGGGGGCGTACAGCACGGGTATGACGGAGGCAGGGCCGAAGCCTCGGCGGTTGAAATGTCACTAGGCCGTCACCACGAGCTGCATCGCCTCACGTGACCGTCCCGGCCTTGTTGGCACTTCCGCTGAGGTAGTCAGTTACTTTCTTTAACCTTCTGGTTTCAGTTGCTATTTAATTATAAAATCCTTCTAACTAATCAATTGATGGAAAATAGGATGGTTGCGTTTGCTGGTTTGATTTACGATGCAAGGATGTGCAACTTATAACTGAAGTCGGGAATGAACCTGTTGCTTCACTGTTTCTGAAGTCAGGTGAGCTTCTTCGGCTTATTATATTGCCTGCCTTCATCATCTGTTATTGCAGCGATTTGTGAAGCTCGTTAATCGCTCGTGAATACAGCGATTTGCTGTATTCTATATGGCTTGGTTAGCTATTTTTGTATCTAATTCTAAATGATTTGGTACTCTTTGGAGTGTTTTTGTAGTAAGTATTTAAGTAAAAGCCCTTCCTGGAAAAATGCTATCTTTCTGGAAAGGCACGTATCAACTGCTACTTCACAAAGCCCTTGAGTCACTCATGAAATGAAAACTGCAGACTGATTTCTTGTTAATGATCATTGCTGGACACAGGGAATGAAGATGTTGTCTAAGTTTCCTCGGGAAAGGAAGTCAAATCTTTTGATGTGCACATGGTAATCCTCTTTTGGCTGAAGCACAATCTTTTTCCTTCCTTCTGGGTTCCTAACTATAAATTCTTTTCTTCTGTGTTTGTAATATGTAGATTTTATTATTCATCAGAAAAAAATCATACTTTTTTTCTGCCAACAAATCTTTTGCCAAGCATTTGAAGGCTACCTCATGGTCGCAATTAGAGAGCTACAATTATAACAGAGAGGATATAAATCAGGTAATGTGTTAATGTAAAGTTAGATTTTCTAGCTATGTTATTCTTTTTATTTGTTTTCATCTTTGAGTTGATTGGTTTATTGTTGTATCATATGCAAAAATTTTATTTTGATATTTGTATCTAAACGATGATGATCCATCAAAAGCTCTTTTAAACAAAGCTTGATTTCACAAAAGCAGGTTGCTTGCAATTCTAAGTCATTTTTTCTTGCTTGCGCAGATGATGCTGGTGATGTTAAGGTATAGAGGTTATTGAGCAGACATAACAACATTAGTTTTTGCATTATTGATAAATGTGTATATTTTATCATGTTATTAAGACTACATCATTTGATCCTCTCTCTCTCTCTCTCTCATACTGTCTCATGCTTGCACAAACATCAACTCACCAATAATTAGCATCAACTAGTGTCGTCTTTGTCTCCTAGCTTCTGGAACTCAAAAAAAAAAAAAAAGTATCTCGTGTTTAGTAAAGCTGTTGTTTTGAAGGTTTTAGTTATTGATTATCATTCATGTGGCAGATCATTGACATTCGCCAGCATTGCGCATATAAAACACTGAGAGCTGTCCATTCAAGTGTATCCTACCTTAATATGCATCATGTTAGAATTAAACATGTTAATATGGATCATGTAAGGATTAAAAATGCACTTAGTTTCTCATCAATATCTGTGCTGTATATCTGGTACGATGACAGATTTCTTTCTTTCTGAAAATTTCATTTACATGTATCTCAAACATATCTAAATTACTGTAGAAACTTTCTATATTTTCTTGTTCCCGTTTTCTTAATTAATGTCATTATTATTTTTTTGATTAATCTCTCTTAGTTGTAGACATTTTTTCATAATTCAGTCACCTTAACTAACATTATAGATTTCTTAACTATTCATCCCCTGGAGATCTTGGGAAGGTAACACCTTTTATGTTTTTATTATGCTCTTTGAAATAAAATCTCTCTTTCCTACTCATCTGTGTGCCAATAATAAACAATAGCATAATTAATGCAGACGGAATAAAAATTGAAAATTTTTCCTACGAAATGGCACCTCATTTTAACGTATTTAGTATTTGTTGCTGTTGTTGGAATTGAGCCTAAGACTGCACAACCCTCTTCCAAGACTCCATTGGTATACAGTCTTTGACTCATTGAATTTTTTTTCTCAAAATGCTCCCTATCCACCACCATCAATGATGAAAATATGAAGTTCTTTGGCTTGAGGATATTGTATCCAACAACCCTATAGTAATAGTATGGTAAGAGCTTCCAATTCTTGCGGTATCCTGATTCAGTATAAAGACCATTTCTACCTTCGATTGCCTGACAGTTTATTGACTGCAAATACGTGGGAGTCATTTTATGATGGTGTAATTGTATTGGTTTTGCTGGTGTAGTCTTCTGACTCTTTTATCTGCATCTAAGAGGTTCCTGTTGTTTCCAGAGTACACTTTCTTCACACTGTTGTTGATGAATGTTGAAGGCGGCCATATGCTAAAAATTTATAGAGCATATTGTTTGTAGGTCTGAATGTCAAATGCCCCCAGTAAACTATTGAATAATGTCACCAATACTCTCATGGTTCTGGCAGCCGTTTGGAACTGTGTTGTTTGGGGATGAAATTTCTACAATTCTGTCATAAGCAAGTTTGGTCTGTTTGACTAAGTCACTATGCAGATGTTTTGTTACCATGCATTCAACATAATTAATCAAACATGCATCTGAGCCAGTAATTTTTTTGACGACTACGTTTTCTTTTGGGTAATTCTGACATTTATTATTGAAGGTTTGGATTTGAAGCTTGTCATGTGGGACTTCTCCAAAGGGTGTTCAATCAAGGATGTGGATTTTGGTATGATACGAGTCTTAATTTTGTTTGCCTCTCCTTTGCGGGTTTAATAATAAAAAGAGTGCCTGCGTGGAGTCTATACTGATGAACCGAAAATTAAACATGGAGTCTCAATGGGCATTATTGTTATACAAATTGATCAGATTTTTCTTGTACATTTTGTTTATTGCAGGCTTACCTCAAAGGAACAATAGTAATGTATGCCATAACCCTGCTTTTGTTCATGCAATAGCAATTCCAGGTGTTGATATGTTAGACAAAACGGACAAGATATGTGCCGTTGCTACAGGTGATGGTGCTGTCGATGTGATTAATATTGAACCAGAGCTTACTACAAGTAGGTCAAAAAGTTCCACAAAAGCCCGGAAGGGTTCTCAATCCACATTGAAAGATAATTTTTGGACTGCAGAAATGGAAATTCTAGATCAAAATGATGGAAAGAGGCTGCGTCTAGATTACTCTTTGGGTGGCCATACTGTTGCTGCTTCTTCTGTAGCACTTTCATTGTTTGGGGTACTTAATCTCGGAGGTAATAATAAGTCTGTAAAGGTTTGGGATTGCTCGAGATTTCTTCATGCAGGCCAGACTGGTATCAACAATGATCTTCTACATGTGACCATCAATTTGAACAGTAAGGAGAGCTTCCTTCTTTTGATTGAGTTATTGGTGGTTATATATTGTTATTTATCAATTTTTTCTAGGAAGTATTTCATCTCTGACCTCCCAATATGGCAGGTTAATTGGCTCTGCACCACTTCAATTGAATCTGAAAACCTTGTCGTCTGTGACACTTCCAAAGTAGTGAAGGTCTATTCAATTTCCTAACTTAAAGCTACTGCCATCGACTATAATTGATGTCCCTGGAGAGCGTGACCCAACATGAAATTAGTTTTCTGTCTTGATCAGAGTTGCATAATTTCTGAAGAATATGCCTATCTCAAGCAAGCTCTGCACAGGTATCAGCCTTGCTGCACTGCTTCCAGCAACCTCGGAACATGGAACACACTCCTGAACCCATTATAATGTCATGTATCCTGATTAATAGTTATTTATAATGCTATCTTCTGAACACAGACCTTGTGAAGAAGGCCTTCATCATATCAAGTTTTGCAGGAGAAAAACATTTCTTTAGGAAATGTATAGTTTTGTAAATAGTCTTACTCCTATAATTGGATGGTGGTACGATGATGTGATGTGGTTGATTTTACATATGTTTTTATTAGGTCTGATTCTTTCCTTATTTATTTCAAATTTAGTAAATATTTTTAATGACATGATCGAATATTACTGACCCAAATCCTCTATTTTTTTTAATACCAAAAAATAAAAATAAAAAATAATAACGATAAATCCAATTACAAATTCACTTCCTCTTTTAAATGATTTGCATCTGCAGTTGATGCGTGTTTTAATGGACATAATCAAGCCTTGTATACGAACTGACCCATATACGTATTTGTATGGGGGACTTGACAGAGAAGAAATGTTAGTTAAAGATGTACCCCGCTCAACCGAAACCTTCCTTAAACTTCCCGCAAAAATTTCAAAACATTTCTCTGATACTATTCAACAGCGACATTGCTTCTCATCTCTCTTTTCCCTGCAACAATACCATTTGACACCAACACCTCAACCTTCCAGACCCCTCCTCCTCCAACCACCGCCCTCTCACTGCCATTTACCAATATGCCATTACCTCATTTTCGCAACAAATGCCCAGCTTTGCTTTGCCTCTTTCTTATAAGAACGACATTCGAACAAGTTTTGAGAATCAGAGGGAGAATCCCGGATAGAATTTGGTATTGGGTTTCTTTGGTGAAGTTTAGTCAGGATGATGCAATCTGGGGTTCCTGTATGCAACACTTGTGGCGATCAGGTTGGGCTTAATGCTAATGGTGAAGTGTTTGTTGCTTGCCATGAGTGCAATTTCCCAATTTGCAAGGCTTGTTTTGATGATGAAATCAAGGAAGGTCGCAAAGCTTGCTTGCGCTGTGCATCTCCTTACGATGGTATGTCTCCAGCTTTGAAAACGAAAATTTTTTGGTTTAGCGAAAGGGCTCAAGCTTGTGGAGTATACTAATTTGTTTGTTGTTGTTGTTGTTGTTGTTGTTGTTTGCTTTATTAGTTGATTCTTCTTCACTGTAATATTTAGTATTGTTTAATTATTGGTTATTTAGTGTACTTACAGACTAAATTAAGAACATCTTGGATGATTGGATAGGTATGGATAGGTATTAGAGAAAACACAAACTCAAAACTGTTACAAGATGATGCAAATTTTCAACTTCTGTTCGGTAATTTCTCAAGTGCATAGCAGGGATCAGGATCAAAGATTTTCATTCTCTTATCTTGGCCTTATCTATTCTCTCAAGATCAGTTTTCCCAACACTCTGTTTGAATCTTATGAATAATGAGAGAAAAGGAAAAGAATGCTGAAATAAAACTGAACGTGAGCGTTGGCATTGATGATAACTCCTATAAACAGTTGGGAACAATTTTCAGAAAGATAATCAAAGCTTTCATTTTGATATGGTTGATATCAGTTTTCACATCCAAAGTAGTCATTTTTTCTGTTAATGTTTGGCCCTCATCATTCAATGTGCTAAGTAAATTGCGTGGCTGTATACTCTCCAGAGAACTTGTTGGATGACGTTGGCACAAAAGAATCAGGCAATCAATCCACAATGGCCGCTCACCACGGTAATTCTGAGGTATGATTGTCTTCATATGCGCCTCCAATTCTTAATAAGTTCAGATAAAACAGAATACCAGTGTTTTCTTTTTTAATAAATATGTAATTTGAAGTTCAACCAAAAATCAATTTCTTGCCTGCAGTTTATGTACTGAGTTTCGGAATATGAGGATGCTAACAGTGTTCCGCTATACATCTTGTTTTATACAGAATACAGGAATTCATGCTAGACATGTAAGCAGTGTATCTACTGTGGATAGTGGTAAGTAACTCAGATTTCTTACATCATAGTTGTCGAACTTCTACTATTTTTGCTAAATCATTATTGATTTTCTTATCTGGTCTATTCATGAAGAATATAATGATGAATCGGGGAATCCAATTTGGAAAAATAGAGTGGAGAGTTGGAAGGATAAAAAGAACAAGAAGAAAAAGACTGCTCCTAAGGCTGAAAAAGAGGCTGAAGTTCCACCCGAGCAGCAGATGGAAGAGACACAGCAGTAAGTACATGGCTGAATTTCCACCCAGAATAAATTTATACTAATATCTGTGATTTTTGGTTTCTTTTTTTTTCCATTTTCCAAAGACCATCTCTTTCACATTCTACATTGGTGTCATAAGTATGGTTTATTTGTTCATGATAAATGACATAGTTAAGTGTCAAACCAGGCAAATGTTTGAACTGCTTTGATTTTAATAAAAATTGATGTTGTTACTTAGATTCTTGTTTGCTTTTTCAGGGCCTCAGAGGCTGCGCAGCCACTTTCTGTTGTTATTCCCGTACCAAAAAGAAAACTGGCACCATACAGAACTGTTATTATAATGCGTCTGATCATTCTGGGTCTTTTCTTTCATTACCGGGTGACACATCCTGTTGATAGTGCTTATGGTCTATGGCTCACTTCTGTCATTTGTGAGATCTGGTTTGCTTTTTCTTGGGTGTTGGATCAGTTCCCTAAGTGGTCTCCCATTGATAGGGAAGCATATGTTGACAGGCTCTCTGCAAGGTAGACGCTCTTGAATGCAAAACTTTCAGACACATGGCTTTAATTTTTTATCTGTATACCTAGCTGTTGTCATGTCGAATGTGTAGATCAGGTGGTTGCATTTATTGTCATGCCAGGTTTGAAAGAGAGGGTGAACCCTCTGAGCTTGCTGCTGTGGATTTTTTTGTGAGTACCGTTGACCCATTGAAAGAACCTCCATTGATCACTGCCAATACGGTGCTTTCCATCCTTGCTTTGGACTACCCTGTGGATAAAGTTTCTTGCTATGTATCTGATGATGGTGCTGCCATGCTTACATTTGAATCTCTCGTAGAAACAGCTGACTTTGCAAGGAAATGGGTTCCATTCTGTAAAAAGTTCTCAATTGAACCCCGGGCACCTGAGTTCTACTTCTCACAGAAGATTGATTACTTGAAGGACAAAATTCAACCTTCTTTTGTGAAAGAGCGTAGGGCCATGAAGGTAAGCATTTCAGGCTGAATTTGGTCACAAGTCTTGAATGTTCATGCAACTTCATTATTGGAATAAGTTATGGATTAATAAGTGATTATCAGCCTTATTACTTTTTTTTTTCCCATTTTTTGTTACAGAGAGATTATGAAGAGTACAAAGTCAGAATTAATGCTTTAGTAGCAAAGGCTCAAAAAACACCTGAAGAAGGATGGACTATGCAGGATGGAACACCTTGGCCAGGAAATAACACCCGAGACCACCCTGGAATGATTCAGGTTAAACTTTCTTTTGTGTGTGTTATTTATATTTAGTATTTAAATTTAATCAAATGAGAACTTTTTATCTTTTGAACAATGCTGAAATCTGATTACTAAAAAGCCAATACCATTTGGTATATTGATACTTTCTCGTTTGCTAGATGAGGAGTGTTTACATTGCATTTACAAAGATTTGATAATCTGTTTGCGGAAATTATGCGAACATATTTGTAGATATGTTTTAGAGTTATTTGAACATATAAAATATATCCTGCAGTTAAAGTTCTGGGTATTTTACGAAAATGCTTTGTATTTCCTTTGTTGTGCTAAACTGTTTCTTCTATCTTTTCAGTAGATCACTTAAGCATGCATTGGATATCAGTCTATGTGCACTGATATGTACATACAGGTTTTCCTCACAAAGAACTTCACAATATTTTAGTTTCAATTTTGACACAATTGCTTTTTTCTTTTTCCTTTTCAGGTTTTCCTAGGAAACAGTGGTGCCCGTGACATTGAGGGAAATGAACTTCCCCGACTGGCTTATGTTTCCAGGGAGAAGAGACCTGGCTACCAACACCACAAAAAGGCCGGTGCAGAAAATGCTCTGGTATGTGCACGGGGTTTAAGATTATTAATACTCAAAAGACACTAAGTCATATTAATATTGCAAAGAATGGCTTCATACAGGTGAGGGTATCTGCAGTTCTCACAAATGCTCCTTACATCCTCAATCTTGATTGTGATCACTACGTCAACAACAGCAAGGCAGTTCGAGAGGCAATGTGCTTCATGATGGACCCACAAGTTGGTCGAGATGTATGTTACGTGCAGTTCCCTCAGAGGTTTGATGGCATAGACAAGAGTGATAGATATGCCAACCGCAACACAGTTTTCTTCGATGTAAGCATAATCTAGCTCAATCTACTCGTTAATGTACATTGGTTGTCATACTGGGTATAAATTGTAAATATATGGGGACAATTCTGTAATGGAGGGAACTAAATGACAGAATATTGTAGCTGTTTTTAATCATGATGTGAATTTTCTTCTCTTTATACGCTCACTTTCTGAAAATTTAGCAGCAAAATAATAGATTGAAAACTGCATGAATTGCTGAGTTCTATTATTCTTTGGATTCTGATTTCAGGTTAACATGAGAGGGCTGGATGGAATTCAAGGACCAGTTTATGTGGGAACCGGTTGTATGTTCTATAGACAAGCACTTTATGGCTATGGGCCTCCTACAATGCCTAATTTACCCAAGACTTCCTCATCCTGCTCATGGTGTGGCTGCTGCTCCTGTTGCTGCCCCACTAAGAAGCCCACTAAAGATCTCTCAGAGGTTTACCGAGATGCAAAACGTGAGGAACTAGATGCTGCTATCTTTAACCTCAAGGAGATTGATAGTAAGTCTCAGTTTTCGAGGCAATCAAAGTTGGGCTAATAGTTCATGAAGTTCTCAAATAATAGGATATGATTGGGCTTTCTTCTGCAGATTATGATGACTACGAGAGGTCAATGCTGATCTCCCAGATGAGTTTTGAAAAGACTTTTGGCATATCTTCTGTCTTTATTGAGTCTACACTAATGGAAAATGGAGGAGTCGCCGAATCTGCCAATCCTTCAACGCTTATCAAGGAAGCAATTCATGTCATAAGCTGTGGATATGAAGAGAAGACTGAATGGGGAAAAGAGGTGAGTTTCTTTTTGTTCTTGCTTAAAACGATAATAATTTGTTTTATTCCATTTCCTTTAACCAGTACTTAGGCATTACATGTACTTAATAGTCTCTGTTCAAACTTATTTCACCTACTTAATGGACTAATCCAGAACTTTGGTTTGTCTTCTTTTCCTCAGATTGGTTGGATTTATGGGTCAATCACTGAGGATATCTTAACAGGTTTCAAGATGCACTGCCGAGGATGGAGGTCAATTTACTGCATGCCCTTAAGGCCTGCTTTCAAAGGATCTGCGCCCATCAACTTGTCTGATAGGCTTCATCAGGTTCTACGTTGGGCTCTTGGGTCCGTGGAGATTTTCCTGAGCAGACACTGTCCCCTCTGGTACGGGTTTGGAGGAGGACGCCTCAAATTGTTACAAAGACTGGCATATATTAACACCATTGTCTACCCATTTACTTCCCTCCCTCTTGTTGCTTATTGTTCGTTGCCCGCCATTTGCCTTCTCACAGGAAAATTCATTATACCAACGGTAATTTCCTTCAATACCCCTTGTCCTGGACATACTGCATAATTTTGTATAGTTAGGTTTTAAGTAAAGCACTTACTTCATAATATTTTTTAACTTGGTTCAGCTCTCCAACCTGGCAAGTGTCCTCTTTCTTGGCCTCTTCCTCTCCATCATTGTGACGAGTGTTCTTGAACTACGATGGAGTGGAGTCAGCATCGAGGACCTGTGGCGTAACGAGCAGTTTTGGGTGATTGGAGGTGTTTCAGCCCATCTGTTTGCCGTCTTTCAAGGACTTCTAAAAATGCTTGCAGGGCTTGACACCAACTTCACTGTCACAGCAAAAGCAGCAGACGATTCAGAATTTGGGGAGCTCTATATTATCAAGTGGACAACACTCTTAATTGCTCCAACAACTCTTATCATTGTCAATATGGTAGGCGTTGTTGCTGGTTTCTCTGATGCATTGAACAAAGGATATGAATCTTGGGGACCCCTTTTCGGCAAAGTGTTCTTTGCCTTTTGGGTGATCCTTCATCTATATCCATTCCTCAAGGGTCTCATGGGTCGCCAAAACAGAACTCCAACCATCGTTGTTTTATGGTCAGTACTGTTGGCTTCTGTCTTCTCACTTGTCTGGGTAAAGATCAATCCATTTGTGAACAAAACAGACGACGCAACCGTTGTTGGCTGCATTTCTATAGACTGCTAAGTTTCTGCCAAGAATTTTCTCCAGTTAGCCCCACATGGAACTACAGTGCAGAGTGCTTTCAACTAAGTTTTGAATATAGTTGCTACTAATATTATTGTTCCCTGCCGAGTGATGGAAAATGCAGTATGTAATTTTCCTTGCTGTAAAACGAAAACAATAGAAAGATTAATGAAAGATTGTCCAATTTTCTTCGTTTGTTGCACCCTCCTTTGCCTTAACTAGGTGGGAACTCCTTGAATTTGTTAGTTGATATGCCCTTTTCATGTTACATCAATGGATATGGCTCTTCTCTTGCAGATGGCACATGCTTTTCTACAGGAAAAATGTCAAGCAACAGAGACAGTCCTCAACGGTCACAGCTCACATGCCTACAGTTCATTAAATTTTACCGTTTGTTCCGCACTCAAAATGTGGTCCTAGACCATCTTTTGCCTATAGAAGTCAAAAGTCAAATATCTAAGACTAGATTTTATGCAACCTAATCGTCCAACTCATAGTATTCATACTAATATCATATATCATTTTTTAAGTAAAATCTCTCTTTCAATATCATATGCTGAAAGAAAAATAAACTGGTTGATTCAAAATCTTTTAGTCAAAAATTAAAACAAAAAATTATTAAATAAAATAGTATTATTACATTAATATAATTGATATAATATGATAATTTAATTAAAAAATAAAAAATATTCATTAATAATGAACAAAAATTTTATAAATATCTCTTATATGTTAATTAAATAATAAAATTTTTATTTAATTTTTTTATTCACATTAATAAATAATTTTTTATTATTTTATTAATTAAATAATTTTATTATATAATTTATGTTGGCTTAATAGTACTGTATCACGCAAACTTTGAGTTTGCATAGCAAAATCAAATGTCAAATATTTTATTGTTCATATTTTAATTAAATGAAGGGACCTAATGGAGCCAGTTATGAGATATGGCAAGCCAGCCACAATGATATGGCATTGATTTTCCTAACACATGTTCATATTCGGTTGCCTTCAGTCACCTTGAAGTTGAAGACATTATTGAATCCAAGAAATTAAATTAACAATTTTCTAGACCAAGTCATTGGCAAATCCATGTGGGTTCGTTGCAATTTAGAAATTATCATTATGCTTTTGTCATAAAAAGTTGGGAAACGTAGCAATGAGGAAACAATAGAATCCCATAGCCTAAACGATGTGTGTTTGCCCAAGAAGTTGTGTCTTTATATAATCTTTGCTTGGTGTAAATAAAAAGCAAAGTGTCCATTGCCTATGAGTGCAAAGCAACTACTGAGAGGATAAATTAGAATTTCTACCCATAAATCTCTATAATGTTCAATATTACTACAATACAAACATGTTATGGACAATGTCGTTGTCTAGACCATTTCTTAACAGAGTTAGTTGCATAGTATTTATGAACAAAAGGTATCTAACTACTAGATGTGGTCATGGATTCCCAAAATCCGAATAGAATTGAGTTGTTTGAGAACAAATAAAAGAGGAGCGTGGGTTATAAGAGAAAAATGCAACGAGAAAAGGAAAGAAGAAGAGCTGGATGCCACACACAAGTCCAGCCGAAAGGGTATTGGACAGCTTACATAGAGAACAGCTACATGAATTTAATTTAATTGTTTTAATTGCTCTCAAAGGAACGGAGACAAATGCATTTTCTTCTACAGAAGATAAAAAAAAAAAAAATGCATGTGGCTGCCACATTACTCATTTTTTACACCCTTTGCTTGCTTATTATTTGCAGAATAACCTCATTTCGGTTCTTTTTGTGGCTTCCTCTCTCCCCAGTGGACGAAATCGAATTTTGAATTAATCAGACCATTGTGTCATGATGTTACACTATGGGGAGAAAGTACTTATTTATGAAGCTGGTGAAGTTGTACAAAATGATGCAAGTAAAGAGAATACACTCGAACACAACTGTCATTCACTTCACTTCACCTCTTAAATCTAATCCTCCTGTGCTGCTGCTTTCGTTCATCTCTTTCTACTTTCTCACTTGGCTTCACTTCTCAACTCCCCTAAGCTCATTTACCATGAAACCACCGCCGCCACTACCATTCCTCCTTTTTGTCCTCCTCCTCATCACCACCGCTTCTGCTGCCGTCTCCACTAACGCCACCAAAGCTTTGCCTCCCACTCCTGCCCCCACCGTTGCTCCGACCCCACCAACAGTCGCTTCATCCAATCCTTCTCCCTTAGACCCCAAACAAGTGAGGGCTCTCCAATCTCTCAACCTTCCCACTAGAAACGCTTGTTCTCTTTTCAAATGCGATTCCTCAAAACCCTTCAGCCATCTTATGTCTCTCCGTCTTTCCAACTGTTCAGATGACATCTCACTCTCCTCCACAGCTCTCAAATCTCTATCCACTATCCAAAATCTGTCTTTTTTTAACTGTCCTATAGCTCCCATTCATTTTCCCATCGATCTTTCTCTTTCACTTCACTCCTTTTCTTGCATTCGCTCCCTTCGTCACCTCTCTGGTGTTTTTCTTGCTCGTTTTGTCAACCTTACGGATCTTACTATTGTTAATGTGCCTGTAAATACTAGTGGTCTTTACGTGATTCTTGGTAACACGCGCAAGCTGAGATCTGTCACCATTTCTAATGCGAGTCTCACTGGTTATATCCCCAAGCATTTGCATTCCAACCTTACCCATGTTGATTTTTCAGGTAATAAGCTCAAAGGAAAGATACCTACTTCAGTTACTCTTCTGGAGAATCTTGAACTCTTGAATCTTTCTTCAAATGAGCTAAATGGAGAGGTACCCTCTGCGATTGGTGACTTGCTTGCATTAAAGAATATGTCTTTGGCTTCC
Source organism: Swietenia macrophylla (assembly GCA_032401905.1). Lineage (NCBI taxonomy): Eukaryota > Viridiplantae > Streptophyta > Magnoliopsida > Sapindales > Meliaceae > Swietenia > Swietenia macrophylla. The sequence continues at coordinate 1,509,669 of CP135573.1, forward strand.
AACTCATTATCTGGGTCGATCCCTGAATCAATGTCATCACTGACAGACTTGGTTCATCTTGATCTGAGCTCAAATCAGTTGAATGGGACAATACCGAAGTTCTTTTCTGAATTGAAGAAGTTAAGGTACCTGAATCTTCAGAACAATAGTCTTCATGGTGTTTTACCATTTAATGGATCTTTTATAAAGAGATTGGCTGTGCTCAAGGTTGGTGGGAATAGCAATTTATGTTATAATCATACGGTTTTGTCATCAAAATTGAAGCTTGGGGTTGCTCCTTGTGATAAGCATGGATTGCCAATCTCTCCACCACCAGCCAAGGATTCTTCTGGTGATAGTGAAAATGATTCATCTGATTATGATGATAGTGATGACGATTCTAGCCAGAAGCAGCATCACCATGGTCCAAATAAGGTTGTTCTTGGTCTTGCAATTGGGCTTTCTTCTATTGTTTTTCTCATCGTTTTTGTTGTCCTCCTCTCAAAATGGTGTGGTTAAAGGAAAAATGAAGTTTCTTGGTTTGTTAGATTTTAGATTAGGAAACATTGGTGATTAGAAGTGAGATTTGTTTGATTTATAATATACACTGAATTATGAAGGACTGTAGAGGGAAATTTGGAATGGAGATAAAAAAGAGCTAGAAATCATTGTATTGGCGTGCTAATTTTTTGATGCTTTGATCACGATATGAGAGAAGAACCTCAATTTCCATTTCTATTTTATTTTATTTTTTGCTATTATTTGTGGTCACTCTAGGGTGTATTATTAGAAGCTAATAGAGAGGTAAAGTATTCGATGTGTCATCTTGAATTATGTATTTTTCCTTTATCCCTTAAGAAAATTATGTATTTTTCTTGAGGTACAAGCATTCACTTTTCCATACTCTTAATAAATTGAGCCTCTCTGTTTCATCTTTTGTGCTCAATTTGAGATTAAATTTGTTTGGTAAAATACTAAAGCCAAACTTTTGAAGCCCTTTGTTTTGATTCTGTGTGCTTTACTTGGGTTTGGTTGGTTATGTCTGCCCATGCATTAGCAAAACCAGATTCATACTGGGTGTTTTTTTGAAAATTATTTCAATGATATCCATTCATATGACTAGTATTAATGAGGGTTGTAAGAAGAACAAAAAGTAAAGTGGGTTTGGTGGATCGAACTGATTGCAGACTGTTTGTGGAGGTAAATGGGTTATTGGCAGATGTGATTCGCTAATCCTCCCTAGATAATATCACATTTTTGCTACAATCTGTCTATTTCTTTTCTCATTTCGATCTACAAGACTACAACTGCAGCTTTGTTTATCTCCTAGTTGTCTCTTATGTTTTATGGCTGAAAATGGATTGTATGTTATTATACTCATTACCTTGTATTCTTTGCCAACCATAGGGGGTGTGCAGTTCCGTAGTTATTTTCGGGTAGCAAAGATAGTTGGAATATGAGAAGACTTCTATGCAATTATTTATGTAATTATGATCATAAATAGGGATGAGAATCAAGCCAAGGTGGCGATGGTTGATGAATCTATAAATGGAGGAGCTTTTAGGAAAATGGAAATTGCTAATATAGGACAAATACAACCCCAGTTACATGTTGGATGGTTGGATCCAGCTGCCATTTAGCTATGTCTTGATGTTGAGGTTCTGTGGGGCATCTGTACCGAGAATGGTTTTGGACCACACCTCATGTGGATGAATTTCCAAGGCCATCTGGTTTCTTTATCTGTTTAGATTTCTTTTCTCTTTCTGGTTCAATCCTTTTTCAGCCAAGTTTCTAAGAATTAAAACCCTCCATTCTCATGAAAACCAGGACTAAGATGAAACTTCTTGTTTTCATTTGGCTGCTTAAACAGATAATTTCAGGAATTGTGATGCTATTGACAGCAAATGCTTCGCCTACCATATTAGAATGATGGTCAATTGATTCCATTTAGCTTACTTGATTCTTTTGATTCAAAATCCTTATTCATTCACCACACAGTGCACCCATTGACGCCTATTACATTGGAAAAAAGACAGTGGTCTCTGGTTTCAACACATTTTAGCTTCTGCCCACCGTTTTCTTTTATCGATACACTCAGATTGCAAGGAAAATGAATTTCCATTGATCTAGGGCTGAAGAATCTCACCACTGTCCCATGTTAAGACGTACTACTGTGTAGGAATTGTTACAATTAATGATAGAATGACATCACAACCTAAGATTTGAAGGTGGATTTAGCTCCTAAAGCAAGATTTTTGATTGCTTACTCTGTAATTTCTCTCTGCACATGGTATATTGATTATTGTTTGTCATCCACAATGGTAATGGCATAAGCAAAAGGCAGCAGAAATGATGCTCCCTTAATTCACAGCTTGATCCATGCCAGCTTTTAGACAGGCAAGCTTAAGCATTTGGGGAATGGAGGGGAGATAAAGTATATGGTCATTTGATCTATAATCATAAAGAGCAAGCTTAAATTATATTGTCAAATGAAATAAGTGATGACAATCATTACCATCTCCCTGTTGCTGCAGAAATAGCACAGGGTTAAAGTTTTAGAAATAAAGGGATGGTTATCATGAGAGTCAATTAAGGAAAAATGGGGAGCAAACAATGGTAGATGGCATTTTCTAGTCTTTCTATCAGCATTCTTTCTGCAGATCAAATGCCTTATAAGTATTTCCTGTGGTAACTCATGCCAGGACTGGCCCATCAATTAAATCTTGTCTAAAATGGCGGGCCTTAAAAGAGGTGGTAAAGAAAAAGAACTTTACAGAAGGATGCCTGTGAAAGCCACCTGAAAGAAGAAATTGCTCTTGAGAATGATTCCAGGATAGAACAAAATCTCCCATCTCCTGGAGGAACTTAAAGAAAAGACTAACTCTCTTAGATTGGTAATGCCACTCAGTTATAATGCTGCATTACAGCCCAGTCTAAACTGCAAATTAGCATATCTTTCTATTGACTCTCAGTATAACTGAAATCCTAGCTCTTAGATATTTATCATGGATAAGCTAATTGGCCAAGAATCATAATATACAACAAAAACAACCTGTGAATGGGTAAGAATCCACAACCATATCTAGGTAGTGAGTTTCTATGATCCCATTTTATTCACCAAAAGCCTCTGCAAGAACAATGCCCATCCTTAAAACGGTGAAAGCGATTAGAATCTCTCATGAGAATCTCCCTTCTTGCTGTCTTGGACATAAACTTGGCCATCTCATGACAGTCACGGCACACTCTCAGATTCTTGGTGACTCGAATGGTTTTGCCTGGCGGCAAGCTCAATATTCCAAATGCCATGGCTAATTTCTCACTATGCCCGCAGAGAGCTACTTCCTTTTCCATTTCATCTGCATTAATCAAAGCATACTGAGATTTAGGAAAGTAACTTTCCTCCTTCATCTTCAGTCTTAACCTCTTCAATAGAGACTCTATTTTTCTGGCTTGCGGATGTGCTCTACCTCCAGCAACAAAGATATTCACTTTACCTTTGATCTCTATCCAACTACAGCCTGGGTTCTTTTTCAAGCCACGCCGGCTAATTTTCTCCCTCAACTTTTTCACTTCTTCCCACTTTTCAGCCTCCGCATAGATATTGGCTAAAAGAACATAGTACCCTGTATTCTCTGGCTCCAGCTCAAACACCTGTTCTGCGACTTTCTCTGCTAATTGAACATTATAGTGAATTCTGCACCCGCAGAGTAAAGATCCCCAAATTGTGGCATCTGGTGCAATTGGCATCATTTCAATGAATCTATATGCCTTTGATAGGTTGCCTGTCCGGGAAAGAAGATCCACCATACAGGCATAATGTTCCAACTTGGGCTCCATGTTGCATTCATATCTCATTATATTAAAGAATCTCCATCCTTCGTCAACTAATCCAGAATGACTGCAAGCATAAAGTACAGATATGAAGGAAACTTCATCAGGCTCAATAGCTGCCCGTCTCATTTCATTGAAGGTAGCAATAGCTTCACTACCAAACCCATGCATACCATACCCAGCAATCATAACTGTCCACGAGATGAGATCCTTTGCAGGAATCATATCAAAGAGTAAACGAGCAAGGACTAATAACCCACATTTCACATACATGTCTACAATTGCATTGGCAACATGTCTATCTGATGAAAATCCATGTCTTAGTATGTAACCATGGATCTCTCTGCCTCTCTCTAAAGCAGCCAGGCTGGCACAAGCAGGAAGAATGCATGCCATTGTTACTCCATCAGGGTCCAATTCTTGTAGCATTGTAACAAACAAATTAAGAGCTTCATTAGGAAGTGTGTTTTTCGAGTAACCCCCAATCATGGTATTCCAAGAGACAATGTCCTTCACAGGCATCTGAGAAAAAACTAATTGAGCATCTTCTATGCTTCCACATTTGGCATACATGTCCATGAGAGCATTAGACACGTACAAACTTGATTGCATATCATTTTCCTTTATGTAATTATGCACATCCTTACCAATTTCCAATAAGCCATCACAAGCACAAACATGAAGAATGCTTGTTATAGCAAAAACATCAGGCTCAACACCTTCCCTTAGCATTCCGTGGAACAATCTGATAGCCCCATGAGATATTCCTTCGCGAGCATAACCTGCTATCAGGGAAGTCCATGACACAACACTTTTGTTTCCCATTTTCTCAAAAACCCGTACTGCACCATCTAAATCCCCACATTTGAAGTACATATCCAATAAAGTATTATTAAATGTGATTTCCTTATAAAAACAGGCTTTCACTGCAAAAGCATGAACTGCTCTACCCAACATAAGAGCTCCGCGATTGGCACAACCTGAAAGAACTGTAACAATTGTAGCCAAATCCACATCCAAACCCGAACATAACATCTCTGTGAAAACTTCAAGACCCTTCTCGGCTATACCATTAGCTATATACCCACTTATCATACAATTCCACGACACAACATCTCGACCATTCAATTCGTCAAACAACTTGCGTGCATTCTCAACTCTTCTACGCTTGAAGTAAAACGTAATCAAAGAATTCACAACCGTATTATTACATCCAAAACCCAATTTTAACAAATTCCCATGAACCAATTCACCTTCTTTCACACTTCCTACAACTGCAAGACACTTCAAAACGCAAGAAAATGTGTATGAATCCACTGCAATTCCCAAATTTATCATCTTCTTGAACAAACATATACTTTCTTTGAAATTACCATTCTTTGAATACTCATTCATCATTAGATTCCACAAGAAAACCTTTTCATTCTCAATCTGGTCGAATACCCGTCTACCTTCTTTTACATCGCCACAAGTCACATACATAAACACAAGTTTTGAAGCCAAAACGCTATCAACAACAACATCATTGTCACGGATAATTGAATGAACTTTTCTACCATCTTCTACTGACTTGAGGTCGGCACAAAGCTGCAAAATGGAACAGTAAGTTCTACAATCAAGTTTACATTTTTCGGAGCTATATAGTACTTCCATGGCTTTTTTAAGATTACCCACTTCACAAAACCTATAGATTTCAGCATTGTAATTTGTAGTTTCGTAATCAATAATTTTGGATGCTGATGTTGAGACGAGGTTACTCGTACAAGAAAAGTGCAAATTTGATGATACAAGAATGGGCATTGTAAATGGTTTATTGCAAATGTAACCATTCTGAGAGCTGGCAAATTTTTCTCCACAGTTTTGATTAGGTGCAGAGAAAGAGAAGAAGTTCGGCACGGTTTTGGCCATGAAAATCAACGTTGTCTGTTACTCCGCAGGAATTGATTGAACATAGTAGAACAGCGGCCAACCAAAATGGTAACTTCACCGGAAAAAAAATACTTCTTTTAACGATGCATGATGACAAATGCTCTCTTCGGCTTTTTATTTTAGTCTTGTTTTGTTTTTTTATATCAATAAAACCTTAACCGTTGGATCGCCAAATATCATCAAAAGGATTTGGCACGTGTAGACCATATATTTCTAGTAGTGAAGTCAAACACCCTTTCGTTTCATGGTGAACCTGATTCATTTGCAGCAACGCACACAGGAATCTCAGATTTTCCAGGAAAGCTATGGCTGCAATTGTTTTTTATCCTCAACCTCTGTCATCTTTTAATAAGCAGCTGAAGCTGGGAAAATCCATTATGTCCCCAGGAGGTAATAAGCTATCCTAAGCTGTAACTTTTGTTTCTCTTTTACGAAATTCCCATCTCCTTGATTTAAATTTACTTTTAGTGCTTAAAGTTAAGTCTTTATTTAGGTTTTGTTTTATTAGTACTCTCATTTTGTGCTTTCATGTCCATTGCATTTGGCTCCATAGATATTTCGAGTATCTGATTGTTGGCTTATATATGTGATGTTCATTGTGTTGTGCCATCAATGTATATGCTTCAACCGTTGTCAAGAAGCTGCTGCACTGATAACACGAATCTTGGTGCGGCGCAGATTTTGACCATTTGCTCGTGTCAGTATGCTTAGTTGTTGACATATGTTAAACACTAGCCGTTATCGTAGCAATGTTGTTCATTTACTTTGATTTTGACTAGAATTTTACTTGACTTACAAATTCTGGTTGGACCTGAGATTTGGTCAACTACAGACTGAGAGAACATTCTTTGATGCAGCTTGTTGAATTTGGCAGAGATTGCAGATTGGCCTTTACCGTTTGCTACCCAAAAGAACCCTCATAAGATAACTATTTTCAGCATAAGCTCAGATGGAAATAGAAGAAGCCAACAACCCCAGAAAGGTTTTGCTGCTGGAAGAATGGAGAAAGGGGATGGCAATGAATTACCTCAATCATCTGATGGTAAAGTATCGAGCTCATCTGACAAGGAAGAGATAATTGCTCTGTTTGAACGGATTAAGTCTTCAATCTCAAAGGCAAAGACTGCGAGGACGAAGAAAAGAAACCCCAGCACATCAGAGAAGAAGCGCACATTTGGATCAATTGTGGATGTTCTTCACGAACCAGAAAAGGAAGTAAAAGGTGATGCATTATTATTTTACATTTCTAGTTGTATCAAAAGGTTAGCATCAATTTTACTTCAGAAAGTATTCGGACTGGGAGTTTGAAATCTTCGAAAAGAAGCTGTTCTATTTTGTTTGCTATAATTGCCGGTAAACAGAGGAAGTGGAAAGAAAACATTTAGCTTAATGCATAATTGGCATTTAACAGAATGACTGGCAAAGGATTATTTTAAGAAACATCTCTTGAGTTTGCCGATTATTGGATATTTAGGGATCGGTTTGGAAAGAATGTGAAAAGAAAGAGGCAGTCTCACCATTGTGACTTTCATACTCTTTTGTGCCCATAGCAACATTGTCACACAACACTACTTCCACCTCCATTCTAGCAAGCTCTAAAAACAGAGTATCACTTCTAGGCTAATGAATTGAGTGCCAATGTTTATTTCGATGTTCATTTAGTATGTAATGATAGTTACCCTGTTTCTCCACGATAACCGTTTTTAATTCCAATACCTCTGTAATGACAGGCAGAAGTTCAAATCAGGATTGGGAGGTCAAGAAATGGAGAAGACAAGTGCCTAAGAAAGAGCGGAAAATACGACATGATAAACCAGTCACAGACTTCAAGTTAACTCGGTTACCATCAAGTTTTGTCAAGAGGTCTCCCATTCCATCTCTGTCAGCCCCGAGAGGAAACATTCTTGAGCCGAACCGTGAACCATCAAGTTTCGTCAAGAGGTCTCCCATACCATCTCCATCAGCCCCCAGAGGAAACACTGTTGAGCCGAACACTGAACCATCAGCCAACACGGAAAGAAGCGACCAGTTAAAGTTGCCGCGAGTAGAGGAATTGAAACTCTCCCAGCTTAAAGAATTAGCAAAGGCTAGAGGAATCAAAGGTTACTCGAGAATGAAAAAGAGTGAGCTCGTTACATTGTTAAGGTCCTAGAAGACAATAAAGCCTCCTTCAATTTCTGACAGACAGACAAAATAGAAACATGCTTAAAGATAAAAATGATGTGACCATTGCTGGATGCTTCTATATTATTCTCGCCGGAGACCCCATTTCATTTTCATTTTTCACCTTAATAAAATCATGTTTATTCGATGAAATTGTCTAATGATTCTAGCACCTGCAATTGTCTTTGTATCTCATGGAATTCACACCATAATACGAAGCCAATTCCGTGACACAGACCATTGCAAACTTGTATGAAAACAGGAAAATAAGCATTATCATTTAACATATCTAATAAAAGAACACGAAAGAGCAAATATAGATTCTGATGAACAAAAAATATGGATAACAAGTCAAAACTTTAAGAAAATACAGATTATGGTAAACAGAAAAAAAAATATCTGGTCAAAACTTAAGAAACAACTCAACAGGTCCATAAAAGATGATCTTAAGAAGCACTAATTTGTTGGGACTTGTTGAGGATGACACCCTCATATTTCACTTGGAACCATTTCATCGCGTCCTCCTTTGTAACTCTGTGTTGGATTCCAACACGTGACTTGCATCTGCGGCGACGACCAACACGGTATCCTGGGCGTTCAAGAACGACAAAGAAGTCCATACCATAAATACCAGTTGATGGATCATACCTGGAAAGGGAAGACAATACAGCAGTAAGACTCCAAAATAAACTCATGATTACTCGATGTATTCCCAAAAAAAAAAGTAAACCAAAAAATAAAGTTATTTCCCCCTAATAAAAATCTTATTTCTTCTTAATAAAAATTGGTGCAGCACACCTATCGAAAACAACCACCTATCTTGTCCCATAACCAGAGTCGGTAGCTCAGTCTAACAATTAGCAGACTGTTTGAACCTGGAGAAATAGCTATTAACTCCAAAAACACTACGTTAATAATGCATGGTCCACACAGAGATTATAAAAGGATATAAAAAAAGCTTCAAAATGACACCAAACTCTAGCTTATGTTCATACACTTGGCTTATCAAACAGAGGCATAAAAATTCCGGCTAACATTGGCACAATCATAATGCAAAGCGAGGGCTTGGTTGGCTGTCAAAACTTAACCAATAGGTCACCATATGGAGTCATATTAAAAATGTCAATATGCTAATGAGCATTACAACTTGAACACAATAGCATCAGAGGCACGACAAACTTAGAATAACTACTCTAAATTTATCTGTAAACAGTAAACAGAATAGCCTTGGCTTCACTCATTATACATTAGGCGGAAAGTGAATCTCTCGAATGAGTTGTGTGATGATGAATGAAAATTCATATGAACGCTCGTAAATTAAATAATTCTATGGCACACAACTATCATATAATAATGATACGTATAATTGCTATAAACATGTTAAGAGAAAAGGGTTTCAAAGGAACTAACTTGATGCCAAGATCGATGTGCTCTTGAATGCCGAAGCCAAAGCAGCCGGTATCACTGAAGTTGCGCCTCAAGAGCTCGTACTCCTTGACCTTCAAACCGCTCTCCAAAAGCTGCATCGCTTTGTCTCCTCTAACAGTCACGTAACAAGCAATCTTCTCATTACGCCTGATTCCGAACGACCTCACAGTGTACCTCGCTGTTAACAACAAAAATGTAAAAATAAATAAAAAATAATACAACTAAAATTGCCTTTGAATAAAAAAACCCAATTGAGCTGTTCGAGGACAGGGGGTTTAAGTGCATGTACCCTTGGAGAAGACAGGCGTTTGGCCACTGAGTTGTTCGAGGACCTTGGCGGCACGAGTGAGACGATCGCCGCTTTCACCGACGGAGATGTTGAGGACCAGCTTTTGCACTTTAATTTCTCTCATTGGGTTCGCGAGCTTCTTCTCCGAAGCCTGATTTATCATGTCATTAACACAAACACACAAATCAAAGTAAATAAAAAAGATACATTTTTACAAGAATCAAATACAGTAAGAAGCTGCAAGCGAGAGAGAACCATTGCTGCTTAGTGCTGTGTGACGGAGAGAAAGGGGGAGCTGAAAAAAGGTTAAATGAGAATCGGCAGCTATAGAAAATGACGGAGCAATTTAGGGTTTTTGTTGTAATGGTTGATTTCGTCTATTGACGAAACTGTCCTTCAACAAGGGCAAAATACGTGAAACGAAATTGCAGTCGCCGGAGTCGAACAAGAATCGCGATTTAGGTTTTTTTTAATGGGTTAATAACATTTGGATCCCTTTTTTTATATAATTGCATAATATAATTATTTATTTAATAAGTCCTTTATTAATTAAATTATATTTATAATATTGTATTTTGACAATTACAATACAAGAATATCTAATTTATTAATAGCGAAAGATACTTTAGTTATTTTAATAAGATTTGAAAAATAATTTAATAAAAATAAATTATAAATCCCTTGTTTTCATATAATTGCATATATGAATATAATTATTTATTTAATAAGTCCTTTATTAATTAAATTATATTTATAATATTGTATTTTGACAATTACAATACAAGAATATCTAATTTATTAATAGCGAAAGATATTTTAGTCATTTTAATAAGATTTGATAAATAATTTAATAAAAATAAATTATAATTCTATTATAATTTTTGTAAAAAATACCTTGGTGGAATTCGGATGAAATTGATACAAATAAAACAATTATATTTGTAATTTAAGACAAATTGAGGGACTTCAATGAAAATAAAAATTCCGTTGCCGGGAATCGAACCCGGGTCTTTCGGGTGAGAGCCGAATATCCTAACCGACTAGACTACAACGGACTGTTGGCATACTACATTTATTTATTTTTTATAATCTTTCCATGAGTGGCCCTGCAATTAGATTTTTACTTTCAGAATTCTGCTATCAGTGGCATAAACAATAGACTATTACTTGAAAGTCTCTTGTAAAATGCCCTGGATTAGGTTTTGGCTTTTGCAATCCAACATTGCACTCATGCATAGAGCTATCTGAGAAGAAAGTTATTTCATTTCAGCTTGCAATAGATTACTAGTCCTGTTATTGAGAAGCACGACCAGCAAGCCAGTGACCCAATTTTATAGAGATACTGTAAATAAATAAATAATGAATGGTCTGGTTTTTTTTTTCGTACTGTATTTACAATGGGTGCTCCTCCTCAGATATGACTGGAATGTATCAATAATTACCTTCAATGAACAAGGAAAACAGTGACAAAGAAAACCTTAGGGAGTGATTGATGGAATAGAAGGCAGAAAAGACGACCATATTCCAGAAGGGCAGCCTGATCAATATTTGCCCGGCCCTTGATCATGGAAGTAGTAGAATGGTGAATGATGTTGAACGTGGTTGTAAAGGTGGCAACTTCTGAATTCTGAAGCCTCAGATGACAGGCCTAAATGTGAAATATGTATTAGGGCATGGTGGCCGACACACTAGGATGATTCAGTCAGCTGCTAGTGATACCAAGTTACCCAGAATCAAGATGAGGCAAGGGAATAACCTTTTTTATTGGCATTCTTCTAAAACATATTTACACGAAAAAACCATGGCAGCACGAAAGCAATTACCAGGCATGCCATCAGGAAGTTACAAAATGGCTGCCCACGCCAACATCCAGTTCTTTCTGATGAGCTATTGCCGCCCATAAATCTTCTCTCATCCCAATCTTCTAAAAATCTGCAATCTCCAACACCAGTAATATTCTTTGCAGTCTGACCACAGATTTCGCACAATCTGCATGATAAGAAAAATAGCTATATAAGTTGTGAATTTGCTGAGGAGTACTGGTACAAAGCAATTGTGGAAGCATCCACTTAACATTTGATACAAAGATGGTATACTCACAACACAGAACCTTATCACAGGATCAGTTTAAAGCAATTTGTCGATTCACATCAAAAAACACAAGATGCCACTTTTTTCTTCTATAAGTGAATTATACCAAGGTATTATATAAATGAAGCACCACAACATCTAATTCCTAAAATGTGAAAGAATCTAAAACTTCCAAATGAGAACCAAAAAGAGAGAAACGACGTAACAGAGACCCACAACCAAATCCAACAGCTAATTAACAAGTGAGTCATCTCACATCCACATCTGGGAGACAGTGAAAGATAGGTTATTATTTACTACATGAATTGTGTTCTAGTTTTATCACATGATTAATATACACGTATATAGATATTAGGTAGACAAATAAATGCTACGGCAACATGTAATGAGTGAGATGTCTCCAGCCTACTTGCTTAGGCATGATATATTTAGTTACTATGAACTGTAAAGTTTGTTGTTATCAGTTAAAGTCCCATATTAAGGTGAAGATGAACATGACAGCAATATATGGATTCTCATTGAAAGTTGAGGAAACTTGACATCACCAAATCAATATACATCAAAGTTGCCTTGTAGACTTATGGTGAATCAAGATTAGATTTCAAGCCAAAGTATTATATGGATGTAAAACCCCTAGACTATTTCTCCGTAAAGGTGCTGAGTGAACTTGATGCAAGTATTCGGTCTGAGTTTAATCTGAAGCTAAGCCATTCAGTGCATTGAAATTTAATGGACCTTGACTTCCTAAAATCAGGACTACTAAACCATCTTACGTTAAAATAGAAAAATGATACAAAAGTAACTAAAGAAGTATTCCGTTTATACTATTGTCACTCATGATAAAATGTCCTAGTTAAACATATAAGCCAATTTAACTAAAATTGCATCTTCTAATCATTGAAATAAATATACATGTAAGTGGTTTTGGTTCCAGCTGAAATTACAAACCAATAGGAGAATCATGGAATGTCTTTGAAAATTTTGGATCTTGAGAAGCAAAAGATTTGGTATCAACTTTTAGAAGGCCAAACATTCTAGTTAACAGCAATACCAGAATGAGACAATAGAGTGAGAAAGTTAAAATGTAACATTTTAGCCAACAGAAAACATATTTTTCCCCAAAAACCTGTGGATACGCTAAAAAGCTGCATTTTTTCATAAACAAGAAAATTTACCTGTTTCCTTTCAGCTTAAACCATGTTTCAGCACAATGGCTATGTGCAATGCCAAGCTCATCTTTACAACCACAACCAAGCTGGATTAGATCGCCAGTGGTTTCACTGTTAGTATTAGAAGTAGCTGCAGTTTGCGGTGATTGATCAGCACTCAAGTGGCAAATCCTACAAACCCTTTCCCTATCGGGACTCTCCTTGAACTCTTTTCCATCTCCACCACCACATTTCACATTAATCACACAAGATTCCTTCTCTGCTTTACACACCTTTCCTTTAAGATTGTCCACCAATGCCTTACTCGACCCCAGTTCATTACTTTCAACTTCTAAGCCCCTATTTACTCTGCCAAGACATGCTGTCTGCTCCGAATTTACCAGTATAATTGTCTCAAGCACAACCACATCAACCAAATTAGTAGAACTCACACTGCTTCCTCGATCATTTTGACCCATTCTCTCACCAATTACTTGTCTACCACAAGACTCAAATGGATTAATTACTGCACCACTTGAACCCACTTCATCAATTTTCGATTCGGAACGAACCTTTTCTCCATTAAAAATCATGTTTTCTTCGGAATTTCCTACAACCGCAGTCTCTGGAACTTCTCCATCAACTTTAGACCGCGAACCCCAATTCTCTGTGCTATTACTTGAACCTTCAGCTGAATTGGTCGCAACCACGCCGTCTAACACAACCCCATCAACCGAATTGCTAGAATTCACCCTCGTCATTCCATTTCCTTGATCCAAATCGTCTCCAATTCTTTTACTCTCACGCCTCTCTTCATCCATTAGTCCTAGAAAAACAATACCACCCGAACAAGAATTCTAAAAAACTCGACTATAAATAGAAATGTAATGTGATGTTATACGATTATTCGCATACAACATAGGGTTTCATATCAATCATTTTGTACTTGCTAATAAATTCTCGCAAGAAAAAAAATTGACAGAATAAAACCTAAACAAGAATGGCTAATACTGACAATCAACAGCTAATCAACTCCGATAAAAACCAAACCTTGGGCTTTTTCAGAACGAACCCAGAACCCAGATCGTCAACTACTCCATTTGTTCACTTCAGTACGACGCAAACGAAACCCCTCCAATCTACGCAGAACAACGTTTACTTAAAATATTAAATACCCTTATGAAGGAAAAAAAATAAAGATCATTTAAAAAAAAAACAAAACAAAACAACAAACAGAGAGAGACATGAGTCAGAGATCTAACGCTGTCTCAAAATAAACTAATTCATGTACCACTTTCTCTCTCTTATTCTGTATATATAATAATCTGAAGTATGAGGTTAGGCGAGAAAAAGGAACAGAGAAGAGAGGAGGAGGTCGAGTTTGAGTGCGAATGAATCCATAGTTAATATTCGTTATCTGGATTTATGTAACTGCCAAAGCAAGTATTTTTTAAAAAATTGAATTGGAAGGAGGAGAGAATTGCATTACGAACACGTAGTCATAACATGCTTATCTTGTTTAGTTTGGTTTTCGAATGTTTTCGGAATTGAATATTAATATTATTGTTATTGGGTAACGTTTTGAATGGGTAAAGGTCAAGTCGGCTGCCGCTGTTGGTGCCGGTTCTTGTGCAAAGGGTGGAGGTGAAAACTGAGCTGGGTTTTAACTTTTTATATACTCCTTTCAATCTAATCTGTTAACGCATCTTTCATGCTGTCATGTTCAGATAAATCAATCAAATCTCAAGACTCAATTTATTAATTGACAATTAAAATATACCCCTTTTTCCTGTTTAAACAACCAAAATGACCCTATGGTCGAATAAATCTTGTTCATGCTTGTCAATCGTGCTTGAAAAATGCTACAAGTTTGGTAAATAGAGTCTATACATGCAACTTTGCCTTGAAAGTAATTCATCAATATCTGAAAATGGGAAAGAACGCAAAGATATGGGGCCAAAATTGAGTGAGTGTGGGGCAGTAGGAGAGTAAATGGTCATAATCTAATGAAATATTTGACCCAATTACAACCAATGCAAGTTGCTAAAAGGGATTTTAGGTGCACATCCAATTAATGAATCTTCGTCACTGGAAATTGGATATAGATTCATAATCAAAACTCCCTTGCCCACATTCAAAGAAATACAGTACAAGAGCTTGGCCGCCAGGTCAGCGTCAGCAGATTGTACACGTTATTCCCTCTCAGTTTCCAACTAAAACAGTGGGCTAAAAAATGAATTCCGAGAAAGGCAGGCATATGCCTTGCCAACCAACGCCAATTGTATGCATGGTTTATGGGAAAATTACTGCTAATCAAATCATGATTAAGAGAATAATGCTTCAGAAATCAGTTCTACTGTAAAATTTCAGCCTCTAGTTTTGTCTTTGAACCATATATACAATTTTGGTTTGAGCCTGATGCAACCGCAGGCACTAACCCAAAAAATAGATAAGAATCTGAGACTAATTTAAGTTTGATAAGATGCAAAACTCATTTACAGATTTGGAAACTGAATAGTGATTTGTTACCTAGGTCCGGAAAGTTCTATTGCCTCCATGATAAATGATGATTTGTCATGGAGATCACTATGGTTCCCAGAGAAGCTACAGTCCCTTGCCTCATAATTAACATTGGTTCTGCCTTGCGAATCTTCTGGTCCTGACTGCCCAGCAAGAACTTCCAGGATCTTCAAGACTTCCGACATCTTTCGTTGGAGGTTAGGATGTGACTGAGTACATTGCAGAGCAAGCTCTACTGCTTTTTCTAACTCTAACGGATCAAAACATCCCTTTAGATCCCTATCTACTAGCACTTCCAGTTTCCTCTCCTCGTGTAAGGTTCTAATCTGCATAATTACTGTAATATTTAGAAACTTCAGAACAAAATTGGTTACTTACTGAGCAGCATCATGCAGAATTAAGATAACCACAATACAGTAATAGAAAATTTTGACAATTTACAATGGCTGTCAGCATAATAAAATTTGAGTAATACATTGTCAAGAGTAACTCAATTTAGTGATAATGGAGATACACTGTGGAAACCACCTAGGTAATAACAAAAAATTGTAATAAATTAGAAACTTTGGTTTTGATTTGTGCAGGCACTAGCATTTAGCAATTTTGTTGCATCACCAGGGACTCAATTAACAAGTAGAGTCGTAGGTACCTACCCAATCAAGAATCATTCCCTTCTGAACCTGACCATTACCAGCATCTAATGCCTTCTGCCCTGTAATAAGTTCCAAAAGTAGTATCCCAAATCCAAAGGCATCAGTTTTTTCAGACAACTGTCCAGTTGAAAGATACTCTGGAGCAATATGTCCCACAGTTCCCCGAACTGCAGTAGTGATGTGTGAATCTCTCCGATCCAACAACTTAACCAGACCAAAATCCCGAACCACAGCTTCAAAACTTTCATCCAGCAGAACGTTTGCAGCTTTGACATCCCTTTGGATAATTTTTGGATTACATTGTTCGTGTAAGTATAGAAGTCCACGGGCAGTTTCAAAGGCAATACGCATCTGTCTATTCCAGTCCAGCAATGGCTTTGCCTGACAAGTGTCTGCTAAAGAAAATAAGCCAACCAAAAAAGAAATATAAAAATGAAAAATAAAAATTAAAGAAAAGAAAAGGCAGTAGAGATGGAACATATTTCAAATTCAGTATGACTCGATGAAACCAGTAGCTAACATGAATTTCAATATTTAGATGAACAGCCACAAAACATGGCAGTTTTCGTATTGATCAAAACAAATAGTATCCTATGTGAACTTTAATTCCTAGTGCAAGAATAAAAATGAGAATTTATCAAGAAGTGCCTTGTGCCCTGAAATTTCTCCTGGTGTGGCCTCAATATCTAAATGCAGCTTTAAATGACTTGTAATCTTTACTTAAAATCACATCACTTTGGAGCAAAATGCATGCATTGGAAGATGACATTTTAAATCTATTTGGTGGTCTATGGAATTGATGCGTAAGAAGAAAAAAGGTGTGTGTTTCATTGGCAAGTGTGTTGTTAGCAATCTAGACTGACATAAACAAATGAAGTCCTTTAGAATATATTCAAGAACAAGCCCAACTTCCTTAGAAGATGTCGCTACTTGAACAAAAACTAACCTCTCAAGCGATCAGCCACACTCCCATTTGGCATATAAGGATAAACAAGCAACCTTTCTTCTGGTGTCATGCAGAAGCCATATAGAAGCAAGAGGTTTCGATGCAAAGCTAAGCCAATCATCTTAACTTCAGTTTGAAACTGAATCTCTCTGGTGAAATTTGGATCTTTCAGCCTTTTAACCGCCGCCACCATCCCATTTGGAAGATGTCCTTTATCTCCTTGCCCAAGAATCATTTTGGAACTAAAATTTCCAGTAGCAGTTTGTAATTCACAAAATGTAAACCTCTTCGGATGACCAATATCAAATTCATAATCTTGCTGCACTGCAGATTGCAAATTGCTACAATCTCACCATTTATAATGAAGTATGTGGTTTGGAAAAGAGCATACAGTTTGGGAAGTACCATATGAGGTAAAAAGAAGATGAGACCAATACCAACGCACCAAACAAGCAAGCAACGTCATTAAAACAACAAATGTGCAATTGATGCCAATGGCAAAAGAAAGCACCCACCGATGGTGACCACTGGCTTTTGGAGATTCACCTGTTTCTAAAGTTTGAATTATCATTAATATGCATCCACATCACAGAAGCCCATACTTGAAAAATGGTTTGTCATGTTGCAAGTTTATTACCATTATCTGGGTTGGAAATAACCATGCAAGTTTGTTCAGATGAACTGCAAAGAAAGTTGTTCCCTGCAACACTAGAACAAAAAATGCCAACCTTCAGTTATCCAAAACAAATACCAGGATGATTTCATTGATGGTACAGAAAATATGATCCTTCAACCAATGTAGAATAGTTAAAGGAAGATAACTGTCTAAAGTCAGATACATATAAAACTATAACAAAAATCTCACCTGTAGTCTTTCGCCAGTATTTTGGGTATAGGATCACTAAGATTATTGAAAGATAAATCCCTGGACAAAATTTTATGATATAAATTATAATCAAATTAAACAATGTAGAAGAAACACAATCTATATGGCATGGAACACATACAAGAATGAAAGACTCGTGAGACTGGCAACAAGAGTAGGAATTCCTCCAGATAAGTTGTTCTTATTAAGCCTCCTGAAAAACTAGTCATAAAAAAGCTTTAGAACATGAAAAATTAGAACAAACCCAAAAACAAAACTAACGGACACATTGGTCGCCCAAATGAATGACAAGCCTACTTACAGGTAAGTTAGACGAGATAACAAACCCAAAGAACTTGGAATTTCTCCAACAAATTGGTTACTGGAAAGGTCAAGAGTTTGAAGCTCTTCAAGTATCCCAATCTCAGCTGGGATAGGACCAGATAACTGATTGTTATGCAACAACCTGCTTGATAAAGGAATGAAATAATAAATTGTTGCTTGTAAGGATAAAAAAAAGTTGCTTATTCTTGTTATTCAACAGAAAGATTACATCAAAATATCATATTCATGGTTTTATTTAAGTTAACCACTTTATTTCTCGAAAAGCAATACATTAGAAATTGTTTCAAAACAGTAATGTACTTACAACAATTATTCCTTAAACAAAATCTAACCATCCACCATCGAAACTAAAATCATCACTTTTACTTTTCAACAATTACTGCAAAGCTAGACAAGTAAGCCTCTCATACTGAACAATACTATAGGTTAAATGAATAGTGTATACAAACTCCAGCCAAGAGTGGAACTCACATGGTCCTTAGGTGACTTAAGTTTCCAATACTTGGCGAAAGTGTTCCTGATAAGGCCAGACTCTCCATTTCACTGCAAAAAAAATATTTTTCTCAGGATTAAGCGTACTAATTACACTTGGAATGAAATGTACAATCCTTAAGTACAGTGAAAACTTACAGAGAAACGACGAAACCTTCAGCAGAGCAACCAACCATATTCCAAGTACATGTATCGACAGAGTTTACATCCCAACCGTCCATTACATGCAATTCATCTCTCATTTTAGTCTTCACAGCCATCAAAGCAGCCACTAATAAACACAAAATTAATATAAAAAAATGTTACTAGCTAACCCATAAGTTTGTTTTCGCAAGAGAAAAATAGTTACCGCCTTCATAGTTAACGCCCTTGGGAGATGGGAGACTGTCAGAAGCTGAAACTTCGGTAGTTTCCCGAAAGCAAACGAAAACGAAAAGCAACACAATCCCATTTTCCATTTACTTGGAAGTTAACAAAAAAGCAATAAGGGTTGATACGTTATTGCTACTCCTCTGACAGAGAGGAAAAATGATGCAGTCAGTAATGAAACTGGGAACAGAATGCAAGAGCCGTAATGTGTTCCATTCGTTTTTCTCTCTTTCTGGGTTCTCTTCTGCCTCGACGAGATAAATAATTAATTTAAATAAAATAATAAAATCGATTTCGCATCGTAAGACAAGGGAGGAGAGATTGCGAAGCTCCGGAGGCGGGAAAATGGTCTCGAGATTTGTAAATAACAATGAATTGTTGACCTGTCTGACATGATGAGGAGGATACTGTCATCGCCGTTGATATTTCCTACTTTCGACCGCAGACCATCAAACGAACGGTTCAGATTTCGTAAATATTTTAAATCCACTTCTGGTACCCCACGCTTGTGGCGCGAATGTACACGTTGCCGGAATTTGGACAAACGACCTCGTTTTGGGGGCTCTCGGGTTTTTGGGGTCTGTTTCTGAGCTGGTCTCGTGGCCCAAATAAACGGGCCCGTTTAGCTGCCCGGAGTGGGGACTTCCGAAACATTAAAAATAAAGTTGGCAACTGACTTTTGATTTCATGCAAGTTAACTTTTTTCTGTTGAACGAATGAGTTGAACGTAGACCAACGGCTGCAAGGACAAGTAGTTCAATCAATGTGTTGGCCGACAACCAATAATTCAAACAGTAAGAAAGGAAAAAGAGAAGAAAATCGCTCTGATAAGGGTGCAGAATGGCTGTGCTTTGCAGCAACTTCTTTTGACCAATCATGCGCAATAATGGCAGCTTCTTTCGACAAGATAGAGTTGGGATTTGACCACCGAAGGATACAAGGCATTGGAATTTCGACATTTTCTTTTGCACAATTTGTGCAGAGTTGTGAGCAGTTTATGTTTCCAGGGCGCCTCACGGAAAGCTGTAGTGTTATCGTTTCATCGCTGTAATTTTCAGAGCAATTTAAGGATGTTGGAGATTGCTGTAAGAACAATCTACTGACGTTGCAAACAATAACATTACTTGGAACAAACAGAAAGTGACAACAACTGTCTGAAATTTGAAGCCAGTCATCACAAACCATCAAAAAAGAGGAATAGAAAGACATGGAAAAACGGAGAAAACAAATAAGAGACCAAACTTGACAACGTGTGCCCACCCCATCTTTTGGGACATTCTTTTAGGGGCTATTCTTCCTAGCTACAAATACATTTCCCCTCAGAAGTTCTCCTAGCAGCATTGTGATCAGTCCGCCTTATCGGCTTAGCCTATCTTTACCATCAAACATGTACATACACGAATGGGTCTTTTAACGGGGGAGAGGGATGGGAAGAAGAGAAAAGGGGAAGAGACAGGTAAGTATGGGAAGGAAAAGTTGAAAAGAAAGCACCAAGAAAGCGCAGCAGCCATCCAACAGCCAGATTCTCTAGGCTTTCTGATAGAGCAAGAAATGACGCTGGTCTAGCCTCAATGCATGGCAGTTACACGCAAGGATAGAATTCCCTTCGTGTCCCGTCACCGAATAGATATCACTTCCATATATTATTTGTCTGGACCTATGTCCCTCCTGGATGCAAGAAATTCAGGCCTAATTGACGTTTCACATGTTCCGGTATCAACTTATTAACAAGCTCCGGGGAAGCCCCAGCTAACTGTAACAAAAACAACACAATTGATGAACATATAGCATTAACTTCAATAGCTAACATTTCCAAAATGATAGTTAAAATGAAAAGCAAAACAGAAATGGTTTTTTTGTTCTACAAAATTTATGGTCCAAATCAGAGATGGAAATAGCATCTCAAAGAGCAGATTTTGCTCCAGATTTCAAAGCATCAAGTGGTATAGAGACAAACTACAGATATCTAGTTAAGTTACTAAATCAACACCCAATAAAATGCCATTTGTAGCTTTGCACGTCATTTCATTAATAGAGATTTGTTTTACAAAGTTAGAAGACATACTTCCTGTTTAAAGTTGAAGAGAGGCGGTAGAGGGCGACCATTTGGTAGACGAGAATTGGGTTCACGCAGTTCATCGAAGAAAGGATGTGCACATGCTTCTAACTGTAATAACCAAAGAAATCCTAATCAGAAGCAAAATGGAGGAGGACCATAAATATTAGGGTAGAAATACCACCAGAATAGCTTTTTCACAATATAATTTTTTTTATTTTATTTTGAATTGCTTTAAAGATATGGACTCCTCTTGAGCATTACACACACATTAAACCACGTATTCACACAGGGAAAAATTGATCAAACTCACCGCTGTACATCGAAGACTTGGTGAATACTGCAACAAGCGTGAAGCAAGATCAATTGCCTCCGGAGGCATCCGTTTGTGGAAAACCTAAATACACATAAAAATATGAGAAGGGAAACATATTTTTTAAATATATTTCAAAACAACCCAAAAATGTGGTACTCTGAATGATCTGCTTAAATTTCCTGGCCTTACAAACACCTCAATACGCAAGGAACATGGTAACAGTGAAAGAATAGACATATTTAGCTAGATCTTCAATGAGCATAATGCCCAGATGACACCGTATAAGATGTTTTTATAACTACTCCAACAACCAGTAATTCAAAGGATGAAAATGCAAACCTTGTGCCAAGGATGTGCTTTGATCTGTGGGAACCTAAAATCAGTGTAATTCGGATTCATGCAGCGAATTTCCTCACGAGTAGGTGTACCAAGAACCTGCAGGAGAATGTGCAAGGTGTGAATTGTGATAATGAAAATTACATGGTTTCAAACGTTAGTGAGGAAACTGTACCTTGATAATCTCTACAAGTTGGTCCACTGCATTTTCTCCAGGGAATAATGGCTAAAAATTATAAAAAATTATTGGCAGTCAGCAAAGCATAATTTCACTGGTGATTTAACTGTTGTTTAAACTTTAAGGGAGATGAGTATAAAAAATGGAATTAAAATTGCTAACCTGGCCCAAAAGAAGCTCAGCAAGGACACAACCAGCTGACCATATATCAATTGAGGTAGTATATACTGTAGCACCAAATATAAGCTCTGGAGCCCGATAGAAACGAGAACATATGTATGAGATGTTTGATTCACCGGCAACCTGATCACAAGTAGTTTAATTTTGATAAAATGCAGACACATTCTACTGAAACAAGACAAGATAAAGAGGTCAAATCAAGTACCAACTCAAACAAGATTCAATCAATATAAAGCTAAGTATCTGAGCTACACTTGCATACATAATCCAAAAATCAAATCCCTGGTACAGAACAATTAGCAGGAAATTTACTTATGCAACATGTCATTCCATGGTTTATGAACTTATAACACACCGTGCAAAAGAAATTAATCAATTATTAAGGAGCATACAACCAAATGAAATGTAGAATTCAGTAAAGAACATACCAGCTGTTTTGCACTTCCAAAATCACAAATTTTAACCTGGTGAGTAAGAGGATCAACCTGCAGAGTAACAAGAATAACTTCAGAAATCATTCATAACTTCCTGTTTCCAACTTAATAATCAGAGATGCGTACCAAAAGGTTTTGAGGCTTCAAATCCCTATGGCAAACTCGAGGAACCGTGTGAATGTATGCCAAGCCCCTGAAAATCTGCAACACATCTTCTGATTATCACTACCAAGTACATGCAGCAACAAACTAACCTCTAGAGCATCAACATACCTGGTACATGTAAAGTTTCACATAGATGAGTGGCATTCTCTGATTTGCGCTGCTGTAATGCTTCAAAACTCTATACATGCTTTCCGGAACATATTCCATGACCAAGTTGAGGAAAAGTTCATTCTTACTGGTAGTGGAAAAGAAACAATGCTTCAAAGAAATCACATTTGGATGATCCATCACTCGCATTAACTGCAGTTCACGATTCTTATATCTCCTGTCCTGTAAAACTTTTTTAATGGCCACAGTCTCCCCAGTTTCCAAGCATTTTGCCTAAGATAAGAAACATAATATTAGTACAGCAAAGGGTAACAACAAAATTCTACATTTACACCAAGCAGATATATTTCTTTACCTGGAAAACAATTCCAAATGACCCAGTTCCCACAACACGCTCTGCCATGTAGCTAATAGTCTGCAAATTGCCACAAACCAAAAACGTTAAACGCAAATATGAAAAAGAAAAAAAATTGGGTTGCTTATAAATCCGAAGTTGATTATCGATCATATTACTTTTCATTTAATCATAAATTATCAACAGAAATATTAAACAGCAACCAAATCACATAAAAGGCAAATAAAAAAAATAGGAAATTTTTACCTGTTTTGGCTCTCCATTTTTGCCTCCAATGGTGGTGGAAATGATGTGACCAGTAACATGGTCATTTCCATCAACAACTGCGGCGGACATTTCCTGCAAACATATTACACATACATCAAAGATTTCATAAGAGCATTGCCTATAACATACACTTAAGGAGGAGACAATTAGTAAGAATTTATAACTTTCACTTTGGGACTTCATGTAAGTTTACACTACCAAAATTGGAAAATCATAACAAAGTGTAGATAAAATAATTAAACCCAGAAGTCTGGACAATAATGAAAACTCTCCACAAATCACAAGTAGAGTGAACACAAGAAATCACAAAATAAATTCACAGACACATGTAAGGCAAGTCCGATCTAAACAAGGACAGATTAAGTTAGAACAAGATTTTTCTTGCTTCATTCAGAATTTACTGAGCTCAAAGCACAGATCGGAAAAAAAGAAGCGATTAACTAATTATCACAATTAAGCTCGAAAGAGAAAAGGAAAAATATGTAGAACTGCAATCCCACGGAACGAAAGAGATCTTAGATCCAGACGACTTGATAAAATAAATGTAAAAGAAGCCATCCGATGAGCTCACAGAGCTAGATCGCTAACTCAGCAACCGAAAATGTTGACCTAAAACACCAAATTTGCGTTTGGCAGCCAAGAAAATAAAAGGTAATCGAAAGAAAATCAAAATTTCTCAGAATTCCACTCATTTGAGCCAAAAGACACATAAAGACCCTGTGCTGCATTAGTTGATTATTTCATAACTAAAATCCAAAACTTAGCACAAATCACTTCTTTTCCCGTAAAAACAAACAAGATAAAGAAAAATAATAAAAATTTTCTTCCCGTCAGCTCAAAAAGTCTTAAACGACCGAACACGTCTAGAAAACTAGGGAAAAAATTAATTATTCCCTTCTTCAGTTAAGAATTATGAGATAAAAGGAGGAAAAAAAAAAGCTCAGAAGCTTTACCTTATCGTCGGCCATGGAGCGATGCGGAGAGAAACTAGAAGGGAAGAAGAGAGAGAAATAGAGATATGGTGGAATTCAACGGTGGTGGTGGTGGTGGTGGTGGATGAGTAAGATGATGATCATGGTGTAGCGATGGACAACGAGAGAAAGGAGGAACCCGGGAGAGACAACAAGCCCATGTGCTTCCAGCTCTTCTTTTTCTCTATTTTGTTTTTATTTTTAATTATTTTTTTTAATCTCTCTGTCTACTTTCCGTTCTCTTCGCTTTCTTCTTTCTCTCCTGTCTCAATTCCTATATTACCCTTCTGTTTTGCTGAAATTACAATAATAGAATTTAAATTTCTCAATATAATAATTCGTTAAATTAATAATTAAATAACAAAAGAGTTCAATTTTCAATAATCACAAATTACTTTTTTAATATTAAAAATTATTTTATTATCTCACATCTCCAATTCCATAAATTAAATAATAAATAATAACTTTTACATTTAATTTAATAATAAACACTATATGCGTTTTAAATAAATAAGTATTATTGATCATATAAAATAATAAAATAATATTATATTAATAACATATATTCCACGTTATTAAATAAAATAAAATAAATAATTAGTTAATCCATCGTCAAGTCAAAAATCAAATGGGAGAATAATATCATAATTGCGTGTTGAAAATATGGCGGTCCAATAGCAACTAGCTGCAAGCTTAATTTAGTCCTCGTTGGGAAAACGTCTTGTTTCCGTTCAAATATCACACCACGTACCACTTTACCATGAAGATAGCCCCTGTAGTAGACACAGAACAATCCAATAATATTGAATTTATGAATAAATTAATTCACGTAAAATTTAATAATATAATATAAAAAATTTAAAATACGATCGTATTATAAGTTAAATTTTATTATTTTATTTCATCCTAAATTGGAGAATTTTTTTGACTTGGATAAAGGAGTCGGAGGAACCAAAAATTTTAATTAGAGGAGTTAAAATTATAAAATGTAAAGGAACCCTGAAATCAAGCTTGGTATTGTTCTTTTTCTCACAGAATGGTCAATGTTGTGTTGATAAGAAGACGCAGACAGGTCCATTATTGTAACAAAAGCCGTGCAACAAAGCTAAAATCTGAGCATAAATTTTGGAAATGCTTTCTGGGGGGGTTCAATTTTAACCTTTCGGTCACTTTTTTTTGCTCTTAGGCCAGAAACCTTTTTGATTGTGGAGCAGAAGTCTGTGAGTTTGGTGAAAAAGAGATTTTGCCCACTTCATCTACTGTTTCCCCTCACATTTCACTGTTGTTATTTTGACCCAAAATGGTGGAATCAAGTCGGGGATGGCTTGGTCAGAGTCAAGACTGACCACACTGATAGGCCGCTGTAGCCAGGTCTTCGGCTGTGCAGTGCGATTGTTGCTGGGTAAATAGGCTTGAACACGGAAATAGAAACTCGGCTAAAGAGATGAGCATTGCGTGTCTGAACAGAGAGTTGATGTAATGGCTAAGAAAAGAGCAGTAGAGAGGATAGAGGCTGCTGGCTCGTCAATCGAAGGTCCATAGCTGCGACTGCCCGCTGCGACGCTGGAGCTATTCTGGAATGATTGATCGTCAAGACTGTAGGGGGGAGCCGAGTACCTCCATTTGCTCTTTGTTTGGTGCAACACATAATTTAATGAAGTTGAAGGATTTGATAACAGGGACATTTGGCATAACGACAACGTTTGGCAGACATGCAATTTATCAAAACGACGATGTTACTTTTTTTTTTTCACCAAATTGAATAAATATTTTATATTTCGATGAAAATAACCCCATCACCAAAAATTAACCAAATTTTCTTTTCTTTTCTTTTCTTTTTTTTCCTTTTTCTTTTTCAAGTGTGCTCAAAATTGTCCAAACCACAAATGGCTGACAGAGGCTAGGAGTGGACAAATTCAAACTTAACCCATTTAAATTTGAATCTGTTTAAATTTTTTTAGACTAATTTTGACTTAAAAAATCATATCAATAATTACAAATTCTGATTTTTAAATTAAATTTAATTCAAATAAAATTAAATTAAATTAAACCAATTAAATTTACTATTTTTGTATAAGTTTAAGTTTAAATCAAAATAAATTAACTCAAATAAAATTAAATTAATAAATATTAATCCATTTGATTTAATTTATTTTTTATTACAACACTTGAAATCCAGTTTCAAAGGAAATCAAATAGCAATAATAACAATTAGTGCATTTAAACTCTGAATTTTGACATATTGGTCCATAATTTTTCATCCTCATGCATTCTCTAGCAAAAATTAACCCAAAAACAATTCAACACTCAAAAAACAATCAATTATATTCATCAAAAAACATAAATTATTCGAAAAATTTTATTTTGATGGTTAATTTGCGTGCGAAGAAAATTATTTTGAGATTTTAAAATCAATGACTAAAAATTTAACTTGTGTTAGTAGCTGAAGTTGTGTGGTGGGTAGCTAGAACACATTAGACCTAATAAAACCTACTGGCAAGATGTATTATTTGAATTTTCTCATGTTAAATTAATAATAAGGATTTTTTTTTCCCCATTTTTCATGTCTAATATGAGCCTAAAAATGATTCAAGTCAAGGAAGCCAGCTGGGTTGGGGAGTTTGTATATGACCCAAGTGTCAAACTTGTACTACTGAATTCAACCTGCTCCAAATGGGCCCAAGTTTGGATATTTATAAATAAAAATCTCTATTTTATGGGAAGTTTTTGACAAAGTTTTAAAATAAGAGGGACTGGATGTATTTTTGCAAAGGGACGCCAATGAAATTTCACTTTGTAAGGGAAACTTGACTGATTAGTGATTGTCTAATACGCTCCGGCAATGAATAATAGTTGTTTCTTCCCTCCTGGCACATCTATCATTGAATTAAGTATGTTGGATCAAGTAACCAATATTTGTTGTTTCTCCCCTCTAACACCTCTATCATTGTATTAAGTATGTTGTTTCTTGCTCAGTTTTGACAATTTCCAAGAGAAAATCCTAGACAGAATAGTTTTATCATACTTATAAAGTTATTTAATTAATAAAAAAATTATTAATTAATTATAAATAAAAAATTTAAAAATTTTACTATTTAAATAATTTTTTATTTACAATTAATTGATAATTTATTTTTTTAATTAAGTAAATAATCTTATTATATTAGCATAATGAAGGATAATTAAAGTAATAAGACTTATTAATATAAGATTTTTTTAATTTTTAATGACTTAATTTATCGAGTTTAACTACCCTACATGTAGATAATATTACTTATTTTTTTAACTTTTTCAAATACTATTTTAAATTTTTTTTTACATATTTTAAGTATTATTTATTATATATTTTAAAATTTTTTAATATATTAAAAATTTTTATTACGTATTTTAAATATTATTTAATATTTATTATATATTTTTTAATTTTTTTTTCTTAAATTTAAATTTTATAAAGATCGTTTTAAATCTACTGCACACAATTTTTTTTGAGGTAAAAATACCCACAAATATCATAGTTAAGTTTTAAACTATTAGATGTCTGTGGAGAGATTAATCCATGACAAGGCGGTTATCATTATCACTCATTTAATCATATTGTTAAGAGATTGCCAATGGCTGTCCCCTTCTCCCCTTTTTTTTTTTTTTTTTTGGCTTCATTCATTTAATTAGGAGTATAAGAATTTGCTTAGTGCATTCAGAAAATGGGAACACACATATCGAATGCTTGAATTTAGCCGAATAGAAGAAGATAGTATAACAAAAAACCTGAGGTCAACTTATTATTTTAAGAGTTCGGATAACCGTAGATGCAGAATATAGTTGAATTTCTAAAGATAATTACATCAATCATTCTTAAGAATCTCAACTCAATGCTTTCACAAACCGGTTGGTGCGGAAGTGTAAGAGTATGGAAGGGTTCAATTCATGTCTTCTTTCGAGGGTTTGTCAAAACTTGTAATATTGTCCGAAATCCTCACAATTTTTTCAACACTGTTCTGTTACTCTCTTTCTTCCTGCAGTTTCCCACTTCCCAATCATACCAAGATGGTAAGAACTTGTATTTTCGTCTTGGTGGTCTATTTCACTGTTGGAATAGCTCATGTAGTTACCGATATCAACGCTGACCAATCTGCTCTCCTTGCCTTGAAAGCATACATTACTGATGATCCTCTCAATATATTGGCATCCAACTGGTCTTCAAATGCTTCTGCTTGCGACTGGGTTGGCGTCACCTGCGGCCCCCGCCACTGCAGAGTCACAGCCTTGAATATTGCTTACATGGGTCTTACAGGCACCATCCCACCGCAGCTGGGAAACCTGTCATTCCTTAGTTTGCTAAATGTCACAAACAACAGCTTCCATGGCAGTCTGCCGATTGGGCTAGCTAATCTGCGCAGGTTGAAGTATCTAAGCTTTAGATACAACAAGTTCGATATAGAGATCCCAACATGGATTAGTTCTTTATCTAAACTTGAATACGTGTTCTTAGATGGTAATAGTTTCATAGATACCATTCCACCTTCCATTTGAAATATATCTTCATTGCTCTCAATTGATCTCAGCTTCAATCAGCTTCACGGTCACCTACCATCCTTGATCTTAAGTATACCTTCTTTGCGAGTTATCGATCTCAGTAACAACCAGCTTTCGGGTCCTGTGCCCTCCGTTTACAACATATCTTCATTACTGAACATTGATATGCAGTACAACAGCCTGTCTGGTAACCTCCCTGAGGATATGTTAAGATTTCTTCCCCAATTGGCGGGACTTTATTTATCATACAACCAACTTTCTGGAAAGAAACCCGTCAAGTTTATTCTATTGCAAGCAGCTTTAAGTCGTATCATTGTCTGTTAATGGTTTCGCTGGAAGCATTCCCAGAGATCGGGAACTTAACCATGCTCATGGGGATATACCTCGGCTCAAACAACTTCACAGGTAAGTTTAGGCCTTCTTCAAAACAGTTCATTGAATTTTGGATTGCTTTGTCATTAACTGAACATTGCTCTCCAGTGTGAACTGCTTTTTGAGGAGTGTATTTTATATTCACGTGGAATCATTTGATTTCCTTTTATAATTCCTTTAATGTGAAATTCGGTACGTCGTCAAATCAGAGTGAATTCTTTTTTTCTGTTTCGCTTCCCCCCGTTATTGGAGGAAATTTAGAGCTTTTAGACTAATGCATGATTGCTCATGTTGCGGCGGCAGGTGAAATACCCGGCGAGATAGGCAATCTACAAAGTCTGCAAGCACTAGGCTTATCGTCCAATAGCCTAACAGGTCTCATTCCCCCATCAATTTTCAATATCTCCACGCTGACCTTCCTTTCACTAGCTGCTAATAATCTCTCCGGCAGTCTCCCTTCAAGCTTAGGTCTTTCGCTTCCAAATCTTCAGCAACTTTACCTCGGACGAAACAGACTTACTGGACCTATTCCTAGCTGTATTTCCAATGCTTCTATGCTCATTCTCATTGACATGCCTTTTAACTCTTTCTCAGGTTTAATTCCTGACACGCTTGGTAATTTAAGATTCCTCCGATGGCTCAATCTGGGAGTAAATAATTTGCCAACTGAATCTTCTAGCTCTGAACTTACCTTTCTCACTTCTTTGACAAATTGGAAGGACTCGAAAAAATTGATTCTTTCTGCAAATCCCCTGAATCGTGTCCTGCCAATTTCAATAGGAAATCTCTCAACCTCTATGGAGGAATTTTCCTTGGCTGATTGCGATATTAAGGGAGGCATCCCTCCTGAAATTGGCAGCTTAGGCAACCTGACAGTCTTGCGCCTGGAGAAGAATGAACTAACAGGATCCATTCCAAATACAATTGGAAGATTGCAGAAGCTACAGGGTTTGTATCTTCAGGATAACGAATTACAAGGATCAATTCCAGTTAGTATTTGTGAGTTGAAGAGCTTAAATGAATTTTACTTGGATGGAAATATACTAAATGAGTCATTACCAGAATGCTTGGGAGACCTCACTTCTCTGAGAACTCTCTCGTTGGGCTTCAACAGATTGACTTCCACAATTCCCACATCCTTCTGGAGCCTTAAAGACATATTGCAAGTAAACTTGTCATCAAATTCTCTAAATGGATCAGTGCCCACAGAAATTGGGGATTTAAAGGTCGTGACGAAAATAGATTTATCAAGTAATGAGTTATCAGGTGATATCCCAAGCTCAATTGGAGACCTAAAGAATCTACAGAATCTCTCCTTGGCAGATAACGCGTTTCAAGGCTCGATTACGGATTCATTCCGTGGCTTGACTAGCTTGGAATTCTTGGATCTGTCCAGTAACAATCTATCCGGAGAAATTCCTAGTTCCTTGAAAGCACTCTCGTTGCTCAAGTATTTGAATTTGTCATTCAATGAACTGCAAGGACAAGTTCCTCAAGGAGGACCATTTGTAAACTTTTCAGCACAATCATTCATGGGAAACGGGATTATGTGGTGCGCCTCAACTGAACTTCCCTCCTTGCAAATTGAAAAATATAACCAAGAAAAGAAAAATTTCGAAGAATTTACTGATTTATGTTTTACCAATTGCCGCATCAATATTACTTGTTCTGGCTCTTCTACCTGTGCTGATTAGACGGCGGAAAACAAACACAAGGTTGCAAAACGCCGAAGAAATGTCGTCTGAAGTAACATGGAGAAGAATTCCATACCATGAACTTCTCCGGGCAACAGATAGATATAGCGAAAGCAATCTACTTGGAAAAGGAGGTTTTGGTTCAGTTTACGAGGGAACACTTCCAGATGGAATGCAGGCAGCGGTAAAAGTTTTTCACCTTGAACTCGAAGGAGCTCTTAAAAGTTTCGATGCTGAATGCGAATTACTGAGAAATATTCGTCATCGCAACCTTGTCAAGATCATCAGCACCTGTTCAAGTACTCATTTTAACGCATTGGTACTGGAATACATGCCAAATGGGAGCTTGGAGAAGTTGTTGTACGATAACAACTACTCTTTTGACATTCTACAAAGATTGAATGGGGTGATAGACGTTGCATCAGCATTGGACTATCTCCATTACGGCTACTCCACCCCTCTTATTCACTGTGACATAAAACCCAGCAACATATTGCTAGATGAAAGTATGGTTGCACATTTGAGTGATTTTGGCATAGCAAAGCTCTTAGGTGAAGAAACATCTATGGCTCAAACGCAGACCCTTGCCACAATCGGTTACATGGCACCAGGTTATTCCAAATTCAGTACTCTTTCATTCTTAAATTTTCACAAAATGATTTTGATTTATCTAACAATGAAACTGATGTCATTTTCAGAGTATGGAAGAGAAGGCAAAGTATCAAGGAATTGAGATGTTTACTGCTACGGTATTATACTGATGGAAACTTTTACGAAGAAGAGGCCTACGGACGAAATGTTTGATGGAGAAATAAGCCTGAAGAGCTGGGTTAAGCAGTCCTTGCACAGTAAGAATATCGATGTTGTGGACTCCAACTTACTGAGAAAAGAGGATGAGCATCTTGCGCCAAAGAAGCAATGTGTGTCATCTATCTTAAGTTTGGCTATGTTGTGTACAAGAGAGTCACCTGAGAAGAGGATCAGCATAAAAGATGCATTAGCCAGACTCATGAAAATCAGAGACACATTGCAAAAGGATATTGAAAATGCTGATGATTAAGCGTGTTGAATTTAAGTTTATTTTCTTTTATTCTGTCTGATTATGAGCTAAAATCCCATGGGGAGGAGCAGCCTCATAATGTTAAAATAAAGCAGATATCTTGTTAACATACGTCGAGCTTCTAGTTCTACCTCCCTCTTCCTGTGCGTTGGCCTTGTATTATTCTCTCTTGAACATACATGATCTAGTTCCAGCTTCAATCTTTAACATCTCAACAATGACAGGATCGGCTGAAGGTAGAAGACGATCAAGTTTAAATTGTTTTTGTTTTCTTTGCATACATCTTGCTTTCATGAGGGATAGTTCTTCACATATAGCTGTTGCTGTTTCTGTTTTCCTCTGCTCTGGGCTTCGTTGTTTTTACCTTGATTTTGATCAAAATTAAAGGGGCTGGGCCTATGTTGAGTAGTTGAGATCTAAACCCAATTTCAAGTCATCGTTTCATCGATCCAAATAGTGAAATTAGATGCACCGAGGTCCTTTCAATTTGTTCACACCTCTGTCTGAGGCTGCCTTCTATAAAATAAACCCATAATTTTTCCTATTTTTTTTTAAGTATAACCCATTGCCCAACAAAGCTAGCTTTAATTTCCATACCATGGGATATTTATTTATTAAATAATAAATTTTTATAATAATTTATCACTTATTTTATTATACATTGATGAATATCACACTATACCCTTAAAAAAAGTATCATTACTCTAAAACTTCGTCTCTTTATTATTTTAATTTAATTTTAATTAAGGGTATGGAGTTTAAACTAATGTTGTTTTGCTTTTATTGATCATAAACTGAAATTCATGTGAAGAGCAGCACCCTTTAAATGCTTTCATGGGCGATGGTTCCTCTTCATTTTATTTCTAGTTTCTATCTCTGTTTTCCCCTGCTTTGGCCCTATAATAATCTGCCTAAGAATAGTATTACCGGCGCCCTTAACAGTTGTGATTTGTATCAGTATTTCACTGTTGACCTCCTCTTCCCCAATAGCAGTGATTAAGTCTTTTTATGTTAATAGACTCTGTGCTAACCTACAACCCATGATCAAAAAATCTAGCAAAGGTTAAAGAATTAAGGACAGCATATATTAAATTATATTATTTAAATATATTAAATTATAATAAATTGTAACAAAATAAAATAGATAAAATATAATAAAGTATCACGTATTAGAATGTATATTATTTTATTAATTTATTAAAAATAATAATAATAATAATAATAATAATAGTATATTTTATTATATTTGTACTAACAAGACTTGACCCGTCTATCACTTGTGTTGAATAACAAACACGTTAGACTTTGAAAAATTAATTATTTATCTAAAAGACCTCTAAAATAAAGTTGCTTTAAAAATTTTTCCAAAAGTTTACGAGGTAAAAGAAATTTCAATGCAAAGATTCTTCTTGTTTCCTCCCACTTTCCTTCAAATTAATAAGTCTTCTCAATTATTTGCTTAATGATATGAACTAGTCTTTGTCAATTATTTTCTTTCTCTGTATCCTTTTTAAATTTCTCATCCAGCTTTAAGTCAAAATATTCCATAATAATGGAGAAAGAAAGAAAGAAAGAAAGAAAATGGACAGGTGTTTGCATTATTTATACCAATGTCTTGTGCCCTTTGCAGTCACCAACGAATTCCACACTTGCGCATTATGGAGAGCCGAATTCCATTTCCCTCTATCATCATCATCATCATCATAATTTTCTCACTTCATCTTTTGATGCTTCCCTGGGTCATAGCAAGAGCGACCAACAATATTACCACAGACCAAGATGCTCTTCTTGCCCTGAAAGCTCATATTACACATGATCCCAACAATTTATTGGCCGACAATTGGTCCACTAGTACCTCTGTCTGTGACTGGATCGGCGTCACTTGCGGTGTCCGCCACCACAGAGTCACGGCCTTGAATATTTCCTACTTCGGTTTTACAGGCACCATTCCTCCTCGACTGGGAAATCTCTCTTTCCTCTCTGTGCTAGCAATCAGAAACAACAGTTTTCATGGCTCTCTGCCAGATGAATTGGCTCAATTGCGTCGACTGAAGAACATTGATTTCAATTTCAATAACTTCGGCGTAGAAATTCCGTCATGGCTTTGGTCCTTACCAAAACTTGAGCGTTTGCATTTGAACGGAAACAACTTTGTAGGAACTATTCCTGGAACCGTAGGCAACGTATCTTCCTTGCAACAACTTCATCTTTCGGTTAACCAGCTTTCGGGTTCCATACCTTCCTCTATCTTCAACATAACTTCATTGGAAGTACTTGATCTCAATGGTAACCAGCTCGGGGGTTCCTTCCCTTCCCTCGGACGCAGCATTCCTTCATTACTTGTGATTGATTTTGGTAATAATTACAGAATATCTGGTGTCCTCCCGGAAAATATTTTCGATCATCTTCCAAATTTGGAATTTTTTTCAGTGTCTAGTAACATGTTTGAAGGGAAAATCCCAACCACTTTATCAAAGTGCCGACGGCTGAAATATTTGTCCTTGTCGTTTAATAAGTTCACCGGGGCCATTCCGAAAGAAATCGGGAACTTGACTAAGCTTATACAGTTATTTCTTGGCAATAACAATCTCCAAGGTATGTTTGCTTTAATTCTTGATATTTATATCTGTTTACATAAAACTTACCTTAAGATCTTCTAAAGGCTTAAACAAGCTCTTCTTAAGGCCAGAAACCCACTAGCAATTTTGTTCTGTGATTTCAATTCATTAAATCACCATTTAATCAATAGAGGTTGTGTCCCAACAACTAACGACGCAGAAAGGGCAGCCAAAATAAAAGCCAATAACCTCTATACTTTAGGTAGTTTCTTAAATTTGAGTTTTGTTTCTTTTATTTATTTGCGTTATTTTCTTTAAGAGAAAGTGTTAGGTAAAATAATTATTGATGTAATAAGACTATACAACTAATAAAACAAGAGAAATATTTATATTTATAGTAAGTAAAAAAATTAATAAAAAAATATATAAAATTTTCTCGCCATATTAATTGAAGGCGAAATTCTTTATTGATTTTTTTTAATTACTACTAATAAAAGTATTTTTCTCACTTCATTAATTAGATAATCTTACCAATTAGCAATGTTGATGTGGTAAGGCCGTCGCGTCTAAAAGTTAAGAAAAAAGGTAAAATAAAATATTTTCAAAAGTTATTTAAAATAATAATTTATTTTTTAAAGTTGAAAGAAAATATTAAAGTGAATACAAATATTTAGACTTTTAAGATCACTTTACATATTTCTAACAGTACATGAATAGGGGTACCAGTTTTTGAAAATTACGTGTTTCTTTATGAATGTCTGTGTTGAAATTGACATACTCTATTAATTAATTATTAATATGCTACATACATTCCCTCTATATTATTTGTACTAGCGGTGCCTAATTCAATATAACAATTTTTGTATTATACCTCCATTAAATTATAACTTATTTGTAGTAATAAAATTAATTTGGTCTCAACGATTACGATTATAAAGAGGTTTTAGTGTATTATTAATTTTCTTTCGCTGTAAGATGGATAGAATTGTTTACAGATAGATATGTGTTGAATTTGCAGGGAAAATTGCAGAGGAGCTTGGCAATATGGCAGAACTGGAGATCCTAAATCTATCACATAATGACTTAACAGGAAGTATTCCTTCTGCTATCTTCAACCTTTCTTCTCTAACTTATATGGATCTTGCAAGAAACAATCTCAGCGGTCCAATCCCTTTGAATTTGTGGCAATGTAGACAACTTCGTAACTTTTTTGTGGAATCTAATAAACTAAGAGGAAGTATACCAAGAGCTATTGGGAACATGACCTCACTTAATATGCTACGTCTTGGCCCTAACAACTTGACAGGTAATTAATTTTCATAAACCTTTCTCAAACATTTTTAATTAACTGTTATTAATTTATTCCAAATTTACTGCATTTGAGTTGCGCACGAATGATATTCGGCTATTATCATCTACATTATTATCTACAGAATTACCATCATTTGGTATCTGACTGTTAATTTGCAGGTGAAATACCGGATGAAATTGGCAATCTTAGTAATTTACAGCTTCTTTCGCTTGAAAGTAACAACCTAGAGGGTGTTGTCCCTGCTTCAATCTTCAACATTTCAACATTGCAAGATCTTTCTCTTGCTGATAATGAACTCTCAGGAGTTGTTCCATCAAGCATAGACATCGGGCTTCCAAACCTGGAGAGCCTGTACTTGGCATCTAATCATTTGAGCGGAACAATTCCCAACTCCATCACCAATATCTCCAAGCTGACTAATCTAGAGATAGCCGATAACTCATTTTCAGGCTATATACCCGGCGCATTTGGTAATTTAGGAAACCTCGAGTGGCTCAGCTTAGCTCGTAATCACCTGACATCTCCTACTCCGTATTTAAGCATTTTTTCTTCCTTGACAAGTTGCAAGCATTTAGTGTTGGTACAACTTCTGGAAAATCCTCTCAACGGCATCCTTCCAAGTTCCGTAGGGAATCTTTCTTCTTCTTTGGAAATACTGTCCCTCGACAATTGCAACATTAGTGGCAGTGTTCCCAAGGAAATCGGCAATTTGAAAAGCTTGATGGTCTTAGGCTTAGGAGGCAATGAATTAACTGGCTCAATTCCTGTTACACTAGGGAGACTTCAGAAGCTTCAAGGTTTGTATCTTAAAAATAATAAGCTAACTGGACTGATCCCACATGTTATTTGTCGTTTGGATAGACTGGCTGTAATGTCCTTGGGCCACAATAAGTTTTTTGGATCAATACCTGCATGTTTGGGTGATCTGACTTTTCTAAGGACCCTCTCGCTAGGTTTCAATGCCTTAACTTCCTCTATACCCTCAAGCCTGTGGAAGCTTAAGGACATCTTAGAAGTTGACTTGTCTTCAAATTCTTTAAACGGATCTCTTCCACTGGATACTGGGAATTTGAAGGTTGTGACATCTATGGATTTGTCGAGGAATCATTTGTCCGGTTATATCCCAACCACTCTTGGGGGGCTAAACGATTTACAGATTCTCTCGTTAAGAGAGAATAGATTCCGAGGCCCAATTCCTGAATCGGTGGGTGACATGAAAAGTTTGATGACCTTGGATTTGGCCGATAATAATCTCTCAGGAATTATTCCCAAGTCCATGGAAGCCTTGTTGTACCTTCATTATCTCAATCTGTCTTATAATCAATTAGAAGGAGAAATTCCCACAAAAGGACCTTTTGGAAACTTTTCGGCCGAATCGTTTACGGGGAATCCCGCACTCTGCGGTTCTCCCAGACTACAAGTCCAACCTTGTAAAACTACGAGTCACAGAAAATCAGGGACAAATTCTGTTCTCATACGGATTGTTTTGCCACTCAGTATTGCTTTAACAATACTTGTCCTCGCCCTCGTGCTTGCGTTGCTAAAATACCGGAAGAGAAGGACCAAGATCCCGAATGATTCAGATATGTCACCACAAGCTACTTGGAGAAGAATTTCTTATCAAGAGCTTGATAGAGCAACAGAGAGGTTCAGTGCGAACAACCTACTCGGGACAGGGAGTTTTGGTTCAGTTTACAAGGGAAGACTTCAGGATGGGACGGAGCTTGCGGTAAAAGTATTTCACCCGGAATTTCAGCGAGCACTCGAGAGTTTTGATACCGAATGTGAAATAATAAGAAACATTCGCCATCGAAACATTGTGAAAATCATCAGCGCTTGTTCAAATGAAGATTTTAAAGCATTGGTACTGGAGTACATGCCCAACGGGAGCCTGGATAAGTGGTTGTATTCTGATGATTGCTTTTTGGATATTTTTCAAAGGTTGAACATCATGATAGACGTTGCATCGGCATTGGAATATCTCCACTTTGGTTATTCAACTCCTGTAATACACTGTGACTTGAAGCCCAACAACGTATTGCTAGACCAAGAGATGATCGCACATTTGAGTGATTTTGGAATTGCAAAGATATTAGGAGAAGAAGCCTCTATGACACAGACACAGACCCTCGCCACAATTGGTTACATGGCGCCAGGTTATTCCAAATTCAGTGTTGTACTTGCTCTTGTTAAAGTTATTGCCTTCATTTTCTTGTCAAAAGGTTATTGATTTATCTAACAACGAAAGAAAAATTGATGTTTGTTATTTTCAGAGTATGGGAGAGAAGGAAAAGTATCAAAGAAAGGTGATATTTACAGTTACGGTATTATGCTGATGGAAACATTTACGAGAAAGAAGCCGACAGACGAAATTTTTGCTGGAGAAATGAGCTTGAGGCGTTGGGTCAGCGATTCATTGGATAGCAGGGTTGTGGAAGTTGTGGACACCAATTTGCTGCCTAGGGAGGATGAACATTTTGTTGATAAGGAGGAATGTTTGTCGTCGATTTTAAATTTGGCCATGGACAGCACAAGAGAGCCACCCGAGGAGAGGATCAACGGTGAAGAAATCGCAAGTAGACTTTTGAAAATCCGAGCCAAATTAGTAGCAAAGACAGGGACCGCTGGAAGTAGAAGGCGATCGAATTTCAATTGATTTTCTTTTCTTTCTATACATCTTACTCCCATGGGAGATAATTCTTCATTCTAGCTGCCGCTACAAGCTCTGTTTTCCTCTGTTATTGATCATATGAGGGTGTACTATTATATGATTTTAATGAAAAGGAAATGGAATCAAATGTCAATGTCCCCGACAACAACATATGTTTCTTCTTTCCCTTTGTCTGTTTCTTATCAAATGCTAACAAAATTGGAGAAGCTTTGAGTTTAGACTTTCTCAAATGACAAGAATTATAATAATGATAGAACAATGAAACTTTTAGCTAATTCCAAGCTGCCCAGGTGACGAAAGGAAATTGTTGGAGGGAATGGCTGACCAGAGAAAGATGACAAAAGAGTAGGGTTTCAGGAAACGTCTAAAGTAAAAAGTTTTACATCAGTTTCTTTGACCGTTTCCTTGGAATTATCGTTTGTTATTTATAGTAGTCACTTGTTTGTCAAAAACATTCCACATTCCATCCTACATTCAGTAATGGGTAGAAATCATTTTCTCAGTATTATCATAGTTTTCTTGGTTCATTGTAAAAACTTTTCCTTTGTTATAGCAGCAGTAACCAACAATATCACCACAGACCAACATGCTCTTCTTGCCCTGAAAGCTCGTATAACTCATTATCCTAACAATCTATTAACCGAAAATTGGTCCACAACACTTCTGTCTGCAATTGGATTGGTGTAATTTGCAGTGTCCACCACCATAGAGTCGCAGCTTTGGATATTACTGATTTGGGACTTACTGGCACTATCCCTTCTCGAGTAGGAAAATTTTCTTTTCTTACAGTGCTAATCATCAAAAACAACAGTTTTCATGGCTCTCTTCCCGATGAATTGGCTCAATGACGTCCCTTCAAGTACATTGATTTCAGTTCTAATAATTTCAACAAAAAGGTCCCATCGTGGTTTGGTTCCTTGCCTAAACTTCAACGCTTGCTTTTGAATGACAATAACTTCGTAGGGACTATCCCGGCATCCCTAGCGGACATATCTTCACTGCAAGAAGTTGATCTTAGTTTTAACCAACTCTTGGGTCCCATTCCTTCCGCCATCTTCAACGTGTCTTCACTGGAAATACTTCGTCTCAATGAGAATTTCCAATTCCTTCCCCTCTATCATTTTCAATGTCTCTTCATTACTAATTATCGATTTCGGTAACAATAACTTATCCAGTGGACTACCAGCAAATGTTTTTGGTTATCTTCCCAATCTGAGGTTGCTTTATTTGCATGGAAACATGCTGAAAGGAAAGATTTCTTCCACTTTATCAAAGTGTACCCAGCTGCAATATTTATCGTTAATCGTTCAATTATGTCACAGGGGCAATACCCAAGGAGATTGGGAACTTGACTACTAAGCTTATGGAGATATGTCCTGGCCATCACGAACTCCAAGATACGATGCTCCCAGTTAATATTAGGGCCCGTGTTGATATCAATGAATAAGCTATATACCTATTTATAAAATTGTGTACAATCATGAACCCGGATGGATGTATGTTATCGCATTTTTTAAATGATAAAATTGTTGACATCTATTTGGTTTTGCAGGAGAAATTCCCTGGGAACTGGGCAATCTTGCAAACTTGGAGCGGCTGTCCCTTGTACATAATGACCTAACAGGCTCAATTCCTTCCGTTATCTTCAACCTTTCTTGTCTTTCCCTTACTGACATTTCAAATAATAGCCTGACCAGCAGCCTGCCTGTGGGATGTGCCAAAATCTTCCTGCTGTTAAAGAACTGTACATGTACAATAATCGGCTCACTTGTTCGATTCCATACAAATCATGGCAATGTAGAGAGCTTCGTGCTGTTTCATTTTCATCCAATCAATTCAAAGGGAGCTCATCATTTATGAACATTGGTAGATGAACTATTCCTTAACGTTTGTGTTGTAGTTTTTATTGTATTTGATTCCCCAAATATATATTGAAATTTAGTTTTTTGATACTTGATACATAATCACACTTCGTTTTTTTTTTTTTTCATTTCTGAGCAATAATATTGTCATATATGTTGATTTTGTAGGTGAAATTCCAGAGGCATTGGGCAATACAGAACTAGAGTTTATAGGGCTTGGAAATAATGATCTTTCAGGGACAGTTCCTTAGGTAACCTTCAATCTTTCTTCTCTAACCATTATGGACTTATCAAACAATAGTCTGACGGGCAACCTCCCTGAAATCATGTGTCAACATCTTCCTGTTCTCCGAGGATTACACATCCATGATAATCAATTCACTGGTTCAATCCCTCACAATTTATGGAAATGTAGAGAGCTTCATATTGTTTCAATGTCATATAACCAATTCACAGGAAGCATACCAAGAGCTGTTGGAAACTTGACCTTGCTCAATGAACTATATATTGGGCATAACAACTTGAAAGTTAAGTTATAATTCTCTCTACAAAATTTTATATCATTATTTGTAATTATGCTTTTGTAATTTGTCATAGGAATTCCATAAAAAGTTTTTTTGTTTTTGCTCTCACTTCTGCAGGCCAGATACCATATGAAATTGGTAATCTTCGTAACATAAAGGTTTTGGACCTTCAAAGTGGCAATCTGGCTGGCCTCGTTCCATCAACAATCTTCAACATTTCAAGAATGAAAAGTCTAGCACTTGCAAATAATAAACTACCAGGAAGTCTTCCTCCAGCGATAGAAATGCCAAAACTTGAGGAGCTGTATTTGGGGTACCATAATTTCATCGGGACAATTCCTATCTCTATTACCAATGTTTCCAAGCTTCCCGTCGTTGAGATGGCATATAACTCATTTTCTGGTGTTATTCCCGGCACAATTGGTAATTTGAGAATCCTTGTGCGGGTTAACTTTCTTGGTAATTACCTGACATCTTCTACTCCAGATTTGAGCTTTATGGTCTCTTTCACAAATTGCAAGAATTTAAGAACGGTGCAATTGAGTGAAAATCCCCTTAATGGCATCCTTCCAAGTTTCATTGGTAATCTTTCTAATTCTTTGGAAATTTTATCCATGGGCAACTGCAAGATTAGTGGCAGCATTCCCTGAGAAATCGGGAACTTAATCAACTTGATACTCTTAAGCTTTCATGGCAACGAACTGATGGGATCAATTCCAGTTAAAATTGGCAAATTGCAGAAACTCCAAGCTCTGAGTATTGGGAATAATACACTGGAAAGATCCATCCCCAAGGTGGTTAGTAACTTGCACAGGATAGTTTATTTGTACGTGGGCGGCAATAAGATTATTGGATCTATACCAGCATGTCTGGTTAATCTCACTTGTCTAAGGTATCTCGCGATATCTTTTAACAAATTAACGTCACCTATTCCCTCGACTTTGGGTAACCTTAAGGATATCTTGCACTTGGACTTGTCATGGAATTCTCTAAATGGACCTCTTCCATTAGAGATGGGAAATTTTAAGGTTGCGGTAACAATATCTTTGTATAATAATTATTTATCAGGTAATATCCCGACAACTCTTGGAGGCCTAAAAAGTCTACAGATTCTGCGCTTAGGTTACAACAGATTACAAGGCCAGATTCCTGAATCATTTGGTGATTTGATAGGCTTGGAATTATTGGATTTGTCTGGTAATAATTTCTCTGGAGTTATTCCCAACTCTTTGGAAGCACTCTTGTACCTCAAATATCTAAATTTGTCTTTCAACCAACTCGAAGGAGAAATTCGTACAGAAGGAGTTTTTGCAAACCTCTCGGCTGAATCATTTATGGGAAATCTTGGATTGTGTGGTTCACCCCAACTGCAAGTCCCACCATGCAAAGCTAGCACTCAGCGAAACTCAAGGAAAAAAGCGAGATTTCTATTGATTGTTTTGCTACTGAGTATTGCAATAACGGTACTTGCATTGGCTCTCTTATTTATGTTGCTAAGATGTCCGAAAAGGAGGACATAGCTACCTGAAGATGATGAGATCTCACCGCAACAAACACGGGTAAGAATTACTTACCGAGATCTTGAGCAAGCAACTGATGGTTTTAGCAGAAACAACCTGCTTGGCATAGGGAGTTTTGGTTCGGTCTACAAAGGAATACTTTTGGGATGAGATGGAGGTTGCAGTGAAGGTGTTTCACCTTCAACGTGAAGGAGCATCAGAAAGCTTTGGTTGTGAAATTTTTCTATAAACTTTAAGCCAATATATATATATATATATATGCTTTGTTTTTTGAGGAAGTAAGTACATGAAATCAATGAAATATAGGTTTTAAGGATGTTTTTTAAAATATCAATCATGTTAAGTAAATTTTATATTATCTTTTGTATTCTCTCTCATATATATATATATATATATATATATATATATATATATATATAAAGCATTGTATTATTGTGATGTATGTACGAAGGAATAAAATTCACCTTTCATTTTCTATGGGTT
Source organism: Swietenia macrophylla (assembly GCA_032401905.1). Taxonomy (NCBI): domain Eukaryota; kingdom Viridiplantae; phylum Streptophyta; class Magnoliopsida; order Sapindales; family Meliaceae; genus Swietenia; species Swietenia macrophylla. The sequence continues at coordinate 1,552,672 of CP135573.1, forward strand.
TTAAGTTTTTTCTCTGACTTTTTATTTTTCTATTTTAAAACTATAAATAGTATCAAAACTCATTTCCTAAGGGAATCTATGGATGAATATGGAAGTTTTTTCTACAAGATAAAGGAAAGTTCAACTAAAAATATGTCATCAAGAAACTTTTTGGAAATGGGTCATTCTCAGTTCGTTGGGAAAATTTATCACATATAGACAATTAAAATGAAGACCTACCTATAAGCATTAAACTTATGAAAGATTGTGGAAGATGGTAGAGATCTTGCTCCCTTATAAAATGATACATTTATGGCTTAAATGAAATTATACGAAAAGGAAAAAATCAAGAAATTAAGAGCTCTTATATACTTGTATTCGGCTTTGTCAGAAACAATTTTTACTCGTATTATGTCATGTAATTCATCAAGGAAAGTATAGGAGAAATTAAGGGATGAATTTGAAAACAGTGGCAAAGTAAAAGCTGTCAAGCTTTTGACATTAAAAAAAAATTTGAAATACTAAAAATGAAAGATGGAAAGTTAGTGGACGATTATTCATCAAAACTTTCAAATTTGGTGAATAAAATGAGATTATTAGGTGAAGATGTTCAAGACTCTAAGGTGATGGAGAAAATCCTTACAAATGTATCAGGTAAATTTGACTCCAAGTTTTCTACAATAGAGAAGTCCCACGATCTTCGAACTTTATTAAGCTCTGAGCTGATTAGCAAGTTTCAAGCTCATGAACAAAGAACAAATGTCAGAGATAATGAGGTTACCGAATGAGCATTTCAAGCAAGGTAGAAGGACAAGAATAACAAGAAAAAATGCAGAAAGTAAGGAAAGAAGGGAAAGTTTTTAATATGTAAGCACTGTCAGAGGACTAATTATAAAGAGGATGACTGCTAATTCAAAGGGAAACCTCCTATTAAATATTAGTTTTATAAAAGGATGGGGCATATTGAGAAGAATTTCAGGTAGAAACAAAAAACAAAACTTGAGCAACACTTCTTAGCAAACTAATTATATGGAAGAGAAGACACAAAATGAAGACAAAAAAGGGAACTTGTTTATGGTAACTCAGAGCTTTCAATGAACAAGGACCAATTCATGGTTTGTAGATAGTAGTTGTACGAGTCACATGTCAAAGAAGGAATCTAACTTTATCAACTTGGACAAATCTATCAAGATTAAAGGAAGGCTAAAAATAATGAAATACTTGAGTTTTAAGACAAGGGGTCAGTCGTAATCCATACAAAGTAAGGTACAAAGCTTATTTATGATATTCTATATATTCCATCACTTACACAAAACTTGTTAAGTGTTGCTCAAATGATGAAGAACCACTACTCTGTAATGTTCAAAAATAATGCATGCAACATTTATGATTTTAATGGTGTCTTAATTGTCAAAACTCCTATGGTTGAGAAGTCATTTCTTTTACATTGAAAAGTAGTTGAAAATGCTCTTATAGCAAAAATTGATGATTTATGGCTATGGCATAAATGATATAGTCATTTTCACTTTAATGCACTTGCTACCATATATAGAAATCTAATGACCAAAGAGATACCAAAAATTCAAGTGCCTTCTACTATATGTAGTTATTGTCAAATAGGCAAGCAACATAAGGATGTTTACCCTATTTTTTCTTCTTGGAGAGCAAAACTTAAATTAGAGTTTGTTCACACATATGTGTGTGGACCTACGAGGATAGAATCATTAAGCAAAAATAAATATTTTGTTCTCTTTATTGATGATTTTACGCGAATGACATAGCTGTATTTTATAATACATAAATCATAAGTTCTATTAGTGTTGAAAAATTTTAAAAGGCTTATGGAATCACAAAGTGGTTGTGTGCTGAAAACGTTAAGGAGAAACAATGGAAAGGAGTATACTTCAAGTGAATTTGAAATGTTTTGCAATGAAATGAGAGTGCAACATTAACTAATTGTTCTTTACAATTCTCAACAGAAAGGGGTTGTAGAACAAAAGAACATGATAGTTGTCAAAATGGCTAGATGTCTTTTGATTGAAAAGGGCCTTCCTCATAAGTTTTGGGTTGAAGTTGTATATACAATAGTTTATTTACTCAATAGATTGCCTTCAAAAACTGTGAATAGTATGACTTCAATAGAGACATGGAGTGGAGTGAAGCCATCAACCAAGCATTTCATAATTTTTGGCTCTATTTGCTATATTCATATTCCAATAGTAAAAAGAAGTAAGTTGGAGTAAAAATTTGATATAAGTATTTTTTTAGGATATGCAGCTATGACCAAGAGATATAAAATTTATAATCTGAAAACAAAAGGTATAACTATTAGTAAAGATGTTGTCGTAGATAAAAATGCATATTAGAGTTGGGAAAAGAAGCAAGTGTAGCAATATGATCAAAACTTAAATCAAAATATTGCAATTACAGCAATAACTAAAAATCAAGATTTCAGTTTAAATGGCAATGGTCAGAACACACACGAGGAAGAGGACAGTGATAAAGATGCTCCAACAAAATTTAGATGTTTGATTGAAATTTATGAAAAATGTAATTTTGTTACTGCAGAACTTGATTGCTATGAAGATGCTATCAATGATACAAGATAGGTGCATACAATGAATGAAGAAATAAACATGATTGAGAAAAATTGACATGGACCTTGGTTCTTAAGCCTAAAAATAAAAATATTATAGGTTTCAAATGGATTTATAAAGTTAAATTAAATTTAGATGGGTTCATAAACAAATTGAAAGCCAAGTTAGTTGTAAAGGGACATGTCTATCAATTTGATGTTAATTTCAATGATGCATTTGCTCCAATTACTATGCATGATACAATCAAAATTTTAATGGCTCTTGCTACTCAATTTAAATGAAAAGTTTACCACATAGATGTTAAGTCAGTGTTTCTAAATGGAGAATTGCAAGAAGAAATATATGTTAAACAACTGCAAGGGTATGTTGTTGCAAGCAAGGTGGAGTATGTTTATCAACTTCATAAGGTTTTATATGGCCTTAAACAGGCACCTCGAACCTAATATCGAAAAGTAGATAATTGTCTCATTCAATGGGGCTTTCATAGAAATGAAAATAAAGCAACCATATACATCAAGAGAGACAAAGGAGATCAATTGTTAATTGTCTTAATTTATGTTAATGATTTGTTAGTTATAGGCAATAATGAAGATTCAATTATGAAGTTTAAAAAAAAAATGAATAAAGGTGTTTGAAATGTCCAATTTAGGCAAAATAAGCTATTTCTTAGACATAGAAATAACTTATTCTCAAAATGAAATTTTTCTGTCACAATCCAAGCATGCAAAAAATCTGTTGAAAAGATTTCAAATAAAAAGATGTAAATTTGTTTCTATTCCTCTAATGCCGAATAAAAAATTATCTAAATTAGATTGTGGAGATCTTGTCAATCCAACTACATATAGAAGTTTGGTTAATAGTTTGATGTATTTAACTCTAACCAGACCAGATCTTATGTTTTCAGTTAGCTTGTTATCTCAGTTTATGGAAGCTGCAAAATAAGTTCATATAGGAACAGCTAAACTAATTTTGAGATATCTCAAGGACACTATTGATTATGGTATATGATTTAAGACTCTTGATGAAAGAAAGTTAATTAGGTTCTCAAATAACTGGGCAAGATCCGTTGATGTTTTAGAAGCACATCAAGGTATGTTTTCACATTTGGTTCAAGTGCATTTTTACGGAAGTCACGAAATTAAAATGTTGTAGCTCAGTCTTCAGCAAAAGTAGAATATATTGTTGCTGCTAAAGTTTCAAATCAAGCTATATGGGTGAGAAAGTTAATGTAGGATTGACAAATCTAAAATGCAAAATCAACTGTTATTAAGATAGATAGCAAAGCTGCAATTTCAATATCCAAAAATCTTGTATTTCATAGTAAGTCTAAGTATATAAAAGGCAAATACCATACTATTAGAGAAGCTGTCTAACAAAAAAATTCAAGTTGAATACTATAGGTCAAAAGATCAATTGGCAAATGTTATGACCAAAGGGCTTCACAAGTGCAAGTTCGAAATGCAATGGGAGATGGTTGGAGTCTTGAAAAAAAATTCTAAGGAGGAGTGTCAATGATGTGAATTTTTCCATAAACTTTAAGTCAAAAAAATATATATTTATGCTTTGTGTTTTGAGAAAGTAAGTATGCGAAGTCAACGAAATCTAGGTTTTGAAATATCAATCATGTTAGGTAAATTTAGTGTTGACCTTTGTGTAATCTATTCGCGCGTGCATGTATGTGTGTGTGTGTGCATATAAAGCATTAGATCATTGTGATGTATGTACGAAGGAACAAAATTCACCTTCCATTTTCTATTGCTTTTAAGTTTTTCCTCTGTCTCTCTGTTTTTCTGTTCTAAAACTACGGATTTTAAAGCATTGGTGTTTGAATACACGAGCAATGGGAGCTTAGAGAAATGTTTGTACTCTGACGATACATTTCTAGGTATTTTACAGAGACTGAACATAACACTAGAAGTTGCATCAGCTTTCGAATATCTTCACTTTGATTGTGCACCTCCTGTCGTTCACGGTGACTTAAAACCCAGCAACATATCGCAAGACGACAGTATGGTTGCACGTCCAAGTGATTTTGGTGTTTCGAAGCTCTCAGAGGGAGAAGATTCCATGACACAAACACAAACTCTTGCCACAGTTGGTTATATGGCACCAGGTTTGTTCCAAATTTAGTATTTTGTTGCTTATCAAACTAAATTTGTTGTCTATTTTGCAGTCCCTTGTCAAAAGATCATCTATTCGTCTAACAGTGAAGGTGATCTCTTCTTCACGGAGTATGGAAGCGAAGGAAAAGCATCTGTAAAAGGTGATGTTTACAGCTATGGCGTTACACTGATGGAAACATTAAGAGGCCAACGGATGAAATTTTAGCTGGGGAAATGAGCTTAAGGAGATGGGTTAGTGACTTCTTACGTAGTTCAGTCATGGAAGTTGTGGACACCGATCTGGCAAGAAAGGATGAACATTTCGCTGCAAAGGAGGAATGTGTGTCTTCCATCTTCAATTTTGCCATGGAGTGTACACGACAGTCGCCGCAGGAGAGGATCAACATGAATGAAGCAGTAACTAGACTCTTGAAAATTAGAGCCAAATTTCTTGCCAATATCGAAATAGAAAGCTGACTGGTTAATTTTCTTCTCTTTTCGTTGATCAATCTATGCGATAGAATAATGCCCTTCTAACAAAGGAGTGTAATAACATCGAGATTTTACATCAAATCCACCGGTCTAATCTCGGCCCACTTACACACGGCCCATCTAATTCTTGTCACAATAGACGTCTCATATTGGTTGAGGAAGTTACGTGTTTCGTCGTCAGTAACAAAATTTAAGATAAATTCTCGCGGCAGGGAAAAGTAGTAAGATACAGAAAAAAATCCCAGAGCGTTTAAATTACTAAGGTGGGTACCATTTTACCGCCAAATTGACCAAATCCAAGTCACTTTCATTGCTCAACATGTATCTCCAATGGCGGTTTCATGAATGTCTTCTTCTACTTTCTATTTCAAACACTTGTTCCAAACTGGGCGGATATCTGGAAAACGATGGTTTGTTGTGTTTGGTGGCAGGCAGTTGTTAAAAATATAAATCTTATTTTGCAAGGTTAGTTTGTAAAGTAGAATTGTGTTTTCAAATTTGACTTGGGTTTCACTCATCTGCATATACAAATCTTTGTCACCTACTTCTTAGCTTCACTTTGAATTCATGCTTATTAAAACTTGTTATTTTATTCAACACATTTCTCATTCTTGATTTTAAACTTGTGCAACCAAACCTGAATTTGATTAGTTCATAGGATCAAACAAGTTGGTGAATCACTGTCAGAGAGTTGTTGACATGGTAATTGAAGCAAGTGTAGGGTTGAAGAGTTCCTTGTAACTGTCGTTTAAAAACTTTAATTTTTAAATAGAAATCCAAAGCGGCGCAGGAATAAATTCTTGGAATCTAACATGCAAGATTTTGATGTTTTCACTGGCCAATGTGTCAGTTTTCTGGTGTTAAGATCCTATTCCTTGAATTTTGAACAAGGATAGGGAAAGCGTGATGCTAGAGCAATAGCCTCCAAGAAATCCACTTCCTGAATCTCATAAAGTTGAGGGGATGAAGGAATATCAGATTAGATGTTCCGAAAATGTACCGGCAAGTGATCCTTATATTGGGAGAAGAATTTCAGGAGGGGATTATCATTGGAATCCTAAAGTTACTCAGTTGCGTGGGCTGAAATGTGATTCTGGGAAGTTTAGTTCTTGCAAGGGAGCCTATGCTGGGAAAAGTCATATGTGGTTTCGTAAGCATGTTAGATCAATTGCATGCATTTTTGTGTTGGTGGGTTTCTTTTTCTTGCTTGATTCTCTTATGGTCTCAATTTTTGATTCAATAAATCTTCAGACTAGCTCAACCTCAAAAAATTCAAGGCATAAGGTAGGACTGTGATATGTCTGTATTGTGAGCACTCACAAATTCTATATCCATTTTCATTGACAATTTGTGATTGAGTGCTCCCTTTCAATCTCGGCTAATTGTTGTTATCTTCTACTGCATATTCTGTGAAGAATGATACTGCTGCCTACATTATAAAAGAGAAACCAGCAGTGGAGATGTATGGTCCGCTTCTAAGTTTGGCTTCCGCTGCTCTGGCAGAGGTTTGCTTCATAAACTTTACATTGATACATATGTTCATGTAAGCTCGTTTATAGTAGATTATTGGATTTTTTTCTTTGCCCTCAAAATTCTGAAGTTTTTACTGTGCTTTAGAGAGAGTTCAAGCAAGAGACATCAAATTTCTGGAAGGAACCATATCGGCAGGCATCTTTATGGAAACCATGTGCTGATAGGAGTCCCCCAAATCCAGGTAACTGAGAGTTCTTGACTAAAGATTAACCTTATCCATATTCAAACTTTTGCTGCATGATAACCAATAATTACATGTTTAGTCTGTGAGTTGAAAGTTGAGACTTGAGAAGTTACTCTAATTGTTTCGCTCAATTTGTGTTGTTGAGATAGGGAAGCCTGAAAAAAGTAATGGCTACATAATGGTGAGTGCAAATGGCGGTCTTAATCAACAGCGTGTTGCTGTAAGTATCCAAGATGCCTTGTTTTTCATTCTTGTCACCGTCCAAGGGAAGAAAAGTTTCTTCTATACTGAACTGAATTCATTGATACAGCCTTTTGTTGGGTAATATAGTTGGTTGGTAGTTGTTGATCCCGGTGCATCTTCAATAACTTTGCAAGAAAAACAAACTGTGCTTAATTTGACCCTTCACACGTGGATTTCTAAATCACATACCATTTGCTGATTTATTTTGTTTCAACAGTAATGTTTAAGCACACCTAACAGGTGTTGATCAAATCATCAATTCACTGGTTGTTTCATTGTTGATGAGTGTTTGAGTGTAGCGTCTTCTACACTATCTTGTCTATGCAATTCAATTGCCTACTCTAGCAACAAATTGTCATTGCCTGCAGATTTGCAATGCTGTCGCTATAGCATCCTTGCTTAATGCAACTCTGGTTCTTCCAAGATTTCTTTACAGCAATGTATGGAAGGATCCCAGGTCTGCTATTATGTCTGTTGTCGTGACGAAATGTTTACTACAAATTTCTGTTGGATGTCATTTTTATCACCGTCGCTACAACTACTGTAAATAGAGTTTTAGTTGCAGTCAATTGGATAATGTTCATGCAATTAATGGTTCAGCAGCAAAATGCTTACGCTTTGTTGTTTTGATGGATGTGCAGCCAGTTTGGTGACATCTACCAAGAGGAGTATTTTGTGAATATGTTGAAGCATGAAGTCAATATTGTAAAAGAGCTTCCTCCTCATTTGGAATCCGTAGATATCGAAGCAATTGGTAGCCTAGTATGTTATCATCTTAGTTTCTACGCTCACTTTGTGTGAATAATCTCAGTCCTTCCTCAAAATATTGTCTTAAATCTTTTGCCTCTCTTTTCTCAGATTACTGATGCAGCTATTGTCAAGGAGGCAAAGCCAATTGATTACATTAGAAAAGTACTTCCTCTCCTAGTGCAGAATGGAGTCGTTCACTTCCTTGGATTTGGAAATCGACTGGGCTTTGATCCATTGCCTTCTGAGCTTCAGGTTAAGGACATTCCTTGTAGGATTAGTTTCTTTAGGATAGATATTATTGCTTATGCTGTGGAAGCAATACGTAATTGACAGATGCATTCATTTACTTTCTATGAATATAGACCTAGGAAATACAATTCTCGGCATCATGATTCAGAGGTATATTCTTGAACTTTTGACAGAGATTAAGGTGCAAATGCAACTTCCATGCATTGAAGTTTATCCCAAAAATTCAACAAGCTGGTTCATTATTGGTCAGAAGGATAAGGGAGCATGATTTTGCTAGCAGTATGCTCGACAAACAACTGCTTGGAAACTTCTTACCCATCGTTCACTCCAAAAACCATGAGGTTGCAAGAGGTCCGTTTAAATATCTTGCTTTACACTTGAGATTTGAAGAGGACATGGTGGCCTACTCCCAATGTGATTTTGGAGGTGGAGAAGACGAGAGAAGGGAACTTCAAGTGTACAGAACAACCCATTTCCCTCTCTTGGTTGATCGCTTGAAGAACTCGAAGTATGTCTTTGCGTAGCTTTTGCAAGCTGTTTTTTTTTAAAAAAAAAAAAATATGTAGCGTCAATTGACATACTATATTTTGTTGACCTCTCTCTTTTATATATGCAGAACCATTTCTACAGAGCAATTGAGAAAGCTTGGGAGATGCCCACTTACACCAGAAGAAGCAGCGCTTCTTCTTTCTGCTCTTGGCTTTAATCGTGGAACTTACATCTATCTCGCTGGCTCCCAAATATATGGAGGAAAATCTCGGATGCAACCTTTCACCACCCTCTATCCGAATTTGGTAACAAAGGAAACACTCCTCACACCAAGTGAACTTGAACCTTTCAGGAACTTCTCTTCTCAGGTAAATTGGCATTAAGCTAATTATTATGCAACTGGCACATACTTCTATCTTTTGGACTTCTGTCATGCATTACTCGAATTTTACTGGAGTCTTCACCGGAATTTATTTGAACTTGTGTTTAGTGACATAGTAAAGCATTTGCTCTGGCTGCAGCTGGCGGCACTGGATTTTATAGCCTGTGCAACTGCTGATGTCTTTGCCATGACTGACTCTGGGAGCCAACTATCATCCCTGGTGTCTGGATTCAGAACTTACTATGGTAAGGGGCATGCTCCTAACTTGCGGCCTAACAAGAAGAGGCTTGCAGCAATTTTGTCAGAGAATAGCACCATAGAATGGAATGATTTTGAAAAAAGAGTAAGAAAGATGATTGAGGAAGGCCAAAAGGTGCGTGGGAGGGGCTTTGGTCGAAGCATTTATCGACAACCTAGGTGCCCAGCATGCATGTGCAGATCCTATTAAAATGTTCTGTTTCTGAGTGATCTTTGAGGCTTTTTAATCCTTTCAAAATTATTTTGCATTCGCTTCCTATCAATATTCTCGATTGTCATATCATTGGAGTTGTAAATTTTTGTCCCCCTTTTTATCTCATATTCTTTCCATTATTCAAAGATTCAAATAACTGACAGCAGAGGAGTTCCAGATGGTCTTTTAGTTGTTATTAGTTGCCCTGCGTTACAAAAGAACAAGAAGCTGCATGTTGTTCATCATCATTTGTGTTAACACTATCAAAAGATAAATAAATCCAATTGGCAAAAGCATAAATTATGAGATTAAAACCAAATAATTCGAGTTAAATTTACATAAGATATGAAAAAAGGGAAGAGAAACCGGAGTTGTCATTTCTCTGCCATGTAAAACATATTCATCTCTGTTTCACTCTTCTCTGCAGTAACTTGAATTTTGTCATTTCCCCCTCTGGAAATGTGAATCTGCCTTTTTGCAACGGCTTACCTTAAGATGGAGGGAAGAATCGGTTGAGATTGAATGGGAGCGTATAGAATTCCTCATTCCGGGAGTCTCCTTTAAATGTGCGGAATTTAACCCACCATGGCATGCCTCTGTCTCTGGCACTGTCCTTATAGTCAAGTGTGTTGTCAAAGAAAACCGCAACGATCAACGCAACAGTTGGCGATGAGAAGAATATGGTGTTCATGAAATCATTGAACTGGCCATGAAAGAATCAATAGTTAAGGTTGTGATAATTGGATAAATTATTCTACAGAAAACAATTTAAAGCATTGTGAAGAAACTCACCCATCCAGCCTTGGAGTGAGCAGGGCCGTGAAGAGCCTTGGCTGTGTATTCACGGAAGTATTCAGGAACTGACAAGCCTAAGAAGAGGGAGACGCCAGCAATGAAGAGGTTCCTCATTGAGTTCATGTTTGTGAATTGCAAAAATGAGAGTCCCACAGAAGCTTAAAACAAGAAGATACTTTAACTGTCAGTTACAGAGAGAAGAATGACTTGTACATAGTTATCATGATGAGAACTTGCTATTTACCAACAAGACCAAAGAGAACACAATAGACAGCAGCAAATATGGTGAAGGGGATTGAGGCAAAAAAGGCTCCAAATTTTCCTGCAGGAATTAAGAAATTGAGTTAAGCCTGGAAAAACTGATTCAAGAAGTTGGATTGAATGTATAAGTATTTACATTAATTTGCTACTAACCAAGCATTGAGAAGAATATCATAAATCCAGCTTAGATTTGAATGATCCTGCGGCTTCCAACACGAGTGCTTCCAAGAAGGCCCACATTTTCACTGTTGTTTTTCTAGAAAATTAATAAAATTGCATAAAAGAGCAAGAACGTCTGAGAGCAAGAACCAACAAAACATACACCGAGACAGAAGAACCACTCAATGTTCCAAACAGTCCACTCAGTAGGATCCCAATTCCCTGCCAGCCAATACCACGGCTAAGAACATGGGCTGGAGGTGGCGTGGCGCTAGCTAGACGCGATGCAGCCTTGTATGCTCCAGTTGACTGTAGTAAACTTCACTTTTATTATCAAAGATCAAAACTTCAAATCTGATTGAATCTCAAATTTACAAAAGTAACACCTCAATCAATGAAACTAGAACAGCAGCCATCATCCCAAAAGCATGACCAGCATCAAAGGTAGGAGCACCCCACTGAAGAGGATATGGGATTTTTATCCTGTTTTGCAGAAAATTTCAGTGTCAAACACTTGATGTAAATTTATTGATTCCATATCAAGTATAATTCATGACCAAGTAGGTGTTTCAATATTGGCAAATTTATTTGGCCTATAAAATGATGAACAACAAAACCAAGAACTTTACCATAACTATGAACTTAGTCTACTACCCACTTGATTTAGGTTGCGTAAAAGCTAAAACCTAACTCAAAAAGCAATTGCACTGTCATTTTGAAACTATAACGATTTCCTTCCAAGAAAATTGGAACTGTTAAGATATGTTTCATTATCCACGTGGTGTGTCTTTTGGTTTATATGTACATATAATAAGAGAGATTTGCTACTGACCATGGAGCAGACGAAATGAGGTTGGCCTTGTCAGTTCTGCAATTCATTTGAGTAAGTTCTGGGCGATGTTTGTATGCACCACTGGCAGTCAAGAGGTGTGCATATGCCCATGTCACTGTTATTGTTATGAGGAGAGCAAACCTCTCCATTACTGGCAATTGTCTCACCTGAAAGTTCTTCAAGTACTAAAACAGAACAAAAAAATTAGAAAATCTAGCCCCAAGACATGTTCTGCATTATAGAAGGTTCAAAAATTTATAAATTTTGATTAGATACAAGAAAAGATGTAACACCTGTGAGAAGGCAATAAATAGGATAAGCATAGGAATACCAATTTCCACACAGCGTCCAACCTGAAATCAAAAATCAAGGAATAAAAGTAAATTGCATCAGAAATTCTGATCATCTTAATCTATAAAAATTACTAGCTAAAAAACAATGGCATCTGATAGTTGTTGTTATACCACAGGGAAGCCTCTGTCGAACAGGCCAAAACCCACCAAGGAAATAACTGGGACCATTCCAAGTGGACTAAAAAACCTGAAAGGCAAAAATTTCCGTCATTTTATTTGTATACCATATGAAATATTGAAGTTTGTTCAAATATCAGCTAAGCTGAAAGTTGCACCTGGAACAGATGGCCCACAGTTGACTGTATCCTAGAATTATCTGTATGCTTGATGCCACTATTAGAGCACCTTGGACTGCTCTCATTGTGTTCAGAAATCTCTATATACACAAACAAGACAATCAGTCGTTGCTTTAAAGAATAATTATTAATACTCCCACTAGAGTACTTGTGAGTCAGGATTCGCCAAAATTAGCTAAAATTGTTAGTGGCTCAGTGCATATCTGTTGTAAGATCTTTTGCTATTATTTAACCAAAAAAAATTATTCAAACGTATCCAGTTCAATTATTGAACTTGAGCTGATAAACATTAATTTGACTTGGAAATCTACTCAGCCTAGTACAATCTATTCTAAAAAAATTTACAATAATGAATAGTAAAGTTTAAGTGGGTCACACAAACATTAACTAAAGAACTCTTTTTATTTTTTTCGAGAATGGAATCCAGCTACGATGAGATAAAGCAATTGCAATACTAAGTAATGGGAATTAGACTAACCACATGATTATCCTGAATACTCGCCAATGATGGATCGTGAATTATTGATATAATTGGAACCATGAATGCATAAGAGCCTCCAATCACTGTTGGTAGCCTGGTTCCAAACAATGTCTGCAGAAGTGTATTAATCCCTTCAACAAAAAGTAGTGTCTGCACCACTCTCACTTTATCACCCTGAACCATCACAATCAACATAAAGAAAAAAAAAGAAATTCTTACTAATATAAATGGTAAAAACGCACACAATAATGCACTTTTAAACACAGACTAATTCTATTTCTTCAGAATTAGATCAGTTCATTAAGCCTTTTATGGCCCTTGCATGGACATAGAATCTAACTCAGTTTGAAACTGGACTCACATCAGTGCCTCCCATCAAAGGAACAAGAAATGAAGGGATCATCACTGCCGTCCCTAAAGCCAAAACGTAATGCTGAAAACCCAAAGCTATAGCCTCCACTGCATTCAAATGCATATATAATAATATAAGGGAAAGAACTTAAAAGTTACAAACCTACGACACCAAACTGAGTTGGAAAAAACTGAATCAAAACAATGAATTGCAGATTCGGAATAGATAAAACGCTAGAAATGGACCTACCCCAAGAAGGGTTGGAATCAATACAGTACTCTAAGCCTTGAAGCTGGTCCATTGGTGGATGACCAATCTCTTCCGGTTTAGGGGCTGCCATAGCTTATAACTTAAACCAACACTTTACAGCTCTTCTTTTAGCTGGTAAACTCAAATGGGTATCTAGCAAGTGAATCAAAGAATTGATACACAGAGAAAAAATGAACAAACAGAGAGAGGCACACCCAAAGTTTTTCGTTAAATAAAAAAAAAATGAAAGACAGAAGACTGGACTGAGAAAAGGAGAAATAAAGGATTCAACGATGGTGAAAAGAATAGAGAAAAAGACTGAAAAATAAGAGTCTCTTGAGAGGGGTGGAAGATGTGACAGTGGTGAGGAAGAGAGGAAAGCAAAGCATAGAGAAACTAGGCACTTGCCGCCCGGAAGAGTGTCATCGCTAAGTACTGTAATGGATGACTTTATAGTAAAGTTGCCGTTAAATTTTATTGATATTCCAAAATTACCCCGGAAGGAGCTTCCAAACTGAATGTTACCGTTGCCTTCCTAATAAATTTTACAACTCAGTTTTCTTTAATACTGCTCAGATTCATTTTACCAAATATGGAAGCTGAAACGTTTCTCTTTATAGATGAAAGAAACGGGTTTTTTTTGGTCGGAGGAAAAAAAAATTATATATTCATACAATATTAGATAATTTAGATACGATTTTTCAAATAAAATACAAAATATTTAAATTTATAACTTATGTAAGACCTATTCCCACCCAAAAACAACCCCCCTTTTTTTGGGTAGAACATTTGGAGATGATTATATATACATATATACACGGAACAAGAGTGAAATTGTATTTTATATAAATTATAATATATTAATTATATATATCAAATTTAATTTTAATTATTTAAAGTGCGTAAATTTAATGGTTTAAAAATTAATTAAAAAATTTATATATAATTAAGATATTTCTTGTACGTGTATTTTTTGCTTTAAATAATCTGTTACGAGTTTATTTTTGAGTTTTGAAACTTAAAATATATCTACTTAATTAGAATGATTCAAATTATATAATATATAACCCAAATTTATTCGCTAGTAATATAAAGTATGACATTTTCTCTTTTTAAATTTCACACTTTCATGGGAAGGTTAAATAATCATATTACAAATAAATATAATAAAATATTTACACATCAAATTACAAGTAAATTTTAATATATGTAATAATTTATACTTAATAGTCAAATAAATATTATCTGTTTTAAACACAAAATTCATCACAAATTTATTTTTAAATTTTATAATTTAAAATATATTTTTTAATTAAATTTTAAATTTTATAATTCAAAACATGTTTATTTAATAAAGAAAATACAAGCTATATAATACGTAGCATTGACTTGCCCGCTAACCACATTGTATATATTACAAATTTATCGTAATGCTTTTGTTTTTGCAGTATCATCTCAACTGTCCATTTGACATCAAATGACCCCGGCATCTTAAGATGGGATGATGATGGAAAATAAAGCTGAGATCATCACCGTCCGTTTCCTGATTGATGGGGTGGGTGGGACCTAGTCCAAGTGTTGTACAGAATCATGATCACTTTTGATCATTGTTGGGGTAACCAACTACCACAGTTTAGGTAGTCCGTAGATTTAACATTTTTCGAAATAGAAAGAGAAAATGAAAGTGAAAGTGAAAATAAAAAAAAAAAAAGTAAAATTACGAAAACATTCTATTTTTTGAACGTACAATGGATGATGCTATCTCTTGACTTGACCGTGGTCAAAAATAAAAATATAAAATTAAATTAACTAACTAACAACATTCGTAATGAATATACAAGAACGAAAGAAAGAAAGAAAGAAAGTTGCAGGGAAATGTTTGTGAAAAATATATTATTTGGTTTTTACGTGGGAAGTGTACACTGTAGTTGATGAGTAGTTAAATGTCAGAATAGATAAAACAGAGGGTGAGTCGGCCCCAACGTGTGAAGGTGCAGGGACGCAGACACGGAGACAGACGCATCGTACCGTCATTTTTCTAACGTCTCTAATTTGATTGCAAAAGACAAGTGAGTGGTTTTGCTTGGAAATCTGAGCTTTTAATTTTATGTATTAATATATAGGGGTGGGGGCTCCATTTTTCTCTTTTTCCCTTGCTGCAGCGGCAGAACTTTTGACGGAAATCGCGGCTCCGTTCTCACCTGCCTTGCCTCGCCTGTGCAGACAGAAAACTGAACAGACCAACCAACTTTCAAATAACTGTTTTAAATATCGTTAACCCATCTACCCTTTTTTTTATTCCAATGAAAATGAATGCAATGTCATACCTTTAATTTCCATAAACCATGAAATAAAAAATAAAATTAAAACAGCAGCGTATATTACTTTAGCTTTCATGGCTCCATCCAAGCATTTATGTTGAGATGGCCTAGTCGGTGCAAGGCGCCAGATTAAGGTTTTGGTTCGAAAGGACGTTGGTTCAGCTCCCACTCTCAACATTCAATAACTTATATTCATTTCTCCTTCTGGCCATTAAAGATGTGTGTGTGTAGACACGTGCACACATACTTCGTGGAGTGGAGATGATTTTGTCGGGCGAGTCAGCCGATACCTCTGATGCTTTAGCAAAGGGGATGAATTGGAATAAGGAAAAAGACTCCTTAAACTTGCATGATTAGATACCATCCAAGAAACCCAGCCATGATGATGGTACGCGGGTCCTTTGACACTTCTTTCCAACAATTTCTTTCCTTTCGGCCACAGTTTGGGGAATATGCTTATGCTTATAAAGGGATCTTGACTTGGAAGAGAGGAAAGGAAACAAAGATTGACCGCATACTTGAAAAATACTACCACAAGAGATTACTTTTTTGATGACCAATCTTTCTCTCTAGGTATGCGTGTTGTTGTATGGCAGTTTAAACTTTATCAAGAAAATGGGGGTCAAAGTTGTACAAGCTGGAGAGCAGCAGGCACTCCCCAGCTTTTTCAACACAGCTACTCTGCAATGTAGGATGGAAATTTTCTTCTCTATGCAACTATATCACAATGACTATCAAGTCGAAAATGGAGAACTGTGAGCTATCGGATACAATTTGGTACAATTTTTGGGATTCACGAAACTGGGATATGGATGCCCGAAGCTGTTTAATCCATCTTTAAAACAACGCTTCATTCTCTGCCGGGGAGATAATAACAGCTCAAGATCTTCTCTCCAACTTTCTTTCACTGGATCTTCTTTCTTCTGCCTCCCGCCGTCTTTGATGCCTGCAAAAACAATAAAATAAAATAAAACATTAAGCACCCATCCAAAAGGTTTACTTCTATTCAAATTGTTGCTGCAATTGTGAACGCAGCAGTTTTCATGATCAGCGTATGCATATATCTTATATAAACACCTCCAAAGGTTTCTACTATTATCACAACTATGAAATAATCAAATCTGGAGTCACTAAATAACATCTAGTTAGTAACAGAGAAAGATGTGTAAGAATGCATGTTCCAACAAAAACTTACGCAAAAGCAGTGTATCCAGCGCCAGCATTAGCAGCTGACAAGATTGCTGCATGAGCCCCAACTGCAGATAGAGTATCCTGCCCCATGGAAGGAAGAGGATTTCTATGGTCTCCATCCACCTGAAACCACATAGACAAACAAGAGAGTTATTTATTGCCACCCCTAATAGCTTGCTAGGAACAAATATAAGCTGTATGCGCTGATGAGAACCTTATCCCACTTTGATTTCTTGTTTTGTCTACCATCCCTTACAACAGCACCAATTGCCATTGGCACAGACTGCAAACCACCAGCCACTGCTGTTGAGACACCAGCACAATGACTCAATTTAAGAACACCACTAGTAAGTAAGTTATTCGTACACTTAGAAAAGTTCTCAGCAAAAGAATCTTCATCCACCTGGAATAGGTATATTAGGTTTTTGAGCCCCAGCAATTATTCCAGGGTGGACACCTCCTGGAACAAAATCAACCTTCTGGTTCTTTTTATTTTCTTGATCCTTTCTTTCCTTTTCACGCCTCATGTCAGCTTCTGCATTAGAAACATAATAATATAACTGACAGGAAACTTTGGTGGCCAGACATGTAAAATATGATGTTAGTGACTACAAGTGAACTTTCAAAAATAAAATCAACAAACGAAGATATTCATGTGACAAGGATAGTTCACGATTCATGACCTGTACACTATAAGACTCAGAACTCAGCAAATCTATGAATTGCCAAGTCCAGGCAAGAAAGAATTTTTTTTTGTAAATAAGGAGAAAAATGTCGGTAATACATATTTGGTTGCAGAAAAAATATTGCTCATGACATTAACACAGGCTACACATAGTATTCAATAAAGCATTTTCCAATCTTGAAAGAAATAAGTCTAAGAAGCAAAGAAATCTATCCATTTTGCTGCAGATCATACAATATCAATGGTTTTCTTGATAAAAGAAGTTAGAAAAAAAATCGTCATAACAATTTTCTGCATTGTGCAAAATGACCAAAAAGATCACAATTTAAGCACTAACCAATCCAAATAGTAACAGAAACATGACAATGGACTGAGTTTACCAGAACCCACTCATCGAACTCCAATGCAGACTTTACATCTAAGCCAAAAGTAACCAATATATAAATACACACACACACAGAGGAGAGTGTGGGGAAGAGAGAGAGAGAGAGAGAATATGAGAGATTTGTAGGAGGAGCTATTATTAACCTATTTCATCATAGTAGTCGCTTTTGTCGTATCCATGTGGGTCAAATACGTCTTTACTGAAGCAAGATCCTATTTGATCAATATCTTGATACCTCACAGCATGCAGCAAAAAGTCTGGGTTCCGATAATCCTTCCTATTGCGCACTTCTGCATTAAAGCTTTTTCCAATTCTCTTTAAGCCTAGAAATTTATCTATTTTTCTCTGCAACAATATAACAAAAAGGAAAGGAATGACAACACATTGTAAAATGTGCTAAGTCTGAAAGCAATATCATTCAGATTATTATACAATCTACAATTCCAAATTGATTTATTGTATCACAGAAACCACAAAATACAAAGAGCAGCCATTGAAAATGATATTAGAACAGTTCCTAAGGGCAACTAGCTTTAGAACTGCGCCACAAACACCTCAAACTGACCGTGTCAATTTTCAGTATCACCATAAAAAGTAAAGAGAAAAGATTGCCGTCCATACTCAATGATAACTAGATTTGACCATGGTATCAATCTAGTAGCAGAAAAACTTCCAAGTATTTTTCCCAAGAAATTATCAACAAACCCTTAAAAGCATTCCATTGCAAAAATTCCTAGAAGTATTAAGCCATAAAATTTATACTCTGCATCTCGGTAAACAATTTATGCTAAACAGGTCTTAATAACTCAAACTTCTCCAAAGAAACCAAGCAACAACTGACAGCCAACATGAAGCCATAATTCAAATCACCCAGTCATCTTAAACAAATCTGCAGCCATATTTCCAATTATTGTTCCAAAAACTTAACAAAATGATGACTTTTCTGACAAGCAGTGATACATTTGACAAAAGTTTCATAGATTTCAGCAATCACATTCTAAAAAACATCACGAAAATACATACTTAATATAAGAGGTGAAATATACAGGGTGCAGTAGCGATAACAGATGCAAAAATTACTTACTTGCAGCTCCTCTGAGCACTTGGCATTTAGTGGTGAAGGAAGAAACTTATCCAATGGTTCAACTCCTTTCTCTGTAACCTCAATGGACTCCCGAATAACTGCAGTTTCGGATTCCATCATCGTATAGTTCATAGTGTTGGTTTGTGACTGTTCTAAATTCTCAGTTGCTTGAGGAGTTTGATGAACACTAGGTGTAACAACCCGAATGGATCCCAGAGGTGTTCTTTCTCGGACATCATCTTCTACAAATTAATTAAGATCAAGAAATCAAAACACTAACACAATAAGCACTAAAAAAATGTACCATCAAAATTAAACGTGTACACATTGAATGAATTGAGTACAATGTATCTGGCATTAATGAATGATTGAGTACAATGTATCTGGCATTAATGAATGAGTACAAAGTACACAGACATTGCTCAAATTGAAGCCACACATACCATTTTCATTTTGAAGGTCAATTTCCCCTTCCTGCAATTACACAGCATACAAAACAAAGAATGATGAGGAATATTAGCTGAACCTTCTCATCAGTAATAGTTCAACAAAAGACAAGAAATCAACACTAAGTGAAAACTTTTCACTCCCCATCTGGCGGGTCCTTCACAAACAGTCAAGAGTATTATAGGGAGCAAAAATTAAATACTTTCATGAACAATGAACCAAGAGATATTCTTTGCAACACATTTCCTAAATGAGCACATATAATTTTCAGAAGTACCTATCTGCGTGTGCAACCATGTGCAGCAACTACTCACAACATTCTTAATCCGAACTATAAAACTGATAAATAAAATAAAATAAAATAAAAATATCAGAAAAAGAAAAACAAAATTTGCATCGTACCTCAGGTTCAGGGGACATGGCAACCTCATCGTGACCATAGTCCACAATAGTAAAGCTCCCTCTGCGACTCCTCCTCGAATCCGAAGGCGCCACGTTCTGCTGCGGTGATATTATCGAAGCCTGAGGCTGCTGCGACGTCGAAGTCCCGTTGGCGGCAACCACATCATCACCGCTGCTCATTCTTGAATCTTCTCCCAAATTTTTTGCCTCCCTCATATCTTCGTCCTCTTGTTGATGCTGCCGTTGTTCTTCCTCGAGGTCTTCCATTTCCTCGTCGTCTTCGTCATCATTGTACATGGAGAGCAACGCGATTCCTTCCGATTGTTTCTTCTTCGCCGCCATCAAATTCAGCTCCTGCTAATTGACGATATTGGAAGCTCGAATTTGATTATAATTCGGCCTTGTCGATTTAGTGCGGGGAGCCTGCTGAGGTTTGGGTATCGATTCGGGGCAAAGCGAGCTGGCGGGCGGATCTCATTTGTTTGTTTCAAATATGTTCGCGTTGGGCTTAGGCCTGGAGTTTTTCCGGTTTCTATCTCATGGCCGACGTGCTAATGACACCCCTTTTCCGAAAAGAAACTATCTT